>CM035111.1:19097034-19677518 GCA_020205505.1 Panax japonicus
TATAGATCACTCTGCAACAGAGCCGGCCCTGGGCAGGTCTACCAGGGCGACCACCCAGGTCTAAAGTTGAGGAGGGCTCAAATTTTTTAAAAAATTATGTATGTGTATAAAAAATAAAAAAATAATTATAAAATATAATATAAAACAAATCAATAAATTAATATGGAGAATCAAAATACTCTTAGCCACACAAAAAAAAGAAGAAAAAACCCTTCAACCCTCTCAGTTCATATTTGATTCACGGTTTAACTGTAAAATTTAAAATATTTTGTATTAACTGACGAGAATAAATATTTGATTCACGGTTTAACTGCAAAATAAGGCATACTTAATTAAAAAGCTGTTTATATTACACATCTCTATATCATAGATGCTAACAACTTAAGAAAACACAAAAGTCCTATTTTGATTTTTGATTATGAGTTTTAATATTATATTTATTATTCCCTCCGTAATATGATAAAAAATTTAGTTGACTTTTTATGTATATTAAAAATAAAAAAAATAAAAAAATTTATCCATTTTTAAATTCTCATTTAATTGTATAATTTATTGTACATAATTAATGATATTTAATAAATATGCATTTACAATAAAAATACGACAATTGAACTTAATATGTGGACAGGGCAGGGGCAAAACTGCTCTCAAGATAGTAATTAACCTTTAACAAAAAGATATTAAAGTGAATTTTATATAGTTATATAAACAAACTAGTACTAATATATAGTGAATTTTATATAGTTATATAGTGTAAATTATGTGTCTTGTGTTGAATACACCTTCAAAAAAATCACAATCCGTGCCAAATAGAATTATTTTGTAACAATCCTTGTATCTGTAGATATGTAATAATCCTAGATATTTTTAAAAGTTAAATAAATTATATTAATTTTAAAAAATTAAATTTGATTATATACTTTGAAAATAATTTATAATACTATTAGAATTTTAATTATTTGAGATATGTAGTTAATGTTGGTAATTAGAATTATTGTTAATTATAAATTATTTTATTATTTTTAATATTTATTATTATTACTATTTTTGGTGTAGCAAGATTTTGTAAATAAATAAATAAATAAAGAAGCTCGTGGCTCGGCCCGACCCGGCCACGGGTCTCACAATTTCAGCCCGTCAAAACCCGGGTCATTTTGAATCTGCTCGAGCCCGGTCCGCCCGCCCGTTTGCCACCTCTAAAAGGGGCACACTTAAAATTTTTTTACACTGGGCCTTATAAAACCTAGGACCGACTCTGTCCTGCAATTGGATAAAAAAAAAAACAAAGGGCATTACAGGATTTCTAATACTTAATTGTAAAAGATTTAAACATTAGTGTAGTGCCTCTTAACCTGTGCGGATCTGACAATCTACTCAAAGTATAAACCATCAATTTCTAGCTAGCAGAAAGTATAATATCTTTCACTCGGTTACAATTATCATAAACAATAATTAATTTAAATAATAAATTTAACTTCAAATACGGAACTTCCAAAACTTCAATTTTAGCTTTAATTGTAGAAATATATATATATATATATATATATATAGAGAGAGAGAGAGAGAGAGAGGCCGGATCCTGTCCGGGAGTCCGGACAGGTTTAAAATCCCGACCTTTTTTTTTTTTTTGCTTTTTTTTTTGAAACAATTAAAAAAACATAAATTTTAGTTGTTTTACAAAAAAAAAAAAAAAAAAAATTGGGTCCGAATTTGATCAGGTCCGGAAGTCCGGACCTGATCAGTTTTGTATATATATATATATATATATATATATATATATATATACGGTAAGGATCAAGAGCATTTTCCTTAAATAGCATTCCGCCTTAAATAGCATTCTTTTATCAAAACGACATAGTTTTGGAGGAACGCGGTGGCGTTTTTGTAAATACGCGGTGGTAATATATTTACAAAAATGCCACCGCGTCCCTCCAAAACTACGTCGTTTTGATAAAAAAAATGTTATTTAAGGCGGAATGCTATTTAAAGAGAATGCTCTTGATCCTGACTGTATATATATATATATATATATATATATATATATATATATATATATATATATATATCCGGACCTCCCGGACAGGTTTAAAATCCGGACCTTTTTTTTTTTTGCTTTTTTATTTGAAACAACAAAAAAAAATTATTATGGAATTGAAATTTTTACATAATACAGTGCTTTTATGTCAAGTAATGTGTCAATAAAACAGTATAACGTTTGTTAAAATCATTATTTCATCCTTTTAAGTATTATAATGAATATAGAAAATTAGGACCAATGATTGACACGGATAATTCATGTTCTTAATGTATTTATTGTCTCTTATCACTAAGATTTGCTAAAGGTTAATAACAATATACCTCCAGAATTTATGTCAAAGCCTATATTTGTTATAAATGATAGCAACTCACTTTCTGAACCTCTAATATATGCTACTGTGTAAAGATAATCAGATGGAAGAAGATGGACATGGAAACTTTACAGTTTTGTAGCTGAAGTATAAATTAAGCATTATTTACAAAGTAAATAATGTAATAATCACATATCAATTTTAAAACTCATTTATATCCCATAATGATTAAACACAAAATTGTTTAAACATTAATGAAGTTTATTAATCTGGTTCAATATTAAAAAGTAGACTCTTGGATTGAGCGAGGCTCCTAGCGATGATGCGTACTTGAAGTGTCAAGTGCGCCTAAAGCGTCAATGTGACTTTGCAACCCGAACCAGCACCTCAACTCCCGAGACGCGGGCGGATGGTGCTTTGCACGACATCACTGTGACTAACTTCAAACCTTTCCTTTAGTACCACTAGTGAATTAAATTATTTCACATATACTTATAAAATATTAAATAATTTTATTTCTACTCAATGTGAGACTAAAAAAAATAATTTTTTTAAACAACAATGAATTTTTTCATATACTCCACTTTGAATACAATTAAAACATAATATATAATTCTAACTTGAATCATATATTACTCTCTATTAATCTCCTTGTAATAGACTATGAAATGCATTTTTAATTTTATATAAATTCAATCAATTAATAGGTCTAAATTAATCCCCAAATTGATTAAAACTCATGTAAAAAAAAGGTGCAATTAACACATTCTGTTAAAATGGATCAACAATTAGCATATTTAAGTACAGACTGTACTTTTATTATTTTCCAATAACAAATATCTGAATAAACTTTCACCCATTTATAAAACTGCTCGGACAAAACAATAATAGCTAAAAGCTCGTGCCATCTCCCAACCCCAAAATTTGGTTGAAGGAAATATGCAAGGCAAAGACGTGTAAATATATTGATGACAGTTTCAAGTACGAGGCTCGTATGACCCTCAACATGCAGCAAGAAATTCAGAGTTATGAGAAATAACCTTATGTGTGTAGGCATTAAGATCAATTACAAGAGAAACGAAGCATCAGATATAAATAACTACATTAAATCCAATCCAAATCTTGTAGCGTTAAAGATCAAAATGCAGCAACCTCGTGTCATAAAATATTAGTAGATGAATAAAAAACAACCTTCAGTCAATAATTTTACAAATTATAACTAGATTTAATCGTATCCAAATTGGTCAATGTTTGAACGCAATATTGTAGATTTAAGCCTAACATCAAAATGCAGCAATATTATCTCAAAAAATATCAGTACGCTCGGAAAGAAAAGGAAAAAAAAGAAGAATCTTCAGTCAATTATTTTATTATGCCAAAACGGCGATCTTGACAACAAAGGAAACACAAGCATGATTATAGAATCAAATATGGCAAATTAGAGGTATAGATTTCAGCAGAAGTGTGGAGGAAACTTTATGCAGATTAACCACGTAATCTTGAAAATATAGACTGATATAAAGGATGCAATACAAATCTATCAAAAAAACTAGGGTTGAAAATGTCATATTTCAACAACTACAAGAACATGTGAGCAGTAAAGTAGCTCGAAAAAGACATCCATGAAATGCTCTTGCTTCTTCAGAAGTCTATGATGGTGACATTACAACTACTATGAATACTGAAGTATAGAGTAGCAGCACAATAATTGTTAGTTCTCCCAATAGCTTCCGGTTAAAGGTAAACTAAACTATGGAAACAGGACCAAACCAAGCTACAATGTTTGAATAGTATGGCACATGATTTATCTTGTACTGGTTAGTGAAAGTAAGTATACAAAGAACGCAAATAAAATTTAATTGTGAAAAATTGTAAGAAATAATACTATAAAAATGTTTATGCGTGAAACAGTGTTCACAAGGAAAACAAAATGGCTAAAAATAAGGGTCAAGCCATGACACTATATTCCCTGATGATGAACTAAACTTTTAACTGTGGATTTGACATAAAATTATATTATGTATACATTTGAGTGATGAGAAAGGAAAAAAATAGTACGAAAACTAGAAAAGTTGAGCTTATATAAAAAAAACTTATTAGGCCAAATCCTAGAGAATTAGTAAGTAAACTATATATACTTAAAACAAGTTTAATTGTAATAAACATGAAATCATAGCTCATTTTGACAGTTGATATTCCTCTAATGACAAAAACAATTAGAGAAGGGCAACAAGAACATGATGCACCTACAAGCCAAAACTAATTTGTTGAGACATATGCTAATAAATTATAGGTCTACAAGCAAATAAAACAAGATAGTAGAGCAATTACACTTTAGTCATCCCTTCACATTTTCATCAGTTAATTGTGTTCCCATAGGTTGAACTTCCGAGCAATCCACCACCTCCTCCGGTGGCATAAAGGTCTGACGGATCAAGAATTGGTGATGAAGATGAAGCCACATTCCTCCCACCCCCACCAGCAGTAGCACCACCACCACCCAAATGCAACTCCGACATATTAGGAAACCCTTCTCTATTTGTTTCCACTCCTTGATCATATAAAAACCCTTTGAAAACATGGCCACCAATCTTAACAACAGCCTGATATGCATATTCGTCATCACCATCCTCTACAGCTGTGACTCTAACACACTTGAACACTGCCGGGGCACGTACTTGACCCGGTAATGCTTCTTTAAAACCCGCATCTGAACAAAAATTTCATCAGTTAACCCAAATTTAATTAATCAGTCCATGAAATTAGAAAGAAAAAGAAAAAAAAAAATATATATATATATATACCTTGATGACTAGAGCTAGTATCATAGCTTCTAGGGGGAGTAGTATTAGAAGTTGAGGTATGTGAAGTGGTTGTAGTTTGTGAAGTGAGTTTAGGCTTTTTGGCACCGGATGTTGACCCGGAGGAGCCAGCGGTGGCTCCGGCAGATCCCATGAGCTGTCTTTCACGGCGGCGAGCGGCGGGTACCCAAGTGCTTTTCACATGGGTAGCACAATCGAATCCTCTACTTTTACAACAAGTTCTGCACCTGCGGTGGGTACAATCCTTTTTAGCTTGATTTCCACAGTCTTGACAAGTGGCGACTCCGGATGATCCGGAGCCACCAATTCCCCCGCCGCTCTGCAGCAGATTCGCGGCAGCAGCCGTGTTGTGATGATGATCGAAAACTGTTGAACTCGATTTTTTGAAATAATTAGAGTTTTGTGGCTGTGGCTGTTGTGTTTGCTGCCAAAACTGAATTCCTCCAATACAATTATTGTTATTATTCCTAGCTCGATTCAACATATCTTCTTCCGTTATATTTTGTGGGTTAGCGAAACACGGTGCGGCGGTGAGAAGAGGGATAACTCCGACACCGAGGGCTGTGGCGGCGTTGGATGCGTTGATGGAGTGAGGATCTGATATGATAGGTTCGCCGTGGTGGTGGTGTTGGTTGTTGTGGTGAAAGGAAGAGGCCGGCGCCACAACGAAGACGTCGCGGAGACCGAGCATGCCCATTTCAGAAGGGAGGCCGTAGTTGATTTGATGGTGGCGCGCGACGGCGGAAGAGGAACATATGCCGGCGCCTGGGCCAGTGGCAGAGGTGGAAACGGTTCCACCTCCGACACCGGGGGTTGGGCCGGCATTGAAGCCTAAAGAGAGGTCTTCAGTAGCTCGCCCACCAGCAGCAGCAGAGGATGCCACCCAGTCTGCAAAAGCACCAGTATCAGAAGGCAGTCTCCTGCTAGTAGCCACAACTGCAAATTCTTCTGCTAACTAATTCCAAATCCAATAAATTCCTGAACAATTTCAAAAATCTTTTGGAAATATAGAGATGTAGGTGTTATTATGGAAGTGGGGTCTCTGAAACTGAAATTCTTTTGAAAGAAATATAATTTCTAGAGTGAGAAAATTCAAGAGAGAGAAATTCAGAGATCTTGACTTTGTTATAAATTTACATATGTCCCTCTCTCTCTGATTACTCTTACGGATACTGAGACTGCTGTTGCTCCTGTTCCTGCATCTTCTGAGGTCTGATACTCATACTACTAATACTACCACTGCTGTCATTTTGGCTTTTCTGATGAAAAAAGTTTGTTTAAGAGAGGGACTGATGAGTTTCTTATGCAGTGATAGCAGAAGAGCGAGAAAGATTGAGAAAGTGAAATGCAATAATAACAATTTAACAACCTCTAGCTCTTTTCATCTCTCTTCTGATCTTTTCTTCTTCTTCTTTTCTATCTGAGCTTTAGTTCTTTCTTTATCTCTTTTTCTCACTCTATCAATAGTTCTTTAGAGTGAAACTGAGTTGGGTTCTCTTTTGCTCTCACATACACTCACTTTCAACAGACTTCTCTCTCCAATAATTAACACTGGGTATAGTTTTTGGGAATTGTTATTTAGAATAGTTTGCTAAGATATTTTTTAGGAAATAATAATTCCAACTTCAAAAAATAAAATAAATTGTAATTTTAAGAAATTATTTAAAAAAATTAGTATTTGTTGAATTAAATTTTATTATTCTATCCGTCTAAATTTTTTGTTCTTGTTTAAAGTATAAATCTATTAAGAAAACATTTTTATCTCTAAATTATTCATTTAATTATTTTATTATTATTTTTATTTAATTTCTTAACTCTTTTTTGAAATAATAAAACAAAGGAAAGAGAAAAGAGAAAACAAATAGTATAATTGTGTTTTCAATATAAAACTTAATAATGTTATGTTTTTGTGGGCAAGGAAATCACACCTTGCTTGTTTAGGGTTTCGTGTTGGCTGAGTAGGAGAGAAATCCACGAATAGCACAGAATTGATTGATTGATTGAAGAGGGGAGAACGACAGGTAGGCGCTTACTCCAACGACGCGTGGCAGAACTCCTAGAATACGAAAATTGGGTTATGATTATTGGGATTCCAAGAGCCTTCTTGTTGAGTCCTTTGAGTTGAGAGCGAGTATTCAAACCCTTTTTAGTGTTTTTAGGTGGAATCTCCAAGCCTTTAAGTCACCAAAAGGGGTTCTTTGATCTTTCAAGAGTCCAAGTCTTGAGTCTGAAGAGACTGTTCCTTTTCCCAATGGAATGGAAGGGGTATTTATAGGGTTTCCTGGAAAGTAGTCATGTGCAAGGCACATGCTTTCAGGAAAATTCGAGAAATGCCCTTTAGTCATTAGAATAATGCCCATATTGTCATGTCCTTCTAGCCACCAATCCAATCCCTCAATCAATTCTCAAATCGAGCCGTCTCCGCGAGTTTTTTGCCTCGGGACACGTGGAGGCTTCTCCCGGGTCTAGCACATTTATTTCTGACTCACTTTTTCGTTTTCATTCCATTAGATTATGCGAACCCTAATTTGCACATTTAATGAGGCCGAGGAACCCTAATTGCGCATTTAATTCAATTAGGTCATGTGAACCCTAATTTTATACTTGGGCCCACAATTTTTAATGTATATTGAATTTTTTTTAAAGTTAAATATCCATTTTGAAAAATAGTAGTATTAAATAGGAAAGATGATAAATAGAGTTAGATAATCTAAAAAAGAAACGAGGACAAATAAATTTGGATGGAGAGAGTATTATGTTACCATTATTAAATTCAATTTATTGTATTTATGAAAAAAATAGCATAAATTTTGTAGATGATAAATTGATTATAAGTTGTTTACGTGACAATTTTTTTTTAAAAATATTTAAAAAAGATAAAAAAATAAATTTGATAGATTTAAATTAAATAAGCAAACAAAATAAAATATGGCAACAACAATACATACCAATATCATACTACCTCCGTTCCTAAAAAATTGTCGCTTAAAGTTTTGACACATGGATTAAGAAAGTATCATTTGCCAACTAAAATTTGTTTCAAATTCCATCACTACCCGTTTATGGAAAGTTGAAAACTATTAATACAAGGGAGAGAATTCTTGGGACAATGAGAGAAGATAAAGATAATATAAGAAAGTAAATAATTTATTCTCTTTGAAAGTTGTAAACGATAAACTTTTTGGAACAAATTTTTTCTTTTAAAAACGACAATCTTTTAGGAACGGAGAGAGTATAATTTTATTAATAAAATATTTAAATGACAAAAATATGTTTTAAAATTTTCTAAATTATAGCCTTTTCAATAAAATTTAAAAAATTATGGTTTTAAACCATTCTCCAATCATTTCAATAAAAATTACTCCCTCCGTCCCAAATTAACTGCTCAGTTTTGACTTTTTAAAGTCAAATTGACCATTTTTAAAACTAATCTTTTTACTATTTTTGCTAAAATATAGGTGAAGAGATTATAACCAAAAGAAAGTATATACAATTTATTACTAATCCTAATTTTTATAATTTTAGAAATATATTTATATATGCTTAATTATTAATTCTAAAAATAGTCAATTTGACTTGAAAAAGTCAAAACTGAGCAGTTAATTTGGGACGGAGGGAGTATCATACAAGTGTAGAATAGAAATTAAATGAGTAGGTGTCTTGAAATTAATGTTATCATACAAGTGATTTTTGGAGAAAAAAATTTCTTTTATTTTTGAAAAGAAAGTGACTTTTTCTTTTCTAATTTTTTTTCACCTAAAAATCTATCCGACACTAAAGTGTCAAGGATCAAAAACCAACTAAAAATTATTCTTTTGTGCTTCCAAATATGCAATTAAGAATAAATTAAATTAAAATAATTCTTAATTCTTATATTTTATTTATGCTTATACGTTGATATTTATTATAGAAATTAATTTTTCTGACATGTGATATAAAGCTCTTAAAAATTAATAACAATTTATTACATTTCAAACGGATAGAATATAATTATATTTTTTATAATTTTGTAAGGCCCAAAAGTCACATGACAACTCTCATTCATTTATTTAGGGTTTCACACTATATCCTTCCCCTACTACATCTATACATACAATAACAATCATTACCTTAAGAACGCGTGTCCCACACTAACATTGTTACTAATTATCCTGGCTTCGTGTGTGTTACACGCCCAAGAAAGACGATTCTGTCTGACAAAATTAGTCTCTAAAAACAAAAATCGCAAGTATTAGTCAGAGAATTGGAGAAGATCTATGCATGCCTTATAAAACAAGCGATGGATATTCACGCTCTTTAATGTGCGTGTGATAAGACCTGACACTTTTGCGTGTGTGGCAGTGCTTTGTGGTTTTGTGTACAAATTAACACTAACAATCTGATTGGTGTGCTTGTTTTGGGGCTCAAGGTGGCTGAAGTGGGACCCAGCAACGACGAAATTGCAAGAAACGACTCGGGAATAGAAACAAATTACAAACTCGCGATCTCATATCAACACGTGTTTACTCATCTTTTTTTATAAACTACAAAAAAAAAAATCATTAACACGTCACAAAATTAACAACAGTTCCAACCTAATAACTATTAACATTCCGTGTCGCTCGGTAGGTTAAGCCATTTAAACAATAATTTGACATCTCTAAAATTTAAAAGTTCTTAAAATTGAGAAGTTGACTAAATTTTAATAATTCATACTCTCTTAGTCCTTAATTATTTGTCGTTTTAATTTTTTATTTATTTTTAATTATTTGATATTTGTTCAAATCTAGAAAAATTAATAAAAAAATTTCTAAAATTACTCCTCATTATCCTATTTATTTTTTTGATACTTTAAACTCTTCCTATCTCCTTATTTCAACAAAACTCTCATTATCCCAACAAAAGGGTATTATATCCAATTGAGTATTATATATAATGGGTTTAATATTTTTTCAGTCAATGTACTATATGCTAACTTACAGATAGATAACTGAATTTTTTTTTCTTACAGTCAACTCATTAAACTCGATTTTTCTAACACAAAGTTAAAAAAACTGTTTCAATAGTTTGACTGTTAACGGAAAGATGAGTTGGCGTATGATTAGGAAATAGAAACTCCACATTGATCATGATTTGGCAATCCAACCGATGATGTGCTTTATTAACTCATTTATCAAAAAAAATTATTTAAAAAAATGAATTTCAGTCTTAAAATTTAAAATTTATTATTAATTATTTTTAATAAAAAAACCCATTTTTTTTATTTAAAAAAATGCAGTTCTTTTTAATAAAAAAATCTAAAACTAAAAAAATAATTATAATTTTTATTTAAAAAAAATCCATACAACGCTCTCTCTCTCTCCTTCTCCTTCTCCTTCTCCGTCACAATAACGCAGTTTGGTTTTTAAAAAATAAAAAGTAATTTTTTTAATAAAAATAATTATTTTTAATTAAAAAAGCTCATTTTTTTTAATAAAAACAAAATGATTTTTTTTTTATAAAAAAAGAGCAGTTTTTTAATAAAAAGTAAAAATAAATGCAGCTTTTTTTAATAAAAATAAAAAAAATGTATTTTTTAATAAAAATAAAAAAATCATTTTTTAAAAATAAAAATAAAAAAATAATTATTTTTATTAAAAAAAACAAACCAAACAATTGTGACGCCCCAAAAATAGGTATACGTCACCCATTCTGAGTCGTCAAATACATGGTACAGAAACAACTACAACTTCATTAATACAATTATCGTGCAAAATACGACAACACATAAACTGTAAGTTTAAATATAAATATTATCTTCTAGACAATATCCACACTCAAATAAAATTCTCATTACAATTATTGATACATTATTTTATAAAATAGCGAGAACTACTAAAACAGCTATCTTAAAACATCAATCCACACCCCGACTAGTTCCCGCTATATTCTCGTCTCTTGAGAAGAAAAATAGAACAAAAAAGAAAAGGGTGAGCTCAACTAGCCCAGTAAAGAATATTATGATTATGATAATGTACAACAAATTATCCTTAGTCTTCAACAGGAAAAAATCTGATAGAATACAATAGACAACAAGTTTTAGATCAACAACTACAACAAAAATAACAATTCATTAGAAGAGTTAAATAGAGAATGAAATCTACTATCATCTATGAATTTAAAAGTCCATTATCGATATTTTATCCCTGTAACATCAATCAATATACATCTTGAATCAAATAGTCATCTTTGCACTACAAGCCAAAGATATTCATCAGTCGGTTATGTTCATCTAAACATCTGTTCATCTTTGCACTACGAGCCAAAGATATTCATCAGAAAATCATTCATCTTTGCACTACAGACCAAAGATATTCATTTATATCATCATTTAGGACTGAGGATGATGAAAAATATTTTAAAGAAAACGAATCCAGTGAAACAAAATAATATACAGTAAGGATTCGTACTTCGGTTTTATCCATGTTAAAAAATACTCCATAATAAACTATTATGGAGCAGAATTCAAAAATGAAGATCAAAACATAGATCCAATCAAAGATAGAAACCATAACAGACAATCTTGGACAAAGAAAAGAAAATTTAATTTTTTTGTGAATAGTGTCGTATTCGTGGATAGTGCCGTATACGTGAATAGTGCCGTATACGTGAATAGTAACTCCAACACCAAAATATAGAAATTCCACAAGAAAATCATCGTGCTTCGTGAATAGCACGCGTGAATAGTAACTCATGAATAGTAACCCCGACATGAAAAGTTCCAAATTTGATAAAAAAATTCAGACCAATATTTTCGGCATAATGATATTGAAGAAATAATATCATTTACGAAAAAAATAACATCCCATACCTTGAAAAGACAGTACTTCTGATTAGAATACTGGATATAGTGCTGAAGGGAACTTGCACCGTATAACAACACTCAAAGTATCAAAATACTCACAAGAATACGCTCGATAATATAGAGAGAGAAAGAGAGAGAAAACTTCAGTTTCTGGTGTGATTTTCAATTCTAACCTAAGAACCCTATTTATAGGAAAATGCTTAGAACACCAAAGTAGAAAATATAATAAATTATTAATATATATATATATATATATATATATATATATATATATATATATATATAATTTTCAAGCCCACCTTAGACAACTGCTCTCAGCTCATTATGCATATGTTAATGTAGCCCACAAAACAAAAAAAAAACATTTTTCTTAATAAGCATAATTAAAACTTCCAAAAATTAATTATTTCGGAACTTCGAAACTTAAATAATTCATAATAAATAGCCCTTTTATCAGAAAAATTTGAACCTCGTGTCCTTTTCATAGGAAATTTTATTCTCTACAACTTTGCAGAAGAAAGTTTTTTCAAATTCTAAACAGAAATTGACCGAAATCCACAAACGGACGATTTTATAGGCTATAATCAAATTTCGGTCAAGAAATGGGGTCCACCGACACACAAAATATGTGTTAATCATTTAATGCAACAAAAATACTCTTCCTTCTCATATACTCATATATCCCACATTCATTGTAAAAATATCACCATTATTATATAATATAATAAAATATTATTTTATCAGAAAAGATAAAATTTCAATTTTTAACAATTGTCACTTTAAAATTTTTCTTCATCTATATCCACATAAAAATCAATATTTTCCTCATCATATAAATCAATAATTAATTATTCACAAATAATATTATAGAATCACAATACTGACAACCAAGCCGTTCCCAGGAAAGAGGAGGCTTTCTAATAAGGATTTCTCCATACTGACGCGCAATTAGGTGACCAAACCTCTCCTTAGACAGAACTTTCTAGACATTGCCAATAATGTTATCTAATAATATTATTCAGATAATATGAATTATTGCTCCGATAATGGAAAATACTGTGTAGTGACAATTATTGAAACAATAGTAATATAAAATATCAACGCAGCAATTATTGAATCAATAAAATAAAATATTGAACAGTAACTAATGTAACAATTATTGAGTAGTGCCTTCTTACGTAAGAATCAATAATTGGTGCAATACCGTGTGCTATTGTGTAACAACGCGTATTACTGTGTTTTAACCACCGGGTATTCCAACAGTATTAACGGTAACAACTACGCCGTTATTTATAAACAACTTATACTTGTCATTTTCTTCATCCAATCGCTTTCCGTTATGGGACCCACACAAGGCTGCGCCGTCGTACGAATATTCCCCGACAATAAGAATATTTCACGACCAAGCAAATATTCCCCTACAACAATTAATATTTTATAACCACTTGTTTATTTGAAATATTTGCGCATTTTACCCATAACTAACCACATTAATCAAATTAACCCTTACTATTTCAAAATAATAAATAAAGGAAATTCAATTTTATTAAAAAAAAAATTCGGGGTCTTACAACCTCCCCTCCTTGTGTAATTTCTTCCTCGAAATTGACGTACGTACCTGGTGTTTCGAAAAGGTGAGGATACCTCGCTTTCATTTCTGTTTCCAACTCCCAGGTCATTTCTTCAATAGCATGGTTCCTCCACAAAATCTTAACTTGCGGTATGACCTTTGTGCGTAGGACATGCTCCTTCCTATCCAAGATCTTGACAGGTACCTCCTCGTACGTTAAGTCTTCGACTATTTCGTCTGGTTCTAACTCAATAACGTGGCTCGGGTCATCCACAGAATTTCATAACTTCGATACGTGAAAAACGTTATGAACACACGACATACTTGGCGGTAAAACGAGTCTATAGGCCCCAGTTCCTATTCGATTGAGGATTTCAAATGGACTAATAAATCGAAGGTTTGAGCATTCCTCGCATCCTCGATTCTCGATTTTGGAATAACAACTTCTTGCACCTTCTTCTTCATATTCATCAGATCCGGTGTGTAGCTTGAGCGGTTTTAACTTTATCGATTAAAGTCTATTTTACTCGTATATCATCACGTGATCCATAGAGTATTTAACTCTATCTCTATCATTTGTAAGTCATACGAAATGGGTCTTTTTGTTAAAAACATCGCACTCATAACCACATACGATTTTCTACTCAATACGTCAGCTACCACGTTCGTTTTTTCAGGATGGTATGGTCAGAACAGGTGCAAAAATGAGTCTCCTCTTGAGTTCTTTGAAGCTCTTCCCACATTCCTTGCTCTATTCGAATTTTGTATCTCTACGAGTCAGCTGAGTTAATGGAGTAGCGATTCGAGAAAATCTTTCCACGAATCTCTGATAATAACCAACTAAGCCTAGAAAGCTATATATTTCGATTACTGACTTAGGTTGCTCTCAACTATGACTCATATACCAATCTTGGATAGCACGTCACAATGGTACCTATCAGTTTACCATCGCACGAATATGGCGTCCCCTACGGAGAGTCTGGCTTCGGTGCATTCCACAAAGGAAGTCACCAGATAGAGGCTCGGGTACCAAATTCTATAGTTGAATTTTTAACTCCTGAAGTTCAATAGGAGCCATTCGATCTGAGATTTTAGAAATGAGTTTTGTACCGGGTTCAAAGTCGATACAAAATTCATTATCACACTTTGGGAGTAAGCAAAGAAATTCTTCAGGAAATACATCAGGAAATTTACTAACAATAGAAATATCATTCAAATCTGACGTATTTTTGTTCAAGTCCATAACATGGGCTAAGAAAACTTAACATCCGTTTTTCAATAAACGAATGACTTTATGGCTTGATATAAAATTGTTTGACTTCAATGGTTTGGTTGCTTGAATTCGAATAACAGGTTGCTTAGGAATATGGAAACTAACAACCTTACGAAAGCAATCAATTTTGGCATGATGAGTAGTTAATCAATCAATCCCTAAAATCACATCAAAAGCAAATATCTTTAAAGAAATAAGGTCAACATGTAATGTGATGGTGCCAACTTGGATCAAACAAGATTTATAAACAGTGGATGTAACGAAAGTTTCTCCTAACGGAGTTTCAACAGATAAGTCAAAGTCTAATTTTCTCCGGAGTCAAGTTTAAACGTTGAGTATAAGCAGGAGAGATAAATGAATGGGTAGAACCGGTATCTAATAAGGTATAAACTTCGTAAGAATTTATAATTAACTAACTCGTGCTAACTTCGTTCGGGTTCCTTGCATTCTGACCAGTCACGACAAACGCTCTTTCAGGAACCATTGACTTTGACTTTTCTGGGACAACCTTTTGAGTTACCATCCCCGCTGGACTGGGTTTCGCTACCGTACAATCTCGAGCGATATGACCTTCTTTTCTATAATTATAACATACCTTGGAAGGTTGCAAACAGTTTGGACTTATGTGTCCCTTTTCTCCGCATCTGTAGCATCTAACTGGCGGTTTTTCTCCTCTCCTAAAATTCATTGCTGGTGTTGGTGTCGACGTCTTCCCATCATTGTTGAATCTTCTCTTTTTAAAATTTCTACTTGACTCACTTTTCCTATTATCTTGGCCATGATTACCACCGAAGTGGTTACCATTTCTGGCATGATAATTTCCTCCATGATGGTTATCATTGTTCCGATGACCGTTGCCACCGGTACGATTATCATCGAGTTATTGGTCATTATTCTTCAGTTGAGCCGAATCATTATCGCGCTCCAATAACTGAGCCCTATTCACAACATCTGAATATAAACAAAGTTTGTGAGAAATAAGGTATTGACTTATTTTGAGTTTCAAACCTCGCAGAAACATTCTCGTCATTCTCTCCTCACTATCAACCAAATGGGATACAAATCGGGACAACTCGACAAACTTAGCTTTGTACTGTGACACGTTTATATTGTTTTGCTCCAGCTTGATGAACATTACCTCCTTCATGTGACGAATACTGTGACGCCCCCAAAATTAGGTATACATCACTCATCTTGAGTCGCCAGATACATTGTACAGAATTCAAATACAACTTAATTATACAACAGTCGTGTAAAATAGGATAAAACATAGGCTGTGAGTTTGAATACAAATATTGTCTACTAGAGAGTATACAAACTCAAAAGGAGTCCTCATTACAATTATTATCACACTATTTTACAGAATAATGAGGACTACTAATGTACCATCTAGGACCATCACTCTGTTCCCCGACTAGTCCCAGCTACGTTCTCATTTCCTGAAGAGAACAGTGAAAGAAAAGGTGAGCTCAACTAGCCCAGTAAGAAATATTATGACTAAAATAATGCAGAATAATTTATCGTTAGCCTTCAACAGTGTTAAACTGATAAAATATAAAAACTATCAAGTTTAACTACAGCAGAACAAACAATCCATTAGAAGAGTCAAGTAAGGAATAAAATCTACTATCTTCTATGATTTAAAAGATTTTTCATCACTTTTATCGCTGAGACTCAGCTTAATAAATAATCCACATCATCGAATCACCCCTGCACTACGGCCAAGGATATTCTTTAGTATCACGACCACGAATTATCCATGCACTACGGCTAAAGATAATCATGTTTTCATCAACGATCATGATCATGCCATAAAACAATTCAACTTTGCACTACGGCCAAAAAGAATCCATAGCCGTAATCATACCAAAAACTGTCCATCAATGCACTACGGGCCAATGAGGATTTTTTCCACATCATTTGTAACATTACGGTTATGATTATACCGAATAATCCCAGGTCATAATCATACCAAGTCCATCTATGCACTACAGGCCACAGATGACTTTCAACATAATATAAACATGAGGATGATGACAATGATATAAGAATTCAATAAAACAAGTTCAAGAATTAATTTATCCAGGAACTAATAACGTCCACATTGTCAACATGATACTTCTTTATAGAGTAAAATTCAAGAATGCTCAGAAGAATATTTCCATGAAAAGATACTGGATGAAGCACAAATATCAAGGATATTCCACTAATTTCATGGAATATAGAAGTCAAAGTTTTAACCAACTGAGTATAATAAAGAATGGAATAACAAAAGAAATCACCATGCATGCGATGGACCTCACAGGCAGGTTATTCCAACAGAATAATAAATAACGGAACCAGGTCCGGCGTAAAACGCACAGACAAGATATTCCAACAAAATAAATAAAGAATGGAACCAGGTCCGGCGTAAACGCACAGATAAGATATTCTGACAGAATAATAAATAATTTCGACAGAATAATAAATAATGGAACCAGGTCCGGCGTAAATGCACAGACATGATATTCCGACAGAATAATAAATAATGAAATAACAGAAGAATTTTACCAAGTATAGGGTAGCCCATGTATACAAGTTATTCCAACATAATAATAAATAATGGAATAACAAAAGAATTTCACCAAGTATAGGATAGACCCCGTATACAGTTTATTACAACAGAATAATAAAGAATGGAATAACAGAAGTTCTCTTCATGAATACAAAAGAAATGATACCCCTTACGAGTATAACAAATAATATCCCCTACCTTAAGAAGAAGAGTACTGAATATATAAGTAGTGAAGTACTGGATATATAAGAGTACTGGAAATACTTTCTTCTTTCTCTCTATAGTTTATCTCTCTAGAGTTTCAGTGAATTCGTAAGAAAATAATGAAGGAATGAGCTTCTATTTATAGAAAAATGGACTGCATAGTAACTAACTCATGAACGGTTCAGATTGATTTACTTTAATCTGACGGTCCATATTTAAAGCAAAATCTTTTAAATAAAATATAATATATTCTATTTATAATCTAATAAAACGAATAACTTTTATAAAAGATTTTACTATGCAAATACTATGCAGGCACTATGTAAACACTATGCATAATAGAATATAATATATTCTATTTATAGAATAACTTTATAAAAGTATTCTGTTTTATATAAAAAAAGATTTTCTGTATTATTACATTAATAATACCAACAAAATTGAGTGACTTATCATGTAAGAATCAATAATTAATACCTTGTGCTACTATGCAACCACGCGTATTACTGTACTTTTAACACCGGGTGTTTCAACAGTTAACGATAAAACTTCTGTCGTTTTTTTCATAAAGTATTTTTGTCGTTTTCTCAATCCGACAATAATTTTGTTGTGGGGTCCACCAATGATTGTGCCGTTGTACAAATATTCCCTGTTAAAACGAATATTCCCCGACCAATCGAATATTATATAACAACTTGCGTACTTTACAAAGTTTATAAATATTACCCACAACTATAATATTATATCAATTTCACTCCATAATATTCAAAAATAATATTTATAGAAAATTCATCTTTATTCAAAAAGTTGGGGTTTTACAAATATTTTCGGGAAAGTACTTGTCGTTGAACAATTCTTAGAACTTCACCCAAGACATCTTCAGTGCGGCAGGCTGAGTACGCTTTACGGATTCCCACCAATAATCTGTCTCTCCTCGCAACATGAAGGTGGAGAAATGAACCTTTTGCTCCTTTGAGCATCCCAAGATATCAAATATCTTAGTGATCTGCTTTATCCACGTCTCTGCCGTAAGTGGTTTTGGCTTTCCCAAAAACTCCGGCAGTCCTAACTCCTTGAACTGCTTAGCGGTGACCATCCGTGAGTTGCCAGTGTTTCCATTTGCATTTTGAACAGTAATCTCTCTCGTTTGGTTTTGCATGAATTCTAGAAAGTTCCTAAACATACCATCATTTGTCATTTGGTCGGTGTTATTGTTTACATGTGGGTTATTGCCTTCCTTATCCTGGGTATTGATCAGTGGTGACTCAACGGTCTCATGTGCTCCATTGCTTATCTCAACATCTTCAAATGCCATTTTACTGTCACAAAACAATGGTTAATTGACATGCCATATATTATCCCTATATTTTGACCGACCAATTAAATAACAAATAAGCTTAGGTATGACACACTAGCGAAGGATTTACTCGTCTCTCCCCTCCTAGTTCTATTCTCCGATCTCCGCCAGAGACCATATCCCTAAGCTCTGATACCAACTGTGACGCCCCCAAAATAGGTATACATCACCCATTCTGAGTCGCCAAATACATGGTACAGAAACAACTACAACTTCATTAATACAATTGTCATGCAAAATACGACAACACATAAACTGTTAGTTTAAATACAAATATTATCTTCTAGACAATATCCACACTCAAATAAAGTCCTCATTACAATTATTGATACACTATTTTACAAAATAGTGAGGACTACTAAAACAGCTATCTTGAACCATCACTCCACACCCCGACTAGTTTCCGCTATATTCTCGCCTCCTGAGAAGAAAAATGGAACAAAAAGGAAAAGGGTGAGCTCAACTAGCGCAGTAAAGAATATTATGACTAAGATAATGTACAACAAATTATCCTTAGTCTTCAACAGGGAAAAATCTGATAGAATACAATAGACAATAAATTTTAGATCAAAAACTGCAGCGGAAACAACAATTCATTAGAAGAGTTAAGTAGAGAATGAAATCAATATACATCTATAAATTTAAAAGTTCATCATTGATATTTTATCCCTGTAACATCAATCAATATACATCTTGAATCAAATAGTCATCTTTGCACTACAGGCCAAAGATATTCATCAGTCGGCCATGTTCATCTAAACACCTGTTCATCTTTGCACTACGGGCCAAAGATATTCATCAGAAAATCATTCATCTTTGCACTACAAACCAAAGATATTCAGTTATATCATCATTTAGGACTGAGGATGATGAAAAATATTTTAAAAAAAATGAATCCAGTGAAACAAAATAATATACAGTAAGGATTCGTACTTTGGTTTATCCATGTTAAAAAATACTCCATAATAAACTATTGTTGAGCAGAATTCAAAAATGAAGATCAAAACATAGATCCAATCAAAGATAGAAACCATAACAGATAATCTTGGACACAGAAAAGAAAATTTAATTTTTCTGTGAATAGTGTCGTATACGTGAATAGTAACTCCGACACCAAAAGATAGAAATTCCACAAGAAAATCATCATGCTACGTGAATAGTAATTCGTGAATAGTAACTCATAAATAGTAACTCATAAATAGTAACCCATGAATAGTAACCCATGAATAGTAATCCCGACATGAAAAGTTCCAAATTTGATAAAAAATTCAGACCAATATTTTCGGCATAATGATATTGAAGAAATAATATCAATTACGAAGAAAATAACATCCCTTACCTCGAAAAGACAGTACTTCTGACTGGAATACTAGATATAGTGCTGAAGGGAACTTGCACCGTATAGCAACACTCAAAGTATCAAAATACTCACAAGAATACGCTCGATAATATAGAGAGAGAAAGAGAGAGAAAACTTCAATTTATGGTGTGATTTTTAATTCTAACCTAAGCACCCTATTTATATGAAAATGCTTAGAACACCAAAGTAAAAAATTTAATAATATATATATATATATATATATATATATATATATATAATTCTCATGCCCACCTTAGACAACTAATCTCAGCTCATTATGCACATGTTAGTGTAGCGCACAAAACAAAAAAAAACGTTTTTCTTAATAAACATAATTAAAACTTCCAAAAATCAATTATTTCGGAACTTCAGAACTTCAATAATTCATAATAAATAGCCCTTTTATCAGAAAAATTCGAACCTCGTGTCATTTCTTTAGAAAATTTCATTCTCTACAACTTTGCAGAAGAAAGTTTTTCCAAATTCTAAACAAAAATTGACCGAAATTCACAAACGGGTGATTTTACAGGCTATATTCAAATTTCAGTCAAAAAATGGGGTCCACCGAAACACAAAACATGTGTTAATCTTTTAATGCAATAAAAATACTCTTCCTCCTCATATACTCATATATCCTACATTTATTATAAAAATATCACCATTATTATATAATATAATAAAATATTATTTTATCAGAAAAGATAAAATATCAATTTTTAACAATTGTCACTTTAAAAAATTTCTCCATTTATATCCACATAAAAATCAATATTTTCCTCATCATATAAATCAATAATTAATTATTCATAAATAATATTACAGAATCATAATACTGACAACCAGGCCATTCCTAAGAAAGAGGATGCTTTCCAATATGGATTTCTCCTTACTGGCGCGCAATTAGGTGACCAAACCTCTCCTTAGACAAAATTTTCTAGACACTGCCAATAATATTATCTAATAATATTATTCAGATAATATGAATTATTGCTCCGATAATGGAAAATACTGTGTAGTGACAATTATTGAAACAATAGTAATATAAAATATCAACGCAGCAATTATTGAATCAATAAAATAAAATATTGAACAGTAACTACTGTAACAATTATTGAGTAGTGCATTTTTACGTAAGAATCAATAATAGGTGAATACCGTGTGCTACTGTGCAACAACGCGTATTACTGTGTTTTAACCACCGGGTATTCCAACAGTATTAACGGTAACAACTACGCCATTATTTATAAACAACTTATACTTGTCATTTTCTTCATGCAATCGCTTTCCGTTATGGGACCCACACAAGGCTGCGCCGTCGTACGAATATTCCCCGACAATAATTAATATTTTATAACCACTTGCTTATTTGAAATATTTATGCATTTTACCCATAACTAACCACATTAATCAAATTAACTATTATTATTTCAAAATAATAAATAAGGGAAATTCAATTTTATAAAAAAAAATTCGGGGTCTTACAACAACGCTCTCTCTCCTTTTCCATCACAACAACGTAGTTTTTTTTTAAAACTCAGTCGTTTTAGTAAAAATAATTATTTTTAATAAAAAAAAACTAAAACGCAGTTTTTTTAATTAAAAAAAAACAAATTTCATTTTATTTTTATTAAAAATAAAAAATAAACTGCGTTTTTTTATTAAAAATAATTTTTTTATTAAAAAAATAGCATTTTATTTTTTTTTATTAAAAAAACTTCATTTTTTATTTTTATTTTAAAATACTGCATTTTTTTTATTTTTATTAAAAAAACTGCGTTTTATTTTTAAAAACCAAACTGCGTTTTATTTTTTAAAAACCAAACTGCGTTGTTGTGACGGAGAAGGAGAAGAAGAAAGAGAGAGAGAGAGAACATTGTTTGGTTTTTTTAATAATAAAAATAAACTTTTTATTTCTATTAAAAAAACTGCGTTTTTTTTACTTTTATTAAAAAAACTGTGCTTTTTTATTTATTTTTTATTATTAAAAAAATTGCACTTTTTTTAATTTTTATTAAAAAAACTGCGTTTTTTAAAAAAATAATTATTAATAAATTTTAAAATTTAAAACTGAATTTCTTTTTTTTTAATAAAGACCACATTACATACTACAAGTACAAACCTTTAAACAACAAAAATACATAACAGGCAAAGATTAAAGAAGTTTGACATTTGACTGTCAGACACAAAAACAACAATTTCCAGATTCTTGAAATCTTTAAATCTGAGATTATAGATGTTATGGATGTAAGACACCAACTTTTTATAAATAAAATTGAGTTTTCTCTATTTATTATTTTGAAATAATAAGATATTAATTTGATATAATTCTCTGGTTATGGGTTAAATGTGCAAATTTTAAAAAATAAGCAAGTGGTTATAAAATAATCATTGTTATCGGGGAATATTTGTTTGGTCGTGGAATATTCTTGTTGTCGGAGAATATTCGTACGATGGCGCAGTCATTTGTGGGCCCCATAATAGAATAACTGTCGGATGAAGAAAACGACAAGCTTGAGTTTTTATAAATAACGGCGTAGTTGTTACCGTTAACACTGTTCGAATACCCGGTGGTTAAAATACAGTAATACGCGTGGATGCATAGTATTTTTGAATTATTGATTCTTACGTAAGAAGACACTACTCAATAATTGTTACAGTAATTACTGTTCGATATTTTATTTTATTGATTCAATAATTGCTGCATTGATATTTTATATTATTGCTGTTTCAATAATTATCACTGCACAATATTTCCCATTATCAGATCATTAATTCATATTATTTGAATAATATTATTAGATAACATTATTAGCAATGTCTAAAAAGTTCTGTCAATGAGAGGTTTGGTCAACTAATTGCGCGCCAGTAAGGAGAAATTCTTATTGGAAAGCCCCCTCTTTCTTGGGAACGGTCTGGTTGTCATAATTGTGATTCTGTAATATTATTTGTGAATAATTAATTATTGATTTATATGATAAGGAAATATTTATTTGATGTGGATATAAATGATGAATTTATTTTTTATGTGGTTATAAATGAAGGAATTTTAGCTTGAGATAATTGTTGAAAGTTTGACATATTTTCTGTGTAATTACAATTATTTCTCCGATAAAATATTCATTCAAATATATTATTATTAATATATTATAATTTTTTAAATAATTAAGTTATTATATATATATTTAAGCATGTGGGAAAAGAGGTGAACAAGTTCGTTTGAAATTCTTATTTTTTCAAATTGAGTGTGCAAGTTTATTATTGCGTGCACTCCTTTCCAAGTGAGGAATTTCTCCTGGAAATTAAGTTGTGTTTCTCATGTGTGGGACCCCAACAATTGAAAAAAAAGAGGAGTGAGCATATGGTAATTGAATTCTTAACAGTATAGCATTGTCCTTTTTTTAAGCTAATTGGTTAAGGATTTCTTCTGCAAAGTTTTGTTGCAAAAGTGTGGCCCCTCTACTATTGCAAAATGAGAATTTCCTGCAAAGCTTCGTTGGTTCAAAGGTGGCCCCAAGGAAGAATGGATCAAATTTAGGCTTATACAGCAAGATTAGGCGGAGAAAAAGTTGGCAGAATTAGGCATATTCATTTAACTTTTCTCCCTCCGTTGCACTACAAAAGGATGGTTACCCCTTCTTCCTCAATCACACCTTCATAAATCAGAAATCCTTATCCTAAAGTATTGTGAGTATTTTTCTTGAGTATAAGAATACTTTGAGCGTAGTTTTTCTGCAAGATTTTCTCCAGTAAAATTCAGTTTCTACATAGGTAAAGGATATTATTTTATTTCAATACTCGTAAGAAATATTTTTTTCTTTCATACTCCATAGTATGGAAGGAATATTATTTCATTTCATATTCCTAAATTTGAACTTACTATGGTAAGTATTGCTTCTATAATTCTTGAAATGATTAGAAATTTCGTTTCATCTAATATCATTTCATAGGATTATTGGTCTGAAATTTTTATCAAATTTGGAAATTTTCATGACCGGGTACTGTTCACGGGTGCTGTTCACAGTTACTCTTCACGGGTACTGTTCACAAAAGAAAAAAAAATTATATTTCTTTTTCAAGTTAACTGTTGTGACCCTTATTCTTGAAATTTAATCCATGTTTTGATCTTCATTCTTGAATTTCACTCCACTATAGTTTATTATGGAGTATTATTGAACTTGGATAGACTGAAATACGAATCCCTAATATTTGTCCTTCCGTCTCACTTGATTCGTTCTTTAAAATATTTTTCATCATCCTCCGTCCTAAATGATGATATTATTAAATATATTTGGCCCGTAGTGCAAAGATGAATGATTAACTGATGAATATCTTTGGCCCGTAATGCAAAGATGAACAGATGTTGAGATGTACATGACTAACTGGTGATATAAATGAATATCTTTGGCCTGTAGTACAAAGATGAATATTTGATTCAAGATATATATTGATTGATGTTACAGGGATAAATTATTGATGATGGACTTTTAAATCTTAGAAGATAGTAGAATTCTTTCTCTACTCGACTCTTCTAATGGATTGTTGTTTCCGCTGCAGTTTTTGATCTAAAACTTGTTATCTAATATATTTTATCAGATTTTTCCCTGTTGAAGACTAATGATAAATTGTTGTATATTATCTTAGTCATAATATTCTTTACTGGGCTAGTTGAGCTCACCCTTTTCCTTTTTGTTCCATTTTTCTTCGTAGGAGGTGAGAACATAGCAGGAATTAGCCGGGGTATGGAGTGATGGTTCAGGATAGATGTATTAGTAGTACTCACTATTTTGTAAAATAGTGTATCAATAATTATAATGAGGACTCATTTTGAGTTTGTATACTCTCTATTAGACTATATTTGTATTCAAACTCACAGTATATGTGTTGTCGTATTTTGCACGACAATTGTATTACTGAAGTTGTATTTGTTTTTGTACCATGTATTTGGAGACTCAGAATGTGTGTTGTATACCTATTTTGGGGGCGTCACAGTTGGTATCAGAGCTTAGGGATATGGTTTCTAGCGGAGAACGAGGAATAGAACTAGGAGGGGAGAGATGAGTAAATCTTTCGCTAGTATGTCCTACCTAAACTTATTTGTTTGTCAACCATAATATAGGGATATTATGTGATATGTTAATTTATTTAATTAACCCTTGTTTTATGGCAGTATTTAAGAATGGCTGCTGAGAACGTTAACAATGGAGTGTATGAGACTGTGGAACAACCTTTAGTCTTAAACCCAGGAGAACGTATAACAGGAAGACAATATTCTTCCTATAAACAACACTACCGAGCAAACGATGAATGATGGAATGTTTAGGAGCTTTTTGCAGTTCATGCAAAATCAGATGAGGGAGACTCGTGCACAAAATACGGGTGGAAATGCTAGCAATGCACGGTTTGTCACAGCCAAACAGTTCAAAGAGTTGGGACCACCAGAATTTAAGGGAAAGCCGGATCCGATCATGGCAGAAACGTGGGTCAAACAAATTACCAAGATATTCGATGTCTTGGGATGCACAGAAGAACAGAAGGTTCCATTCGCCACCTTTATGTTCCGCGGTGAGGCAGACTACTGGTGGGAGTCTGTGAAGCGTACCCAACCAGCCGCACTCAGCATGTCTTGGGAAATATTTCAGAAACTATTCAATGACAAGTACTTTCCTGAAAGTATTCGTCATATGAAGGAGGTGGAGTTTATCAGACTAGAACAAAACAACATGACGGTGTCCCAGTACGAGGCAAAGTTTGCAGAGTTATCCAAGTTTGCACCTCATTTGGTCGAGAATGAGGAATGAATGACGAGGATGTTTCTGAGAGGTCTAAAGCCCGAGATTCGACAATATCTTATCTCTCATAAATTTTCTTTATATTTAGATGTTGTAAAAAGGGCTCAATTATTAGAGCGAGATAATGTGTATGTGCAACCGAGGGACCACAACCAGAGTCATACCGGTGGTGGTAGCCATCAGAGCAATGAAAACCAGCAGGGAGGAAAACATTCGGAAAAAAACGGTAACCACTCTGGTGGTAATCATGGCCGTGATAATAGAAGGAGCGACTCGGGAGGAGATTTCAAAAAGAGAAGGTACAATAATGATAACGTGAAGACGTCAGCACACACATCAACTATTTTTAGGGGAGGAGAACGAGCACCGGTCGTTTATTACAAATGCGGGAAGGAGGGACACATCAGCCCAAACTGTCCACAACAATCCAAGGTGTGTTATAACTGTGGAAAGGAAGGTCATATAGCTCTAGATTGTCTAGTTACAAAACCAAGTTCAACAGGGATGGTGACTCCAAGGGCTGTCCCGGATAAGTCGAAATTAGCGGTTCCTGGAAGAGCGTTTGTCGTGACTGGCCAAAACATGAGGAACCCGAACGAGGTGATCACGAGTAAGCTAATCTTGAACTCTTATGAATTTTATACCTTACTAGATACCGGTTCTACCCATTCTTTTATCTCTCCTGCTTGTGCTCAACGTTTAAACTTGACTCTGAAGAAATTAGACTTTGATTTATCAGTGGAGACTCCGTTGGGTGAAACCTTCGTTACATCTACAGTTTATAAATCTTTCATGATCCAAGTTAGAACTATCACATTACCTGTTGATCTTATCTCTTTAAAGATACTTACTTTTGATGTGATTTTAGGAATTGATTGGTTAACCACTCATCATGCTAAAATTGATTGTTTTCGTAAGGTTGTTAGTTTTCATATTCCTAACCAACCTATCATACGAATTCAAACTACTAAACCACTAAAATCAGTCACTTTCATATCAAGCCATAAAGCTATTCGTTTATTAAAAAACGGATGTCAGGCTTTCTTAGCCCATGTCACAGACTTGAACAAAAACACCTCAGATTTGAATAAAATTTCTGTTGTAAGTGAATTTCCTGATGTATTTCCTAAAGAACTTCCCGGTCTACCCCCAGAACGTGATGTTGAATTCTTTATTGACCTTGAAACGGGTACAAAACCCATTTCTAAAATCCCATATCGAATGGCTCCTATTGAACTTCAGGAGTTAAAAGTCCAACTACAGGAATTGGTAGACATCAGTTTCATTCGTCCTAGTACATCTCCTTGGGGTGCTCCTGTTTTATTTGTAAAGAAGAAAGACGGGAGTATGCGACTTTGTATTGACTGCCGAGAATTGAACCATGTCACCATCAAGAATAGGTATCCGCTACCTCGCATTGATGACCTATTTGACCAGTTACAAAGAGCAAAATTCTTTTCAAAGATCGATCTTCGTTCTGGATATCATCAGCTGAAGATTAAAACTGAGGATATTCCAAAGACTGCCTTCAAAACTCGTTACGGGCATTATGAATTCTTAGTCATGTCTTTTGGATTGACTAATGCTCCTGCTGCTTTCATGGATATAATGAATCGAGTATTCAAGGAATATTTGGATCAGTTCGTTGTTGTCTTTATTGATGACATCCTCATCTATTCCAAAAGCCGTGAAGATCATGAGCAACATTTGAAGTTGATACTTGAAAGGCTTCGTGAAAATAAGCTATATGCTAAGCTGAAGAAATGCGAGTTCTGGCTTGAGGAAGTAGCATTCCTTGGGCACGTGGTGTAAAAACATGGAGTATCTGTTGACCCGGCGAAGATTGAAGCAATACAAAGTTGGGAGCAACTGAAGTCGATGACCGAAGTGCGTAGCTTTCTGGGCTTAGCTGGTTATTATCAGAGATTTGTGGAAGGATTTTCTCGAATCGCTACTCCGTTAACTCAGTTGACTCATAAGGATACAAAATTTGTATGGAGCGAGGAATGCGAGAAGAGTTTCCAAGAGTTCAAGAGGAGACTCATTTCGGCACCTGTTCTGGAAATACCATTTGGATCAGATGGATTTGTTATATACAGCGATGCTTCAGGCAAAGGGTTAGGATGTGTTCTCATGCAACATAGGAAAGTCATAGCCTATGCCTCACGACAACTCAAAGAATATGAGAGAAATTATCCTACTCATGATCTAGAGTTGGCAGCAGTCGTTTTCGCGTTAAAAATCTGGAGACACTACCTGTATGGGGAGAAAGTGGAGATCTATACGGATCATAAAAGCCTCAAATACTTCTTCACCCAAAAGGAACTCAACATGCGGCAACGTCATTGGCTCGAGCTATTGAAAGATTACGATCATACCATTCAATACCATCCTAGAAAAGCAAACGTAGTAGCTGACGCATTGAGTAGAAGATCGTATGCGGGTACGAGTGCGATGTTGTTAACATAAAGACCCATTTTGTAAGATTTACAAAGGATGGAGATTGACTTAAAGACTCCAAGGACCCACATGATGATAGAGAATATACGAGTAGAACTGACTTTAATTGATAAAGTTAAAGCTGCTCAAGCTACAGACCTGGGGCTAATGCGTATAAAGAAGAAAGTGCAAGAAGGTGTTATTCCAGAAGCAAGAATCAATGAAGAAGGAATACTTCTAGTCAACTCTAGACTCTGCGTTCCTAACGATTCTGACTTGAAGCATAGAATCATGATGGAGGCACACAACACCCCGTTTGCAATCAATCCTGGGAGTAACAAAATGTATCATGATATTCGACACACATTTTGGAGGAACAATATGAAGAGAGAGATCGCGGAGTTTATCTCGAGGTGTTTAACTTGTCAACGGGTAAAGGCGGAACATCAAGTGCCAAAAGGTCATTTGCAACCACTTGAGATTCTGAAATGGAAGTGGGAACACATTACCATGGATTTCGTTATAGGTCTTCCCAAAGTTTCTCAAGGTATAGATGCGATTTGGGTTATTGTTGATAGATTAACCAAGTCTTCTCATTTCTTACCGATACGTGAGACTTATTCCCTTGAACGCCTTGTTCGTATGTACGTGAATTAGATTGTGAGATTGCGTGGCATGCCGGTATCCATAGTTTCATATTGTGACCCAAGATTCATTTCAAGATTTTGGGTTAGCTTGCAAAAAGATATAGGCACGAATTTATGATTCAGTTTAGCATACCATCCTTAAACGGACGGACAATCAGAGAGGACTATTCAAACTCTTGAAGATCTATTAAGACTCTGTGCCCTAGATTTCAAAGGGAGTTGGGATAAGTACCTACCACTGGTGGAATTCTCCTACAACAACAGTTATCAAGCAAGTATAGGCATGGCTCCATTCGAGGCGTTGTATGGACGAAAGTGTTGTTCTCCAGTATGCTAGGACGAGGTGGGAGAAACAACTTTGTTGGGACCAAAATTAATACGTATGACCACAGAAAAGATCCAAATGATTCGATAACGTATTCAAACCTCACAAGATCGACAAAAGAGTTATGCTGATCTTTATCAAAAAGACGTTGAATTTAATATTGGGGATCATGTATTGTTACGTATTACTCCATGGAAGGGAGTTACAAGATTTGGGAAGAGAGGAAAGCTCAATCCACGATTTATTGGTCCATTTGAGTTTCTTAACCGAATAGGAAATGTGGCCTATAGACTCGCGTTACCTCCAGGCATGTCTCGTGTTTATAATATTTTTCATATATCTATGCTTCGTAAATATGTGAAAGACTCAAACCATATTATTGCGTTAGAACCAGACGAGATAGCTGAAGATTTAACGTACGATGATGTACATGTTAAGATCTTGGATAGGAAAGAGCATGTCATACGCACCAAGGTTATACCACAAGTTAAGGTTTTGTGGAGAAACCATGTTATTGAGAAAATGACATGGGAGTTAGAATCGGAAATGAATGTGAGGTACCCTCACCTTTTCGAAACACCAGGTACGTACGTCAATTTCGAGGACGAAATTTCATAAGGAGGGGAGGTTGTAAGACCCCAACTTATTATAAATAAAATTGATTTTTCTCAATTTATTATTTTGAAATAATAAGGTATTAATTTGATATAATTCTCTGGTTATGGGTGAAATGTGCAAATTTTATAAAATAAAGAAGTGGTTATAAAATAATCATTGTTGTCGGGGAATATTCGTTTGGTCGTGGAATATTCTTGTTGTCGGGGAATATTTGTAAGATGGCGCAGTCATTTGTGGGCCCCATAACAGAATAACCGTCGGATGAAAAAAATGACAAGCTTGAGTTTTTATAAATAACGGCTTAGTTGTTACCGTTAACACTGTTCGAATACCCGGTGGTTAAAATACAGTAATACGCGTGGATGCACAGTATTTTTGAATTATCGATTCTTACGTAAGAAGGCACTAATCAATAATTGTTACAGTAATTACTATTCGATATTTTATTTTATTGATTCAATAATTACTGTATTGATATTTTATATTATCGTTGTTTCAATAATTATCAATGCACAATATTTTCCATTATTAAATCAATAATTCATATTATTTGAATAATATTATTAGACAACATTATTAGCAATGTCTAGAAAGTTCTGTCAAGGAGAGGTTTGGTCACCTAATTGCGCGCTGAAAGCCCCCTCTTTCCTGGGAACGGTCTGGTTGTCATAATTGTGATTCTGTAATATTATTTGTGAATAATTAATTATTGATTTATATGATAAGGAAATATTTATTTGATGTGGATATAATTGATGAATTTATTTTTTATGTGGTTATAAATGAAGGAATTTTAGCTTGAGATAATTGTTGAAAGTTTGACATATTTTCTGTGGAATTACAATTATTTCTCCGATAAAATATTCATTCAAATATATTATTATTAATATATTATAATTTTTTAAATAATTAAGTTATTATATATATATTTAAGCATGTGGGAAAAGAGGTGAACAAGTTCGTTTGAAATTCTTATTTTTTCAAATTGAGTGTGCAAGTTTATTATTGCGTGCACTCCTTTCCAAGTGAGGAATTTCTCCTGGAAATTAAGTTGTGTTTCTCATGTGTGGGACCCCAACAATTGAAAAAAAGAGGAGTGAGCATATGGTAATTGAATTCTTAACAGTATATCATTGTCCTTTTTTAAGCTAATTGGTTAAGGATTTCTTCTGCAAAGTTTTGTTGCAAAAGTGTGGCCCCTCTACTATTGCAAAATGAGAATTTCCTGCAAAGCTTCGTTGGTTCAAAGGTGGCCCCAAGGAAGAATGGATCAAAGTTAGGCTTATACAGCAAGATTAGGCGGAGAAAAAGTTGGCAGAATTAGGCATATTCATTTAACTTTTCTCCCTCCGTTGCACTACAAAAGGATGGTTACCCCTTCTTCCTCAATCACACCTTCATAAATCAGAAATCCTTATCCTAAAGTATTGTGAGTATTTTTCTTGAGTATAAGAATACTTTGAGCGTAGTTTTTCTGCAAGATTTTCTCCAGTAAAATTCAGTTTCTACATAGGTAAAGGATATTATTTTATTTCAATACTCGTAAGAAATATTTTTTTCTTTCATACTCCATAGTATGGAAGGAATATTATTTCATTTCATATTCCTAAATTTGAACTTACTATGGTAAGTATTGCTTCTATAATTCTTGAAATGATTAGAAATTTCGTTTCATCTAATATCATTTCATAGGATTATTGGTCTGAAATTTTTATCAAATTTGGAAATTTTCATGACCGGGTACTGTTCACGGGTGCTGTTCACAGTTACTCTTCACGGGTACTGTTCACAAAAGAAAAAAAATTATATTTCTTTTTCAAGTTAACTGTTGTGACCCTTATTCTTGAAATTTAATCCATGTTTTGATCTTCATTCTTGAATTTCACTCCACTATAGTTTATTATGGAGTATTTTTGAACTTGGATAGAATGACATATGAATCCCTAATATTTGTCCTTCCATCTCACTGGATTCGTTCTTTAAAATATTTTTCATCATCCTTCGTCCTAAATGATGATATTACTAAATATCTTTGGCCCGTAGTGCAAAGATGAATGATTAACTGATGAATATCTTTGGCCCGTAGTGCAAAGATGAACATGTGTTGAGATGAACATGACCAACTGGTGATACAAATAAATATCTTTGGCCTGTAGTGCAAAGATGAATATTTGATTCAAGATGTATATTGATTGATGTTACATGAATAAATTATTGATGGTGGACTTTTAAATCTTAGAAGATAGTAGAATTCTTTCTCTACTTAACTCTTCTAATGGATTGTTGTTTCCGCTGCAGTTGTTGATCTAAAACTTGTTATCTAATATATTTTATCAGATTTTTCCCTGTTGAAGACTAATGATAAATTGTTGTATATTATCTTAGTCATAATATTATTTACTGGGCTAGTTGAGCTCACCCTTTTCCTTTTTGTTCCATTTTTCTTCGTAGGAGGTGAGAACATAGCAGGAACTAGCCGGGGTATGGAGTGATGGTTCAGGATAGATGTATTAGTAGTCCTCACTATATTGTAAAATAGTGTATCAATAATTGTAATGAGGACTCATTTTGAGTTTGTATACTCTCTATTAGACTATATTTTTATTCAAACTCACAGTATATGTGTTGTCGTATTTTGCACGACAATTGTATTACTGAAGTTGTATTTGTTTCTGTACCATGTATTTGGCGACTCAGAATGGGTGTTGTATACCTATTTTGGGGGCGTCACAATGGATCTAACATCTATCAACCCAGATCATTAATATACACTATAAAAAACATAGATTAACACTCAAACATAACTTTTAACAGAGTCTTCATCAGAAGCATCGAGCCTTGTCCACTTGTTTAAGAATAAAAGTCAAAAAATGTGGAATGAATTATAGACGTTGAGACTATCGAGAATCCCAATGACACAACACTCATCCTTAGTATATAACAAAGAGACGTATTGATGAAGCTAATTTGTGTACTACATGTAAGCCAAAAACACCTTTTCAGGTGTTAGGTGAGATAACAATTCGCTGTGTCGGTGGGCCAGATGACTAATAAAAAGATTTGCAGAAAGTCTCCATCAATGCTCAGAAATGTCAAATACAATTAATGCTTCAACGGATGCCTTCAAACGGATACATTTCAAAGGCACCTTATATGAAAAATAGAAGTAGATGCAAGACACAAGCAAACACACAATGAAACGCTGAAGAACACTCAACGCTCAACTCTACGATCTGAAAAGAAAGCTTGCTCGGCTACTCAGTTCTTTAGAACACAAGCTTAACAGCAATTGAGTAGCACCATTCAAGAACTCAACTATCATTAAGTGAAGTAAGAAGTTCCAAGTTAGTTGGACTTGAAGAGTTCTAAAGTAAACTAAGAAGTACCAAGACTGCTGGTTTTAAAGGAATCTGTGAGATTGTAACAACCCGATATTTTCTATATAATTAAATCAGAAATTTTGTGTAGATTTTTTTTTTTTTAGGATGAGGATTTGTACAAGATAAGGTGTATATGTATTTATGTGATAAATAAAAATATATTTATTACATGAATATTTACAAATAATTTTATTTTAAAATTATTGATTATTATAAATTATATTCTTTTAATAATTAATTTTATGGTTGAAATATTTTTATTATTTATTTTTCACGAAAATATAATTATATTATTTAAATAATATATGGAATGATTTTTAGAATTATTATAATAATTATTTATTTTATTAAATGAATTTATGTTAGAATAATTAAGTTAATTATTTTTTTACTTGATTAATAATGTTATATATGAAGAATAAATCAGATATGGAATCCAAACCCTAATTTTGGATTTTGGTCAAGGAATGAGAATAATAATATAATATTAATTTTATTTTGATTTTTCAGTGCTATAAATATGTACTATATGTACGTATTGATAATGGTTGGTCAATTATGATGCATTATGACCAAACCCTACCAATATTTATATAAACCCTAATTCTGAGGTCAAATGAGACTTTAAAATCTGTTTAGTGATTATGTTATGTGGTATATGATATGTAGTATTAGAATTTAATTTTAATTATGGAATATTTTAATTAGTAATTTAAAACCCTATTTTCTAAAATTAGAAACCTTAAATAATAATTAGTGAATTGACAAATGAAAACCCTAATTTAAAACTACATTATGAGTTCGAGACTGTTATATAACTGTGTTATATGATGTATGATAAATTATATAATTTTATGATTAATTAGGTGAACCCCAGTTAATATTTAAAAACCATAATTTCTAAAAATTTGAAAACCCTAGTTCAAGCAAATAAACCCTAATTCAAGAGTTGATTGCAAGCTTAAGACTGTTATGTAATCCTGATAATGTGTGTAGTGACCGGTATTAATTATATTAACCCTAATTAGGGAGAATCTTAATTATTTACAAAACCCTAGAATTTTTCTTAAAAGGTATAAATCCTTATTATTATTATTATTATTATTAATATTATTATTATTATTATTATTATTTAATTTATAAACCCTAAATTGGCTAATTGTAAACCATAATTACTATGTAAGCAAGCTTAATGCTAATTAGTGAACTTTAAACCCTAATGTTCATGTGTGATGCAATTAGTAAACCTAATCTAATTAGGGATTTCTAAATTGTATTTTTAGAAACTAATTTGTATTTTTAGAAACTAAAATTTTATTATTTTTATTTTTCAAACCCTAAACTAGAAATGCTATAATTTTGTGCTAAACCATAGGGTTAAACCTTAAGGGTTTGCCAAATGACCAATGTGCCATTAAATTAGAAAACCAAAAGACTATTTTGCCCCTTGTATTATTAAATCTAGAATTTTAGATCTTGACCTATGTGGAGTTGTTGACCAACCCTAGGGAACCCATGTGATCAAAAATCTCAGCAAATCAGCAGTAATAACTCAGCCCTTCATTACAAATCATTGTATATATAGAATTAGAGAGAGAAAATGTTACATTATTGCTCATTTATTCACAATTTTCTTCCAAGACCCCTTTCTCTCTAACCTACAAATTAATGTAGTAAATCAGTTCCCTAATCAAGCCCCACGAATACCATCAACAGTTCAGTAGCTAGAATCAATAATTTGCTCAAAAGAGGTAGAACCCTAATTTTAAAAATCTGACTTTGATCCTTTGTTAGATGTTAAATTTTTTTTTGTTAAGCATTTGTTTATAGTGTATAATGATGATCTGGGTTGATAGATGTTAGATCCATACCATCTATAGGCTCAGATTTGACATTTTTCAAAATCTGGAAAAATTTTATTTTAATGTCTGACAACGAATGTCAGGCCTCCTAGATTTCATTTTGTCTATGATTTTGTTTATTTAAATGTTTAAAATAGTAGTATGCTACGAGGTCTTTAAACTGGAACTTGTATCAAGGTCAGAACATAAACAGATCTCATGTTATTCGTGGTCAAACCATGTTGACCGGCATTGACTGGGAGTTTCTAGGTAACCCAGATTTCCCCAGGTCGTTCTGACAGTGAGTTCTTGGGTTCTGATCTTGTTGTTGTTAGTTATTTATGCTATGTTATTGTTATGACTGTGTAGAATGACATGAGTACTAGCGATCTATGTCTTTATTACTCTTAAATCCTGAACAAAATCCAAGTAATTCGTGGTCAAAGTAAGCCAGACGAAACTGCCGGATGAACATTATGGGTAACCTAGAAATCTTCAAAGGCAGTTCCTGATCACTACTTTGACCGGCATGTATCTTAATATGGTGTTGATGTTTTGTTGATGTTTTGTGTTAGATCTTATCATTTACATACTGACTACACACTGCAGCTTATAGATCATAAAAACAATATACGGATTGCAAGTTGTGGAGGCCCAAATATGAACAGTCGAACTTTTCTTCATTTCTGGGTAACCCAGAAATGATGAACAACTCTGACAACTTGTTCAAGGATCCAGATCTCACTTATGTTATCCTTGTTGGCCATGTTTGTTGTAGGGTATTATAGTGTTGCATTAGTAATACACGATCTAATTAAGTCATAGATTATCAGAGTTGTTGGCCATCTATGACTTAAGAAACATTTTGTCTTAAGAATTAATCACGATCAAAGTAGCCCACTCGGTAACTGACTTGGTGTTCTGGGTTTTGGCCAAGAACATGAAGAACACCTATAGCGACGGTTCTGTCGCTATAGGTGGTCTTTAGCGACAGTTTATTTATAAAAACTATATTTCTATTAAATAATTATAGACAAATTAGTTTTTAATTATTAAAAATACAAAATAAATTATTAAAAATTATTTTAAAATTCAAAAATTAGTTTTTACTTATTTTGAATATATTTCATAAATATTTAATATTTTTGGAATAATAAAAGTATTTAATTTATTTAATTATAATACTAAATAAATTATTTAAAAATGATTTTAATACATGAAAAATCATTTAAAATTATATTATGGTATAAGAAAATAATTTAAGTTATTTTTGACAACTTTTAATATTTTGTGATGAATTTCATTAATTAATTAACATTAATGATAATTAAGTTATTTATTGAATATATTAAATAAATTATGAAAAATAGAATTAATAATTTAAAAATTATAGAAAAATGATTTAAAGTTATAAAAGTATTTTAAGTTATAAATATAATTTTTGATATTTTGTCAAGAAAAATATTAATGATATTAGATTTATTTAATAATTATTTGAAATAAATTAGTTTAAAAATTATTTTAAATGAAAATAAATAGTTTGAAAATATTTTAAGTTATAAAATATAACTTTCAATATTTAAAGGTAAATTTCCTTAATTATTTACAGTTAATGATATTAGAATTATTTAATAATTATATTGAATAAATCAGTTTAAAAATGATTTTAATATTATAAAAATCATTTAATATAAAAATAAAGTGTTTAAAGATATTTTAAGATATAAATTATAACTTTTGATATTTAAAGGAAAATTTTATTAATAATTTAATATTAAATGATATTATATTTATTTAATAATTATATTAAATAAATACTTTAAAAATGGTTTTATTTATTTAAAAATCATTTAAAAAGGATATAAATGAATTAAAAATATTTTAAGTTATAATTAATGACTTTTAATATTTTGATAAATAATACATTAATACTTTAATATTAATGATAATTATTTAAAAATGATTTTAATTCTTTTAAAAATCATTTAAGTGTAATATTAATACTTTAAAAGTATTTTGAGTTATTATAAATAACTTTAACATTTTGGTAATGGTTTCATTAATAGTTTAATATTAATTAAATATTAATGATAATAGAATTGTTTAATATTTAAATCATTTAATAATGATTTCGGTGTTTGAAAATTCATGATTAATTATAATAAATGTTTAAAAAATTATTATAAGTCATTTTAAAATATTATGACTGATACTTACAGATATTGAACAACATGATAGAGTCTTAGACTCGATAATTATCCGATAAAGCCGTCGGTACACCGACATGTTTCAGAAATTGATCTGAACTCAGATAATTTGATTAGATATGTGTTTATTTGTGATTCAATGGTTGTGGAACATATGTTACAATGTGATTTGGTTATGTGCTGACTGCAATAATCAGTAATATGTGTTATAGTATGTTATTCTAATCGATCAAATGATTTTATTACTGATAGGTGTTATATAAAGATAGAAATAAGTTACGAACTGTAAGCAGCGCATCAGGCAAGTATCTTACCTTTGCATTTCCTTTATTCAATGGACACGAGTAAGAAGTTTCAGAATTATGTTATTATTATACTAAGTTATTAACCTTATTGTCGTATATATTATATCCGATCATTGTTTATCAACATAATATTATATTATATAACTCATATATATATTATGTACATTAATTTCAAAATATGGTTATACAAGTGTCCCCAGTTGGATAGTCATTGTAGTTAAACACGTGTATATACATACATATATATATATATATATATATATATATATATATATATATATATATGTCCAAGCTAATTGACCAGCTAGACACAAATTTTGAAATATCGTTGAATATGATAAAACCTTTTTGTATCCAATCAAATTATTTTGGTTCAGATTCCAGACTAAGTATGAACATCTCGATCATGAGAAAACTTTTATGCGCCCAAGGCAGACAGAGTGAACGATAATATCGTTCTTGCAATGCAGTATTGATCAATACAGGGCCCATGGGAAGTACAACTTAACGCCCGTAAGTTATGACGGTTTGTAGATGAAGTTCAACTAAACCTTAGCGAAAACTAAAAACAATGTTCATAATTTGTCGACTAATACCTATATATATAGTCAATACATAGTTTCAAAAATTTGAGATAGAATTGTTATGTTGTTATTATCGGTTTAGTTTACTTCACAACTATAAATTCGTTGTAGAAGTGATGTACAAAGAAAACATTTATTTATTTCAGCTAATTATATTCATAATTGTTATTACTTGATGGGCACCTGAATGCTCATCCTTGCTTAAATTTAAATGTTTTCAATTAGGCATGATCAACCCGAAGGTTCAGACAAGAACAAGTGAAAAGGAAAGCAAACAGAACATGTTTAATGGTGTCTTTTGTAATAGTTAGACAATATATAGACAATGATATGTATTATATATCATGTAAAGGTTGCGTAATTGAGATTAGACTCTGATAAATATAAATTAAGTTGGATTTTTATATTATTGTTATTATTAGTATTATTCCGCTCATAGAAATGGTATCGTAAAGCACCGAGTTCAGGTTTCAAGTACCCGAGTTTGGGGGCTTTACAAGTTGGTATTAGAGCTTTAGGGTTAAAAACCTTAGGTGGGCTAGACCTTAGGCTATAACCTTGGAACAGAGGGAAATGTTGAAAATACAAATAACTCATATAGAGTTTAAAAAGGCAGATGAATTGAATAAGTTCATCGTCAAATCAAATAAAAGATAACTTATATAAAACTATTAATTGTTGTGTGTATATATTAAGTGATAATCAAGATAGTTTGTGTGTAGATGCCAGATAGAAAAGGATTAGGATACCCTCAAATCGTAAAGAAGAAGTCAACCTCTATAACCGCGCCAATATCAAAGCAAATAGTTGAAATAGAGGCTCACATTGAAAGCAACCTCAATGAGGTGGTTGTTTTGAAAAGTATAGTATCGGACCCTGAAACGATAGTATGACTGATAGGTAAAGTATAATTAAAGAATATACGGTCAATGTCGAGTTCTTAAACTCATATGTTTGTGGTGAGTTCTTAAACTCATAATGTATGGTAAGTTGGACGAACTAGGTGTAGTTAGGTGTGAATAGATTATTGAGGATAATGTGAATAGATAGATTTCTAAGAAATTGATCCTTAGTGGAGGCGTAAGAAATAAGTAGTACTAGTATTACTTGAATAAGTATGATTCTATGTTATGTATATGATAGGTATGTTTGTATAAGGTAATATTTTTCAAATTTTGTATAAGTTGTGTCAGCGATTCCCGACTTTTGAGTCACAAAGGGATAGCAGATGATTAAAGAAATATGTGCTATGGTGTATGTTAAGTGTTATGAGTATGAATCTATGAGGGATTAATGAAATAAGTTTGTATAAAGATAGTAATTATTTATCTGAACACTGGTTAATACAGTGAACCAAGTTTTCGAATAAATGACTATTTGAGTAGAAAATTTCGTCCTATATGATTAAACGTATACAGTAAGGCTTAGAATGTAAGTTAATAAGAAAATTTTTTGATAATGTCTCCAAGACGAAAATGAAACCCAAGGACAGAAGAACCGGTCAACAAAGCTGGAGGACAACCTGAGTCAATACAGAATTTTGCGAATATGAACGATCAAGCTATGCAGAGCGGAATACCAGCCATGGAAAGATCAGCCAGATAATCGATTGACGAACGTCAAAGACTTAAAGGCGATCGTACTGTCAGGATTTAAAGGATCAACTGACTCTGTAGCAATGTTTGTGATAGCTAGGATAACGAAGGGGCAAAAAATAGTTTTGTCACCTATACGATAAAAGGAAATGAGATAAAGGGAAAGTCTGCGTGTTATAATTGTGGACAGAGGGGACATATCTCTCCCAACTGTCCTAATCCAAGAATGTACAGTAGGTGTTTTAAGTGCTGAGATGTACGACGCGTTATACGACAGTAACGTAGAGTTACGAGACAATGTCCAGGATCTGACTTAGCGAGCGATCATTTAGTAGATTACTCTCGAGCAGAAGGAGAGGGAAATTGAGACTCTTCACTCACGACTAGGAAATGTAGAATAGGATTTGGTCCACGAGAAGGGTCAAACCGAGGATAAGACCGAGGAGATAGAGAAGTTGAAGAAGGAACTGAAGGAAAGATCTGAAAGGCTGATCATACCAGAGGAGGGCTGGGTAAGAGAGTCACGTCGTGCTGACCTTGCGGAAGAGGATGGTCGTGCAAAGAAGGCTAAGCTTGGGGAGACGTACTCTACACTTAATAAGGCAATGGATGAGGCCCAGGATCGAGTTTTAAGGTACCCAATCCAGTTCGAAGGGCTACCATCGTACATGCTGGACCGCAAGATGATGTCTTGCATCATGGAAAAGGAACGTAGCAAGGCTATTCAGCGCCTTGATAGACAGTGATAGAATTTGTTTAATTATGTGATAAACTTATCTAGTATTTAGATGTTAATTCTGATGTGGTTATGAACAAAGGGATATTTTTAATATTTTAAATCATGTGGATTCTTTATCTCAGGATAATGGATGTAAATAGCAGTAATGCTATCGTTTGATGTTAAAACTTTTGAGTTGAATGAATATATATCAAGTTGTTTGAGATAATATGTAACACCCCCTTCCCGAAAAGGAAAGAGAGGTCACGTGCTAAGCACAACAAACCTCAAAATAAATAAACAGAGCACTAACAACCTCAAAATATTAATAGTGGTGATTCATTAATAAAGTAATAAGTACAATTCTCCAAACTGAGTCAAAATAATCAAAACTTAAAATTCGAATCAACCTAAATGGTCAAAGGCAAAAATCTCATTACACTAGCCCTGAATCACCCCTGCAAACCTGCCGGAAGAAAAACACAGCATTAGCCAATTGCCCAGTACGGATACAGATATACAAAAGATATACAACTGATATACAAAAATAACTGAGACAAAATACTGAACAAAGCCTCAAGTGCAAATACGAACGAAAATATAATATCCAAAGATTTGAATGGAATATATCTGAATCAACGTAATGAATATATCTGAATCAACGTAATTGACGAAACAAATAAAAGAATAAAAAATAACGAACTGAAGTAACTAACTCAATGACTTGAACTGAACAGAAACCAACAAAACTAATCCAATAAAATAATAGGCTGAAACAAATGGCTGGAGTTATTTTATAGCGAATGAGCTCAGAAATACACATTGCCACACAGGTAAGTCAAAATAATGCCACACAGACAACCAAAATAATGCCACACAGGAAAATCATATATTGGACCGCGAATCTAAATGTATGCAAATCATATAGGTGTGTTTGGCACAACATCACAAATCCGCAGAACAGAAAACTAGGGTTAACCCATACGCCTCCCACAACAAAACACCAAATGGCCCACTTCCTCCGGAATCCAAAATGGAGACGCCGTGGACTAAACACACCGCCACGGAAAGTGTCACGTCTCTCGTGCCAAGACGACGTGCATGTGGTACCCCCACAGGTGGTTATAACTCAGGTATACTTTACGGTATATTCTAACAAAAATATCAAGTCACAACACATGCGACATAATACCAACAAAAGGGTTCTAGATGTACATGTTGAACCGAATCAAATTATAGTCACAGGGTTTCAAAAGGAAGGTAGCAACATGTGCCGCTCTACAATTATCAAAATAAATAATACTAAACATGATAACCTAATTCAAAGAGTACAAATACGAGTCATACGTATCAACTCTAAAATGAAACTAATATATTTATTTCACAAAAAACAATTATGTGAAATCATAATAGAATTCGAAATAAGGAAACAAACGAATAAATCAAATTTAACAAAGGTATCACTGAAAGAGTACGGAATCCGTACCTGATACTTCCAAACCATTTATAGCACACTCCACAAAATCTTACCCTTAAATGCCAACGATATCAAATACGAAACGCTATTCATCACCTAAACATATTCACCTCAAATTAAATATAATCCTATTCAATAATTCTAAAATAATTCATAATCTATTTAATATGCCTTTAATCATCGTCTTATATCAATTATTAATACTCTAAAATTTATATTCCAAATATAACTCTTTAAGTTCCTTCCGTCTGAACTAATTACACAAATTAATAATACTAAATGTAAGTGCATTTATAAAAATATGAACACATTTATTTGGTACGACTATAAAATATAATTACTTATAATATTAAGATTTAATTCATTCCATATAATCTTACATATTTATTTGTATAACATCTCTTGCAAATTATGCAAGTTTTCGTATACTTTAATTACTACCGCTATATATATATATATTTAAAAAATCATCAATTTATTATTTTAGGATCTCCAAAATCAATCACACACTACTCCCTCCGTTCAATCTGATTGGAATAAAGTGATAATAATAATAATAATAATAATAATAATAATAAGTACATCCGTATAAGTATTACATTAATAACTAAACTCTTTCATCTTTAAAGACCGCTCTTAGTTCTTGAATTACAAAAGTACTTGCTCATGATGAAAAAAAACAACATACTAAATTTAATAATTTAATATAAAACCACGTGATTTATCCTCACTTTATATAATGTATAATATACTTACTTATTACTGATAAAATTTCCTCACTAGTGATCAAAATCTCTAGTTTTTCTTCACCTGAGCCCCTTTTGTAGCTGTTCCCTTTATCTCCAAAGTAGCCACCTCTTCTTATTCAGTTTGTATAATGAAGTAATATTAGGTTTAGCTATTTATTAATAAGTTTTGCCCTAATAAACTTCTATTTGGGTTAAATTAATATTAAGGCCTAAATTTTAACCACATAATATTATCTATCACTTATTAATATTTATTAGCCCACATAATTTAAATAACTAGTTTGACCCAAATAAATGACAAGTTTCAAACAATATGTTTTAAGAATATAAATTTAATATTATTTTATTATTTTTTTCAGGATATTACATTACCTCTCCCTTATAAAGGATTCTGTCCCCGGAATCAAAAGAATGAAAAATACTTAATTATCAAAAAGATGCAGATACTCCGCTCGAATAGACTCCTCTATCTCTCAAGTAGCTTCCCGCTCCGAATAATTTTTCCACAAGACTTTAACAAAAGGAATTATCTTCCTCAAATTTTAATTTAATCAGTTATTTAATTATCTACTAAAAAAATTTAATTTTCCAAACAAAACAAGGAAGAAAAGAAGGAAACAAAATCATTTATCTTTTCCCATTTAAACACAATTGTATAAGATAAAATCAATTAATATTTAATTATATAAAAAAATAAGTTATTACATTTTTCACCCATTAAAAATAATTCCGTCCTCGGAATTCAAATAAGCTACAGAAAAAAAACAAATAAATTTAGTTACAACGTAGCGTCGCCATTTATAACGATCAACGTGGATAAGTCATCGGTCCACGTAATTATCAATGTACTTGTAAAAGATTCGTCAGCTACCGTGTCAAGTCTTGGTAATGTTCTTTGCGTTAAATCACATGATCCACTGTTGGTGCGGGGCCCCCGTTAATATCTTTGAGTTTCATTCTTGCAAGCGTACGTACTCTTCGGAACATAATTTGAAATCACAAACATTTTTCTTTATCTAAATACGATTCAATAACCAAAATATTTAAAATTATTTTTAACTCGTTAAAATATTTATATTCCACACATGACAAAGATCTAACAAATTATTTTTATTTAATTTTACATAAATTCACGCAAAACTCAAAAGACATCAGATAATCAAAACAACTATGCAAACCATATTACCAACTCTCCCCAAGTCCTCAAGAGCTTCAAAAAATCTCATCCTTAATTTGAACTATTCACCAAATAATATTACACCAAAGAATATACTACTAATATCTCTTTATCACCAACTTTCCTAAGTCCTTAAGAGTTTCAAAATATCATAACCTCCAATCAAATTAGTTCTCAAATATTATTACACCAAAAATATACTACTACTAAGATCTCTCCATCACCATACCAAACTCCAAATCATATATCCTACTATCTGAATAAACAAATGATAGCTTTCAAAATCTCTTAAAGATTCATCACTTAATATCTAATCATTTAATAAATCAATCATTCTCTTAGTGCAAACCTTAACCCAACAAATTCCAAAATCTCCTCATACTATCACTCAAAATTTCATATAAGATAACTCCAATATTCTACTAGGAAATAATAGCAAAATTCATTTACTCCAAAAAATTAATCTAATTACCTCGAATCTTTACAACAACTCAAAATTACAAGAGATTCTTTGTACTTAATAGTTTTCACTTTATCATATTATCCCACCGATTCACATACCTCAAATTATTCACAACTTAACAAAAATCAGAATCTAACCCAAATAAAATCCTCAATTCCAAAATCATAATAATTTGTAATTACCTGAAATAACTCTTAACAAATAATTCTCCACATATCAAAATTTGCTGATACAAATGCTCATATCGTAATCGTATAATCATTTCTTAACTGAACAAAATATGATATTATTCTCCTTAATAATCCAATCACAATCCTTAACTAATATTATTGTTCCAATGCATAACAATAATAATATTAACAAATTATCTCGCCTTTCTCAAATCAACTATAACTTAAAGAACTAAAAAAAATACTTGGTCAGAATAAGACCAACCAAACATAGAACAAAAACAATTCAAACTACTATGTCTACCCAGGGATTTACCCACAACTCACAGGTCAAACCTAAATAGGTTTTCTACAAGAAAGAACCTAAGCTTTGATACCATCTCTATATCACTCTCAAAATAAATAAACAGAGCACTAACAACCTCAAAATAAATAAACAGAGCACTAACAACCTCAAAATATTAATAGTGGTGATTCATTAATAAAGTAATAAGTACAATTCTCCAAACTGAGTCAAAATAATCAAAACTTAAAATTCGAATCAACCTAAATGGTCAAAGGCAAAAATCTCATCACACTAGCCCTGAATCACCCCTGCAAACCTGCCGGAAGAAAAACACAGCATGAGCCAATTGTTCAGTACGGATACAGATATACACAAGATATACAACTGATATACGAAAATAACTGAGACAAAATACTGAACAAAGCCTCAAGTGCAAATACAAACGAAAATATAATATCCAAAGATTTGAATGGAATATATCTGAATCAACATAATGAATATATCTGAATCAACGTAATTGACGAAACCAATAAAAGAATAAAAAAATAACGAACTGAAGTAACTAACTCAATGACTTGAACTGAACAGAAACCAACAAAACTAATCCAATAAAATAATAGGCTGAAATAAATGGCTGGAGTTATTTTATACCGAATGAGCTCAGAAATACACATTGCCACACATGCAAGTCAAAATAATGCCACACAGGCAACGAAAATAATGCTACACAGGCAAATCATACATTGGACCGCGAATCCAAATGTATGCAAATCGGATAGGTGTGTTTGGCACAACATTACAAATTCATAAAATAAAAAACTAGGGTTAACCCATACGCCTCCCACAACAAAACACCAAATGGCCCACTTCCTCCGGAATCCAAAATGGAGACGTCGTGGACTAAACACACCGCCACGGAAAATGTCACGTCTCTCGTGCCAAGACGACGTGCCTGTGGTACCCCCATAGGTGGTTATAATTCAGGTATACTCTACGGTATATTCTAACAAAAATATCATGTCACAACACATGCGACATAATACCAACAAAAGGGTTCTATATGTACATGTTGAACCGAATCAAATTATAGTCACAGGGTTTCAAAAGGAAGGTAGCAACATGTACCGCTCTACAATTATCAAAATAAATAATACTAAACATGATAACCTAATTCAAAGAGTACAAATACGAGTCATACGTATCAACTCTAAAATGAAACTAATATATTTATTTCACAAGAAACAATTATGTGAAATCATAATAGAATTCGAAATAAGGAAACAAACGAATAAATCAAATTAAACAAAGGTATCGCTGAAAGAGTACGGAATCCGTACCTGATACTTCCAAACCATTTATAGCCCACTCCACAAAATCTTACCATTAAATGCCAACGATATCAAATACGAAACGTTATTCATCACCTAAACATATTCACCTCAAATTAAATATAATCCAATTCAATAATTCCAAAATAATTCATAATCTATTTAATATGCCTTTAATCATCGTCTTATATCAATTATTAATACTCCAAAATTCATATTCCAAATATAACTCTTTAAGTTCCTTCCGTCCGAACTAATTACACAAATTAATAATCCTAAATGTAAGTACAGTTATAAAAATATGAACACTTCTATTTGGTACGACTATAAAATATAATTACTTATAATATTAAGATTTAATTCATTCCATATAATCTTACATATTTATTTGTATAACATCTCTTGCAAATTATGCAAGTTTTCGTAAAATTTAATTACTACTGCTATATATATATATATATATTTATTTAAAAAAATTATCAATTTATTATTTTAGGATCTCCAAAATCAATCACAGACTACTCCCTCCGTTCAATCTGATTGGAATAAAGTGATAATAATAATAATAATAAGTACATCCGTATAAGTATTACATTAATAAATAAACTCTCTCATCTTTAAAGATCGCTCTTAGTTCTTGAATTACAAAAGTACTTGCTCATGATGAAAAAAACAACATACTAAATTTAATAATTTAATATGGAACCACGTGATTTATCCCCACTTTATATAATGTATAATATACTTACTTATTACTGATAAAATTTCTCCACTAGTGATCAAAATCTCTAGTCTTTCTTCACCTGAGCCCCCTTTGTAGCTGTTCCCTTTATCTCCAAAGTAGCCACCTCTTCTTATTCAGTTTGTATAATGAAGTAATATTAGGTTTAGCTATTTATTAATTAGGTTTGCCCTAATAAACTTATATTTGGGTTAAATTAATATTAAGACCCAAAATTTAACCACATAATATTATCTATCACTTATTAATATTTATTAGCCCACATAATTTAAATAACTAGCTTGACCCAAATAAATGACAAGTTCCAAATAATATGTTTTAAGAATATAAATTTAATATTATTTTATTATTTTTTTCGGGATATTACATTACCCCCCTAAAAAGGATTCCGTCCCCAGAATCAAAAGAATTAAAAATACCTAATTATCAAAAAGATGCAGATACTCCGCTCGAATAGACTCCTCTATCTCCCAAGTAGCTTCCCGCTCCGAATAATTTTACCACAAGACTTTAACAAAAGGAATTATCTTCCTCAAATTTTAATTTAATCAGTTATTTAATTATCTACTAAAAGAATTTAATTTTCCAAACAAAACAAGGAAGAAAAGAAGGAAACAAAATCATTTACCTTTTCCCATTTAAACACAATTGTATAAGATAAAATCAATTAATATTTAATTATATAAAAAAATAGGTTATTACATAATATGTTAAATAATTATATTAAATTGTTGAGTTAAGTTTTAACTATTTAGAGAATTTAATAGAGATTTAATAAGCATACATTTTTAACAGAAATTTGCCGCCAAGAAAAAGACAACAATGTAAACTAGCTCAAGAAGGATCTACAAATAACAAAAATAACGCCAATGCTAATCATGTTCAACAATTGGTTAACTTACTAGCTGGAGCAATGGATAATCAACCTCAAGCTCCACCAAATACTACGTTTAAGGATTTCAAGGTGGTGGGACCGCCAGAGTTTAAAGGTTCCATGAACCCGATCGCTGCTCAAATATGGGTTGTGGAAAAGGTTTTTAATGTTGCTAGAGTTAGAGAAGACCAGAAGACTGCTTTCGTAACGTTTATACTGAAGTCTGAAGCCAGTTACTGGTGGCAAGCAAACAAGGTCCGTGGAGGTGAAGGCGTGATTACTTGGGAGAGATTCAAAGAGATATTTTTCGAGATGTATTTCCCGACCAGCTCACAGAATCAAATGGAGGCTTAGTTTCTAGAGTTGAAGCAGGGGAATATGTCCGTACCTGATTATGCGGCTAGATTCAATGAGTTGGTGAGGTTTGCCCCGTATCAAGTACACACGGATGAGAGAAAAGCAAGAAGATTTTAACAAGGGTTGAAGCCTTGGGTGTATAACAAAGTATCAATGTTTCAGATAAACACTTTTGCTGGAGTACTGGAAAAGGCCATCCTTGCTGAAGGTGGTAGCGATGCGGTGACCAAGTACAATCAGGATCAGAAGAAGAAGAAGATTGAAAGTGAAGGAAATAATAAGACTAGTGGAAGTGGCACATGAGGTGGTAATTTTAATCAAAAGAAGAGGTGGAATGACAACTCATCATTGGGGAGTCAGCAAGGAGGTCAGAAAAAGAGGATTGAAGCATGCTCGACCTGCGGGAAAGCTCATTTGGGAATTTGTATGAAAGGAAAGAAGGTGTGCTACAATTGTGGTCAGGAGGACCATATAGCACCTAACTGTCCTAACCCAAAGAAGGGTGCCTGCTTCACTTGCGGTTTAAATGATTATTTGGCAAAAGACTGTCCTAAGAAGGGATCTAGAGGGGCAGGATCAGGAGGAAACAAGGGAAACAGTAGTGGAAACGCCTTTACTATCACTGGACCAACTGCAACCAACTAACTGACCGCCAGGACTTTCAACATGACGGTGCAGGATGTTGTTCAGTCTCGTGATGTGGTGTCAGGTATCATTTCGATCAATAAAATTAATGCTTATGTACTATTTGATTCGGGTGATACTTGTTCCTTTATATCCGATGACTTTGCTAAGAATTTAGATTTGCCTAAGGATGAGTTGGATCACCCCATGAACATAGAAATTGCGAATAAAGAAATAATCCATGTTAAGTACGTACATAAGAACTGTAGAGTGGATATTAAGGGTAATATCATGAATGTAGATCTTATCCCTATTCGACTTGGGGAATTTGACGTTATCTTGGGAATGGACTGGTTATTCAATTACGAGGCTATAATTGATTGCCAAAAGAAGCGTATTAACCTCATGACTCCGTCAAAGGTTGTGTTTTATGGTAGCAAGTCGCCTAGACAAGCGAGTTATCTCACGATGTTTCAGGCCAGGAAGTTGTTAAGACAAGGTTGTGTAGGATATTTAGCTTTCATAGTCGACAGTCGTAAAGAGAACCCGAAAGTAGAGGAGTAGAGATGAAAGCATAACGTGTAAGCATTAATGGTACAACTACAAGAATTACTGGACAAGAAGTACATTCAACCGAGCGTATCACCGTGAGGAGCGCCGGTGTTGTTTGTGAAGAAGAAGGATGGAACGATGTTGCTCTGCATTGATTACAGAGAACTGAATAAGGTCACGATTAAGAATAGATATCCATTACCGAGGATCGATGATCTGTTTGATCAATTAAAGGGAGCGAAATACTTTTCCAAGATTGATTTGAGAAGTGGTTACCATCAATTGAAGGTGAGGCCAGAGGATGTACCGAAGACAGCGTTCAGAACACGATATGGTCACTACGAATTTTTGGTTATGTCGTTTTGTCTAACGAATGCTCCCGCAGCTTTTATGGGATTAATGAATGGTGTGTTCAAACCGTTTTTGGACAAGTTCGTAGTGGTATTTATAGATGATATTTTAGTATACTCGAAAACCAAGGAAGAACATGAAGAGCATTTGAGATTAATGTTGGAAGTGTTGAGGAGGGAGAAGTTGTATGCCAAGTTTTCAAAATGCGAAATTTGGATCGAGCGGGTGCAATTTCTTGGGCATATGATCGATAAAAATGAGATTTTAGTAGATCCATCCAAATTCGAAGCCGTGATTAACTGGGATCAGCCGAGGACGCCGTCGGAAGTACGAAGTTTTCTTGGATTGGCAGGACATTACAGAAGGTTCATTCAAGACTTTTCCAAGATCGCAACTCCGTTAACGAATTTAACTCGAAAAGCTGTGAAATTTGTTTGGACGGAGAAGTGTGAGGAAAACTTTTAAGAATTGAAGAAGAGGTTGAGTACATCACATGTGTTGTCTCTTCCGGACGATACAGGAAATTTTGTTGTTTATAGTGATGTGTCGCATAAAGGACTTAGTTGCGTGCTGATGTAAACCGGTAAAGTCATTGCGTATGCATCACGAAAATTGAAGGATTACGAGAAGGGATATCCGACCCACGACTTGGAGTTAACTGCAGTAGTTTTTGATTTGAAAATTTGGAGGCACTATCTCTACGGGGAGAAGTGCGAAATATATACAGACCACAAGAGTCTGAAAAATATTTTTACACAGAAGGACTTGAATATGCGTCAAAGAAGGTGGTTAGAATTAATTAAGGACTACGACTGTGAGATTGTATACCATCCGGGTAAGGCAAATGTCATTGTCGATGCCTTAAGTAGAAAGGGTCGGGAGAAGTTGATGATGTTGACCGCTCAAGAGGAGCTAATTTCAGAAATGGAGAAACTGGAGTTGGAAATGAAGTATCCTATGGAAATTGATGAGAAGATAATTCAGATGCAATCTGGTACAACCCTACTCGATAAAGTTAAGGAGGCTTAACTTCAGGACGATGAATGCAAAAAGGTGATAAGGAAGATATCTGAAGGAACCGAACCAAGATTTAAGATGGATAAGGAAGGAATACTGAGATTTGAGAGCAGAATTTGGGTACCGCCAGTACCAGAGATTAAGGAATACATTTTGAGTGAGGCTCATAGCTCACAATATTCGATTCACCCTAGTAGTACCAAGATGTATCAAGATCTTTGACAACATTTCTGGTGGCCGAATTTGAAACGTGATGTTGCAGAATATGTTGCCAAGTGTCTGACCTATCAGAAAGTGAAAGCAGAACATTAGAGACCGAGTGGATTGCTACAACCGTTGGAGATCCCAGAATGGAAATGGGAACATATTACAATGGACTTCATGGTTGGTCTTCCGACGACTCAGAAAGGCTACGACGCAGTATGGGTGATTGTTGACCGACTGACGAAATCCGCACACTTCCTTCCGATAAAAATCAGATTCAACTTAGATCAATTAGCAAGGTTATATGTAAAATAGATTGTTTCGAGGCACGGAGTGCCAGGTTCAATTATTTCCAATAGGGATCCGCGCTTTACATCGAACTTATGAAAACGTCTACAGGAATGCATGGGTACGCAATTACGGATGAGTATGGCATATCACCCTCAGACAGATGGACAGAATAAAAGAACGATTCAGACCTTAGAAGATATGTTAAGAGCCTGTGTGATGGACTTTAAGGGAAATTGGGATGATCACCTACTGCTTGTAGAGTTCGGCTACAATAACAGTTACCACGCTAGTATTGACATGCCGCCTTATAAAGCGTTATACGGCAGGAAATGTAGAACTCCGCTTTACTGGGATGAAGTTGGCGAAAGACAATTGCTAGGCCCAGAATTGGTACAGCAGATAGCAGAAATAGTCAAAGTGATCCGAGCACGACTGGTAGCAGCTTAAGATAGATAGAAGAAATACGCTGATCCACTTCGTAAAAACGTTGAGTTTTAATCGGGTAGTTATGTGTTCTTAAAGGTCTCTCCATGGAAGGAAAAGATCAGGTTCAGAAAGAAAGGAAAATTAAGCCCAAGATTCATTGGACCATTTGCGTATGAGAAAGCCCTACCTCCAGCACTCGAGAATTTCCACAACGTCTTCTATGTTTCTGTTTTATGACCCTACAAACCCGATTACAAACATGTAATTGAATACAAACCCCTACATTTTGAAAAAGACTTATCTTTGTGACACCCCCAAATCTAGGTACTTCGATTCCATGGGATCTGGTGTTCACTGTACAAATATCATCTATCTATCTACTCATAATAAATGCAAACTATGCAATAGATAGACTAAAAATCTTCCCCTTAAGGGTTACAACATCTAAATAATAATAATACAATCCCAGGTTAAACTAACCTTAAACATATGTGCGGAATTATAAACAAATAAGTCTTAAATAACATCATTAACTCAAGTCTTAAACATAATTACATCATCTAATAAAAATAAAAAGTCTTCATCACTTGTTAACTTTGCCCTTGCCTTTACTAGTGGAAGGTTCATCGATTCTTTCGTTCTTAACTGCAATATTATTATTAAGCAAGAGTGAGCACTATTGCCCACAAGTATAATAATGAAATAACAGTATAATAACATGCGAGTAAATCAAAAACATCTGAATGAAAGCTCAACTTTTGAATCCAGAATGAATAACAAGAATCAAAAGAATTCTGACGGTCATAAGACCTTGAACTATGTCCTAGGTTATCAAGGGTTATACTTGAAACCTTTAACAGTCATAAGACTATGGACCTTTCTTCTCGTAATTAGGGGGATCAGCCCATAGTACCATACTGTGCACAATATCTTAACGCTAACGCATAACTAAATCCCTTTACAGGGTTGTTCATCTCAGTTTGACATTCGAATCCACACCAAAGGAAGTTTGGTTTGGATAATTCAATAAGGATTCTGAAATTTAGAATGTTCATCAACTAAGGACTAGTTGAATCAATAAAGTTGACTAATCTAATAAGGTTCAACATTAATGATATTCAATTCGAATAATAATCTCAAGGAGTATACAATAGAACAATTATTGTATAACTGAATCATGCTTTGAAAAGATAATAAATCTTTAATATAACATTTGAACTTGAATAATTGTAATGATAGTTTACTCGAGGTAAATAATAAACTTGAACAATAATGACAAGTAGGGTTAGGAAACTTGCCTCGTGCGTAGATTACACTTTAACTAAGCACGTTCTTTGAATTTAATCCTACATACCATTCATATTCACAATACTAGTTAATTATAACTTAACTAATCATCATAAACTCATTCTCTTTGTCTAAACTTTGGTTATGACTATACTTAGTCAAATTATCACATTGTCACATACTTTGTACTTCATGGATAACAAACTAATTATGTATTTAATAACTCAATCCACATGTAATTATGTTATTTACATGTTAACATCTAATTTACATCTCATTATAATTCTAACATGTTTACATGTTCATTACATTAATTTACTAACACATTGTTAGACTTAATCAATTTAAAAATCTCATTTCTGAACTTTCTGGAGAGTGGCGCTGCGGTGCCACTGTTACACTTAGTCTTCTCGCTGCGGCGCGATGGCGCTGCGGCCGGACTCTTAGCGCTGCGGCGCCGTGGCGCAGCGGCTCAAGATATGGTGCTGCGGCGCGGGAAAAAGGCAGGTAGCCAGCGTTGCGGCGCGGCGTACCAGACACAGAAATGGCAGTTCGCGAAAAATCGCAGAACATGCCAATTTCTTCCAATTTCTTTTTTTTTTCTACTTGAAATTAGACATACCCATATGGTGTAATTCATGCATAGACATAACCCAATATTTATATAAGACTTTAACCATTTAAAACACATAATCACAGAATTAAATTATGCAAATTGTACTGTTCTTGATGTTCTTGAAGATTTTGAACAAAAACATAAAATTTAACACTACGGATTCGTTATAACACCGAATCTGTTCGTTTAAGGCTTGGTCTCTTCGTATCAACATGCATAATAATATACGAGTGAAAAATTTATAGATAATATACGATCAATACGTAAAATATCACGTATAAGGCCATAAGGCCAAAACTCATACTCTTTAAATTTTTGAAATAGCAATTCATAGTATTATGAAACTGATGACATGATAATTCACATAATATATATATATATATATATATATATATATAATCAAATACGATTTGATATATCTTAACCCATATATAAACTCATAATCAAACCCTTTTTCAATTACAAAGATTTTACAAAATATATGAAAGCCATTTTTTATAAAAACTAATGACGTGAATTAGAAATTGGGTTTGGAGAAATTACCCAGAGCATAGAGTGTAATGTTAAACAATGAATTGAAACTTTTCTCAAACTCTTCTTCAATCACACATTCAAAATTCTTAACTTTTCTCTCTGAATTCTCTCTGTTATGTTTTCTAGACTTAGAATAATAATAATAAAAAGAAGACGTCTGAATTAAAAGAGAAGAACTGATGTAGAAGTGGTCAGTTATCCCAGTCATGAGTAACTGCATCCAACCACTACTAGGGCCTTGTTTGGCAACCCTTAATTGATTTAAAGTCATTTAATTTAATAAAAGCTTTATAATATAGTTTAAATCATGTCACACCCAATTCAAATATCTTATTTAATTTAAATAAAATATAATAACTTCTCATAAATTCACATAGTCATATATTTAATTTTCTCATTAATTAATAATGTCAAATTATTAACTTTCTAATTAATAATTTATTTAATTAAAATAACATCATGCTTAATTAAATATTTCATTTACTTCAATAAGCTCAATTAATTACATACTTGAATAATAATTATTCTCCATATTAATTTAATAAATGTAACACATATAATTAAATTAATCTACCACAATTGCATCAAATAATTATTTAATCCAATAATTAAATCATCAAATTTTTTTTATTTAATTCAATAAATATTAAAATTAAATTACAAAAATCTCGTTCGTCACATCTTTCCCCCCTTAAAAGGATTCTGTCCCCAGAATCACGACTCAATAAGTTCGACCCGTTACATTCTCCCCTCTTACAAAGATTATATCCCCAGAATCGCTTACACATAGTTAAGTAAATAAATGGGGGTAATTCTTCTTCATATTCTCTTCGAGTTACCATGTAGCTTCTTCAGCGTTGTGGTTCCTCCAAATTACCTTAACAGAAGGTATTACTTTATTTCTGAGAACTTATTTTTTCAGTTGACAATTTGGACAAGAATTTCTTCGTAAGATAAGTCTTTCTCAAAATGCAGGGGTTCGTATTCAATTACATGATTGTAATCGGCTTTGTATGGTCGTAATACAGAAACATGGAAGACGTTGTGGACATTCTCGAGTGCTGGAGGTAAGTCTACCTCGTAGGCAACTTCTCCGATTCTTCTCAGTACTTCAAAGGGTCCAATGAATCTTGGGCTCAATTTCCCTTTCTTTCCGAACCTGATCTTCCCCTTCCAGGGAGAGACCTTTAAGAAAACATAACTACCTGATTCAAACTCGATATTTTTACGATTTGGATCAGCGTATTTCTTCTGTCGATCTTGAGCCGCTACCAGTCGTGCTCAGATTACTTTGACTATTTCTGCTGTCTGCTGTACCAATTCTGGCCCTAGCAATTGTCTCTCACCAACTTCATCCCAGTAAAGCGGAGTTCTGCACTTTCTGCTGTATAACGCTTCATAAGGCGGCATGCCAATACTAGCGTGGTAACTGTTGTTGTAGCCAAACTCTACTAACGGTAGGTGATTATCCCAATTTCCTTTAAAGCCCATCACACAGGCTCTTAGCATATCTTCTAAAGTTTGAATCGTTCTCTCACTCTGCCCGTCTGCTTAAGGGTGGTAAACTGTACTCATTCAAAATTGTGTACCCATGCATTCTTGTAGACGTTTCCAGAATTTTGATGTAAAATGCGGATCTCTATCAAAAACAATTGACACCGGCACTCCGTGTCTCGAAACGATTTCTTTCACATATAACCTTACCAACTGATCTAAGTTGAATCTGATTTTGATCGAAAAGAAGTGTGTAGATTTTGTCAGTCGGTCAACGATAACCCATACTGCATCGTAGCCTTTTTGAGTCGTCGGAAGGCCAACCACGAAGTCCATTGTAATATGTTCCCATTTCCATTCTGGTATTTCCAACGATTGAAGCAATCCACTTGGTTTCTGATGTTCTGCTTTTACTTTCTGACAGGTAAGACACTTGGCGAAACATTCTGCAACATCATGTTTCAAATTCGGCCACCAGAAATGTTGTCTAAGATCTTGGTACATCTTGGTACTACCAGGGTGAATCGAATATCGCGAACTATGAGCCTTGCTTAAAATATCTTCCTTAATCTCTGTGACTGGTGGTACCCAAATTCTACTCTCAAATCTCAGTATTCCTTCCTTATCCATCTTAAATCTCGCTTCGGTTCCTTCAGATATTTTCTTTGTCACCTTTTTGCATTCATCATCCTAAAGTTGAGCCTCCTTCACTTTATTTAGTAGAGTTGTACCAGATTGCATCTGAAATAGCTTCTCATTAATATCCATTGGATACTTCACTTCCAATTCCAGTTTTTCCATTTTCATAATTAGCTCCTCTTAAGCAGTCAACATCATCAATTTCTCACGACCCTCTCTACTTAAGGCATCGGCAACTACATTTGCTTTACCCGGATGGTATAAAATCTCACAGTCGTAATCCTTGATTAATTCCAACCATCTTCTTTGACGCATATTTAAGTCCTTCTGTGTGAAAATATATTTCAGACTCTTGTGGTCTGTATATATTTCACACTTCTCCCCGTAGAGATAGTGCCTCCAAAATTTTAAATCAAAAACAACTGCAGCTAACTCCAAATCATGGGTCGGGTAACCCTTCTCGTAATCTTTCAATTGTCGTGATGCATGCGCAATGACTCTGCCGTTTTGCATAAGCACATAGCCAAGTCCTTTATGCGACGCATCGCTAAAAATAACAAAATTTCCTGTATCATCTGGAAGAGATAGCACAGGGGCCGTACTCAACCTCTTCTTCAATTCTTGAAAATTTTCCTCACACTTATCCGTCCAAACAAATTTCACAACTTTTCAAGTGAAATTCGTTAACGGAGTTGCAATCTTGGAAAAGTCTTGTACGAACCTTCTATTATATACCGCCAATCCAAGAAAACTTCTTAATTCTGACGGCGTTCTCGGCTGATCCCAATTAATCATGGCTTCTACTTTAGATGGATCTACCGAAATTCCGTTTTTATCGATCACGTGACCAAGAAATTGTATTCGCTCGATCCAGAATTCGCATTTTGAAAATTTAGCGTACAACTTCTCCCTTCTCAATACTTCCAACGTTAACCTCAAATGTTCTTCGTGTTCTTCTTTGGTTTTGGAATATACCAAAATGTCATCTATAAATACTACTACGAATTTGTCCAAAAACGGCTTGAACACACCATTCATTAGTCCCATAAATGCTGCAGGAGCATTCGTTAGACCAAATGACATTACTAAAAATTCGTAGTGACCGTATCGTGTTCTGAACGCTGTCTTCGGTACATCCTCTGGCCTCACCTTCAGTTGATGATAACCGCTTCTCAAGTTTATCTTGGAAAAGTATCTTGTTCCCTTCAACTGATCAAACAGATCATCGATCCTCGGTAATGGATATCTGTTCTTAATCGTGACCTTATTCAGTTCTCTGTAGTCAATATAGAGTCGCATCGATCCGTCCTTCTTTTTCACAAATAACACCGGCGCTCCCCACGGCGATACGCTCAGTTGAATGTACTTCTTGTCCAACAATTCTTGTAGTTGCATCATTAATTCCTTCATCTCTACTGGTGCCATTCGGTATGGTGCCTTCGATATTGGAGCAGTTCTGGGCGCCAAATCGATTACGAAATCTACCTCTCTATCTGGTGGAAGTCCTGGTAAATCGTCTGAAAATACGTCGACGAAGTCCCTCACAATCGGTATTTCTTCTACTTTCGAATTCTCTTTTTGACTGTCGACTATGTAAGCTAAGTATCCTACACATCCTTCTCTTAACAACTTCCTTGCCTGCATCATCATCAGACAACTTGCTTGTCTAGGCAACTTGATACCATAAAAAACCACCTTTAACGGAGTCATAAGGTTAATACGCTTCTTTTGGCAATCAATTACAGCCCCATAATTGAATAACCAGTCCATTCCCAAAATTACGTCAAATTCCCCAAGTCGAATAGGGATAAGATCTACGTTCGTGATATTACCCTTAATATCCACTCTACAGTTCTTAAACACGTACTTAACAGGAATTATCTCTTTATTCGTAATTTTTATATTCATGGGATATTCTAACTCATCCATAAGCAAATCTAAACTATTAGCAAAGTCTTCGGATATAAAGGAACAAGTAGCACCCGAATTAAATAAAACATAAGCATTAATTTCATTGATCGGAATGATACCTGACACCACATCACGAGACTGGATTGCATCCTACACCGTCATATTGAAAGTCTGGGCGGTCGGTCGGTTTGTTACAGTTGGTCCGGTGATGGTTAAGGCATTTCCACTGCTATTTCCGCGGTTTCCTTCTGATCCTGACCCTCCTGATCCCTTCTTGGGACAATCTCTTGCCATATGGTCTTTCGAACCACAAGTAAAACAAGCACCCTTCTTTGGGTTTGGACAGTATGGTGATATGTGGCCCTCCTGACCACAATTGTAGCACACTCTTTTTCCTTTTATACATACTCCCAGATGGGCTTTCCCGCAAGTCAGGCATGCTTCGATTCTTTTCTTCTGATTACCTTGCTGATTCCCCAATGATGAGTTGTCATTCCATCTTTTCTTCTGATTGAAATTTCCACCTCCTGTGCCACTTCCACTGACCTTGTTATTTCCTTCACCTTCACTCTTCTTCTTCTTCTTTTGATCTTGATTGTACTTGGTCGCTGCATCGCATCCTCCTTCGACGAGGATGGCCTTTTCCAGTACTCCAGCAAACGTGTTTAGATGAAACATTGATACCTTGCTGTACACCCAAGGCTTTAGTCCTTGCTCAAATCTTCTGGCTTTTCTTTCGTCCATGTGTACCCGATACCGGGCGAACCTCGCTAACTCGTTGAATTTATCCGCGTAGTCAGGTATGCTTATGTTTCCCTGCTTCAGTTCTAGAAATTGAACTTCCATCTAATTCTGCGAGCTAGTTGGGAAATACATTTTGAAAAACATTTCTTTAAATCTCTCCCACGTAATTACACCTTCACCTCCTCGTACTTTGTTTGCTTGCCACCAGTAGCTAGCCTCAGACTTTAGCATAAACGTTGCAAAAGCGGCCTTCTGATCTTCTCTAACCCTAGCAACGTCGAAAGCCTTCTCCATTTCCATAACCCACGTTTGAGCCTCGATTAGGTTCATGGAACCTTTGAACTCTGGCGGTCCCACCACCTTGAAGTCCTTAAATGTTGTATTTGATGGAGCTTGAGTTTGGTTATTCATGGCTCCAGTCAGTAAGTTCACCAAGTGTTGCACGGGATTAGCGTTGGCATTATTGTTATTATTGGTTGACTCTTCCTGAGCCGGTTGACGTTGTTGTCTTCTCCTTGGCTGCATTTTTCTGGTAAACAAATGCTTTATTAGAACTTTATTTATTTCTCTAAATAGTTAAGGCATTACTCAATAATTTATAATATCACTTAACACATCATCTCAAACAACTTGATATATATTCATTCGAATCAAAGTTTTAACATCAAACTATAGCATCACTGCTATTTACATCAACTATTCTGGAATAAAGAATTCGCAAGATTTAAAACATTAAAATATTCCTTCGTTCATAAACACGTCAGAATTTACATCTAAAACTAATTTAAGTTCTTCACATAACTAAACAAATCATATCACTGTCGGTCAAGATACTGATTAGCCTTGCTACGCTCCTCTTCTAAGATGCGATGCATCGTCCTGCAATCCATCATGTATAATGGTAGTCCCTCGAACTGGATTGGGTACCTCAAAACTCGATCTTGGGTCTCATTCCTTGCCTTGTTAAGTGTAGAGTATGTTTCCCCAATCTTCATTTTCTTTGCACGACTATCATCCTCTGCACGATCAGCTCGACGCGATTCTCTTACCCAGCCTTCCTCTGCTATGTTCAGCCTTTCGGAGGTTTCCTTCAGTTCCTTCTTCAGTTTCTCTATCTCCTCAGTCTTATCTTCAGTTTGACCCTTCTCATGGACCAAGTACCATTCTACATTTGTCAGTCGAGAGTGAAGAGTCGAAATCTCCCTCTCCTTCTGCTCTAGAGTAATATGTTGAATAACCGCTCGCTCGGTCAAATCCTACACCTCATCTCGTAATTCCACGTTACGGTCGTATAACGTGTCATACATCTCAGCATTAACGGTGTACCGTGTTAACTCCTCTTCTTCCTCTTCCTCAACAAATTCCTCCTCAGGATCAGTCTCGGGCTCATGCTCCTGACCAACAACGGTGATCAATGGAGATGATTCCCTCTGCACCAGCTGCTCCCTAACGACATAAATGTCTCGGGGCTCCTCCTCTGTCGGTACTATAGGTACACGGGGTTCCTCCTCAGTAGGTACTATAGGTACCCGGGGTTCTTCCTCCCCAGCTTGACTAGCTTCTCCAACATTCGACATACTGACAACAAAATTTTAAGTTTTAGTTACTAAGTCGTATCATCTAACGCATACTTTAACACATAAACACATAAGGTCTTTTATTATCTTCAATGAATTACATAAATTCATTTCTTATAACTCGATAAGAGTTTTCCATCACTATCTTCTTTCTATAAGGCTACTACCTAAGGTTGTTCCCCCACCTAAGGTTCATAACCTACAGCTTTGATACCAACTTGTGACACCCCCATATACGGGTACTTCGATTCCATGAGATCTGGTGTTCACTGTACAAATATCATCTATCTATCTACCCATAATAAATGCAAACCATGTAATAGATAGAATAAAAATCTTCCCCTTAAGGGTTACAACATCTAAATAATAATAATACAATCTCAGGTTAAACTAAGCTTAAACATCTGTGCGGAATCATAAACAAATAAGTCTTAAATAACATCATTAACTCAAGTCTTAAACATAATTACAGCATATAATAAAAATAACAAGTCTTCATCACTTGCTAACTTTGTACTTGCCTTTACCAGTGGAAGGTTCATCGATTCTTTCGTTCTTAACTGCAATGTTATTATTAAGCAAGAATGATAACTATTGCCCACAAGTATAATAATGAAATAACAGTATAATAACATGCGAGTAAATAAAAAACAACTGAATGAAAGCTCAACTTTTGAATCCAGAATGAATAACAAGAATCAAAAGAATTCTGAGGGTCATAAGACCTTGAACTATGTCCTAGGTTATCAAGGGTTAAACTTGAAACCTTTAACAGTCATAAGACTATGGACCTTTCTTCTCGTACATAGGGGGATCAGCCCTTAGTACCATACTGTGAACAATATCTTAACGCTAACGCATAAGAAAAAAATCCCTTTACAGGGTTGTTCATCTCAGTTTGACATTCGAATTCGCACCAAAGGAAGTTTGGTTTGGATAATTCAATAAGGGTTCTGAAATTTAGAACGTTCATAAACTAAGGACTAGTTGAATCAATAAAGTTCACTAGTCTAATAAGGTTCAACAATAATGATATTCAATTCGAATAATAATCTCAAGGAGTATACAATAGAACAATTATTGTATAACTGAATCATGCTTTGAAAAGATAATAAATCTTTAATATAACATTTTAACTTGAATAATAGTAATGATAAATTACTCTAGGTAAATAATAAACTTGAACAATAATGACAAGTAGGGTTAGGAAATTTGTCTCGTGCGTAGATTACGCTTTAACTAAGCACGTTCTTTGAATTTAATCCTACATACCATTCATATTCACAATACCAGTTAATTATAACTTAACTAATCATCATAAACTCATTCTCTTTGTCTAAACTTTGGTTATGACTATACTTAGTCAAATTATCACATTGTCACATACTTTGTACTTCATGGATAACAAACTAATTATGTATTTAATTACTCAATCCACATGTAATTATGTTATTTACATGTTAACATCTAATTTACATCTCATTATACTTCTAACATGTTTACATGTTCATTACATTAATTTACTAACACATTGTTAGACTTAATCAATTTAAAAATCTCATTTTTGAACTTTCTGGAGAGTGGCGATGCGGCGCCACTGTTACACTTAGTCTTCGCGCTGCGGCGCGATGGCGCTGCGGCCGGACTCTTGGCGGTACGGCGCCGTGGCCATAAGGCCAAAACCCAAACTCTGTAAATTTTTGAAAAAGCAATTCATAGTATTATGAAACTGATGACATGATAATTCACGTAATATATATATAATCAAATACGATTTGATATATCTAAACCCATATATAAACTCATAATCAAACCCTTTTTCAATTACAGAGATTTTACAAAATATATGAAAGCCATATTTTTATAAAAACTAATGACGTGAATTAGAAATTGGGTTTGGAGAAATTACCTAGAGCGTAGAGTGTAATGTTAAACAAAGAATTGAAACTTTTCTCAAACTCTTCTTTAATCACACACTCAAAATTCTTAACTTTTCTCTCTGAATTCTCTCTGTTATGTTTTCTAGACTTAGAATAATAATAATAAAAAGAAGACGTCTGAATTAAAGGAGAAGAACTAACGCAGAAGTGTTCAGTTATCCCAGTCATGGGTAACTGCATCCAACTACTACTAGGGCCTTGTTTGGCAACCCTTAATTGATTCAAAGTCATTTAATTTAATAAAAGCTTTATAATATAGTGTAAATCATGTTACACCCAATTTAAATATCTTATTTAATTTAAATAAAATATAATAACTTCTCATAAATTCACATAGTCATATATTTAATTTTCTCATTAATTAATAATGTCAAATTATTAACTTTCTAATTAATAATTAATTTAATTAAAATAACATCATGCTTTCATAAATATTTCATTTAATTCAATAATCTCAATTAATTACATACTTGAATAATAATTATTCTCCACATTAATTTAATAAATGTAACACATATAATTAAATTAATCTACCACAATTGCATCAAATAATTATTTAATCCATAATTAAATAATAGAAAAATATTTATTTAATTCAATAAATATTAAAATTAAATTAAAAAAATCTCGTTTGTCACAATCTTACGAAGAAATTCCCGTTCAAATTGTCGACAGAAAAGAACAAGTTCTCAGAAATAAAGTAATACCTTCTATTAAGGTAATTTGGAGGAACCACAACGCTGAAGAAGCTACGTGGGAACTCGAAGACAATATGATGATTTACTTAAAATTATGTCTAAGCGATTCTGGGGACATAATCTTTGTAAGGGGGAGAGAATGTAACGGGTAGAATTTATTGAGTCGTGATTCTGGGGACATAATCCTTTTAAGGGGGGAAAGATGTGACGAACGAGATTTTTGTAATTTAATTTTAATATTTATTAAATTAAATAAATATTTTTGATGATTTAATTATTAGATTAAATAATTAATTTATGAAGTTATGGTAGATTAATTAATTATATGTGTTATATTTATTAAATTAATGTAGAGAATTTTGTTATTCTAAGTATGTAATTATGTGAGTTTATTAAATTAAAAGAAATATTTAATAAGCCTAATATTAATTTATAATTAATGAGAAAATTAATTATATGATTATGTGAATTAATGAGAAATTATTATATTTTATTCAAATTAAATTAAATAATATATTTGAGTTATTATATAATTGGGTGTGACACGATTTAAACTATAGTATAAGAGAATCATTAAAATAAATGGTTGTGAAACCTATTCTTGCAAGCCAAACAAGGCCCTAAGGGGAGTTGATAGCAGTTACCCATGATTGGGTAACTGATAATAATGCGCGTCAGTTTGCTTATTTAATATACGTATTCTAATTTCTAAGTCTAGAAAAGAGATAGAGTTTGAGAAATTCACAGAAAGAATTTAGAAATTTTGAGAGTAAAAGAGAAGGTTTGTGAGAGATTGTAAGTTGTGATCAACCTTGTGTAATCCAAACAGAGTAATCAAGGTAATCTCTTTTTCCCAATTTTAAATTACGTCGTTTAAGTTTTTATAAAATGACTTCACGTTTTTTTAAAAACTCTGTGAATGGGGAAAAAGTATGATTATGGGTTTGCGTAGTGTTAAGATGTATCATATCATATTTGATTATATATATATATATTATACAAACCATATCATCAGTTTCATAATTACAACGTATGTTATGGCCTAAAAATTTACAGAGTATGGAATATGGCCATATGGCCCTTATACGTGATTTTAATATGTTAAACATAAATTGCTTTGTAAAATTTCCACTTGTATATAATTATGCATGTTAAAACGAAGTGAACAAAACTTGAATGGTTGGATTTGGTGTTATAACGAATCCGTGGCATTAAATTTTATGATTTATGTTCAAAACCTTAAAGAACATCAAGAACAGTGAAATTACATATTTTAATTCTGTAATTATGTGTTTTAATGGGTTAAAATCATTCTATAAATGTTGGATAATGATTATGGATGAATTCTAGCATGTGAGTATGTTAAATTGGTGAAATTAATGATCATGTAGTGTTTATTTCGCTGAACTTTGTGTTCTTCGCAAACTGAAATTTCAAAATCTGGAGTTTCGCGCCGCAGCGCCAACTCCAGAACTGAAGTCTCGCGCCGCAGCGCCACCACGCTGTAGCGCCAAGTATAGGCTTAACAATGGCGCCGCAGCGCCAATTAGCAGAATGGCCCAGAAATGAGTTTTTAAAATGTTTAAGCCTAGCAATGTGTTATTAACTTAATCTAATGAACATAAAAATATATTAAAAGTATAGTGAAATGTTAAAACAGATTATTAACATGTCAATAACATAATTGCATGTGGATTGAATTATTGAGTGCATAATGAGCTTATTATTCGTGAAATGTTATTACGTGACAATAAGTACTATAATTTGACTAAGTATAGTCATAACCAAAGTTTTGACAAGAGAATGAACTTGTGATAACTAGTTATATTATAATTAACTATAGTTGTGAATGGAAATGATATGTAGAATTAAATTCAAGGAACGTGTTTAATTAACGTGTAATCTACGCACGAGGCAAGTTTTCTAACATTACTTGTTATCATTATTCAAGTCATTCTCATTATTATTAATCAAGTTCAATTGTTATATTAAAGATCAATTATCTTTTCAAAGTATGATTCTGTTATACAATAATTGTTCTATTGTATACATATTGAGATTATTATTCAATTTAATTACCATTTATTGTTGAACCTGGTTAGACTAGTGAACCCTCATTTGATTCAACTAGTCCATAGTTGATGAACGTTCTAAATTTTAGAACCCTTATTGATTTATCCAAGCCAAACTTCCTTTGCTGCGGACTCTAATGTCAAACTGAGATGAACAACCCTGTATAGGGATTACTTATGCGTTAGCGTTAAGATATTGTTCACAGTATGGTACTAAGGGCTGATCCCTCTAAGTACGAGTAGAAAGGTCCATAGTCTTATGACAGTTAATTAAAAGTTTCAAGTACTACCCTTGATAACCTAGGACATAGTTCAAGGTCTTATGACCCTCAGAAATCTTTTGAATTCTTGTTATTTATTCTTGATTCAAAAGTTGAGCTTTTATTTTAGAAGTCTTTGATTCACTCACATGTTATTATATATTGTTATTTTATTTTATACTTGTGGGCAATCATGCTCACTCTTACGTAATAATAACATTGCAGTTAAGAACAAAAGGTATGATGAGCTTTTTACTAGCAAAGGCAATGGCAAAGCTAATAAGTGATGAAGACTTATTATTAAATTTTAAGAATGCTATTGTAAAGACTTGATGTTGTTTAAGACTTAATTGTTTATGTTTCCGCACAGATGTTTAAGGTTAGTTTAACCTAGGATTGTATTTATTATTCAGATGTTTTAACCCCATAAGGGGAAGATTTTATTTCTATCTATTGCATGGTTTGCATTTATTATGGGTAGATAGATAGATGATATTTGTATAGTGAACACCAAATCCCGTGGAATTTAAATACCCAGATTTGGGGGTGTCACATAGATGGACGTCTAAGTAATGTCGAATGGAAGCTGATTTATACTGGAGGAGAGAATGAGCAAATGACAGAGGAGATCATGGAACTGAAGAATAAGTTGAAAAAAGAGTCTACTAAGAGGGCAAGAGCCGAAGACGCGTACGAGGAAGCTTCTAAACGAGCCGGGGTAGGAGAGAGAGATGCACAAGTAAAGAAGATCAAGATGGTGGAGATGAATAACGTATTCAACACCATGATTATTCGAGCTCAAGATCAAATTATGTATTATCCGATTCAGTTCGAGACGCTGCCACCGTACATGTTAGATCGCAGAACAATGTTTCGTATTATGGAATAAGAGCGTCGTAAGGCTACATAACATCTTAGTAGGACATCGTAGGGAATGTACCTGATATGTGATTAATAATATGATAAATAAGATGTAAATCCCAAGTGTTATGTAACCAATGGGATATGATGATGATGTTATCCTAAAACTTTAGTAGTTCAAGAAAGTAATGTAAATGGCAGTGATGCTATTGTTCTTATGTTTTCTAAAAGATTATGAATGAATAAAAGTTATTATTTTATTCAAGGTGTTATGTGTTATGTGATGATCTTTTATGGTGTACAAGTTAAGTAGAAAATACTTAAAAGAAATTGAGTAATAATCTATTAAGTGTATTTTAATCAGAAAATGCCTCCAAGAAGACGACAACCACACCAACAAACCCCTGAGGGATCTACCAATAACAACAACACTGAAGCTAACCCAGTTCAGCAGTTGGTGACACTTTTGACAAGAGCACTGCAGAATCAACCGCATAATCAAGCTGTAACTTTTAAGGATTTTAAGGCGGCTGGACCACTAGAATTCCGTGGAACCATGAATCTGGTCGACGCACAGACCTGGATTATGAAAATAGAGAAGGTATTTGATGTTGCTAGGGTTGGTGAGAACCAGAAGACTGGTTTTGCCACATTCATGTTCAAAGAAAATGCCAGTTATTGGTGGCAAGCTAATAAAACTAGAGGAGGTCAGGGAGTGATGACTTGGGAAAGGTTCAAATAAATATTATTGGAGACATATTTCCCAGAGAGATCAAAGAATTAAATGGAAGTGCAGTTTTTAGAGCTAAAGCAAGGCACAATGACAGTGTCAAAGTATGCAGTAAAATTCAATGAATTGGCGAGGTTTACGCCATATCAAGTGAACACGGATGAGCGCAAGACGAGGAGGTTTGAACAGGGACTGAAGCCCTGGTTGTATAGTAGAGTCTCCCTGTTCTAGTTGAAGACATTTGCAGTGGTGCTTGAGAAGGTAATTCTCACTGAGGGTGGAGGCGAGGCTGTAAAAAAATACAATCAAGAACAAAGAAAGAAGAAGAATGAGGGTGAAGGTAAGAATGGTGGTATTGGTGGTGGAAATGGTAGTTATAACTTAAAGAGGAAGTGGAATACGAGTGTTGGTGCTGGAAGCCAACAAGGTAGCCATCAACAAAAGAAGTTTGAAGTGTGTGCTACATGCGGAAAGAATCACAATGGCATGTTCTTAAGGGGTAAGTGAATATGCTTCAACTGTGGTCAGGAAGGTCACATTGCCCCAAATTTCCATCAGCCAAAGAAGAATGTTTGCTACACATGCAGGTTAAAGGATCATTTTGCTCGTGAGTGCCCTAAGAAGAAAGTTAGAGAGACAACGGGAAGCAAAGGAGCTAGCAGTGGAGGTGCATTGACCATTGCCAGACCCACATCATCAAACAGACCCACAACCAGAACCTTCAACATGACTTTGCAGGATATTTTATAATCAAAGGATGTTGTGTCAGGTATTATCCCAATCAATGATATAGATGCTTATGTATTATTTGATTCGGGTGCTACTTGCTTGTTATATCTAATGAATTCGCTAAGAGGTTAGGATTGCCTAGTGAAGAATTGGATTTTCCTTTAAACATAGAAATTGCGAATAGGAAAGTGATTCCTATTAGGTTCGTATACAAGAATTGTATGGTGAATATTAAGGGGAATGTTATGATAGTAGATTTAATCCCAATTAAACTTGGAGAGTTTGATGTTATATTGGAAATGGATTGGCTATCCATTATGGAGCGTTAATTAATTGCCAAAAGAAATGTGTAACCCTTATGACTTCATCAAAGGTAGTTTTCTATGGTAGCAAATTGCCTAGATATGTGAGATGTTTAACGATTATGCAGGCCAAGAAGTTGTTAAGTAAATGCTGTGTAGGATATTTAGCTTACATAGTTGATACTCAGAGAAAGGGGGTGAAACTCGAAGAGATATTAGTGGTTAGGTAATTTGTATATGTGTTTTCGGAGGATTTTCCAGGACTTTCGCCTGACCAAGAGATTAAGTTCGTGATCGACTTAGCGCCAGGAACCGCTTTGATATCGAAGGCCCCGTACAAAATGGCTCCGGTAGGGATGAAGGAACTGATGGTACAGTTGCAAGAGCTGTTGGACAAGAAATACATTCAGCCAAGTGTATCACCGTGGGGAGCACCAGTGTTATTCGTGAAGAAGAAGGATGGGTCAATGTGTCTTTGCATTGATTATGAGGAATTAAACAAAGTCACTATGAGGAATAAATATATGTTTCCAAGAATAGATGACTTGTTTGACCAATTGAAGGGTGCTAGATACTTCTCGAAAATAGATTTGAGAAGTGGTTATCATCAATTAAAGGTAAGGAAGGAGGATGTCCCTAGAACGGCATTCAGAACTCAGTATAGACATTACGAGTTTTTGGTGATGTCTTTTGGTTTGACCAACGCCCCTGCTGCATTCATGGATTTGATGAACAGGGTGTTTAAACCATTCTTAGATAACTTTGTGGTGGTATTCATCGATGATATTCTGATGTACTCCAAATCTCAAGAAGAACATGTGGAACATTTACGTTTGTCGTTAGAGACACTAAGAAAGGAAAAGTTATACGCAAAATTCTCTAAGTGTGAATTCTGGCTAGAACGTGTATAATTTCTTGGACATGTGATTGACAAAAATGGGATTTCAGTGGATCCATCAAAAGTTGAAGCCGTAATCAATTGGGAAAAACCAAGGACACCATCAGAGGTGAGGAGTTTCTTGGGACTGGCCGGCTATTATAGACGGTTTATTCAAGACGTTTCCAAGATTGCCACCCCATTAACAAATTTGACAAGAAAAGCTGTAAAATTTGTTTGGAGGAAGAAGTGTGAAGAGAGTTTCTAAGACTTGAAAAAGAAGTTAAGTATGGCACATGTGTTGTCATTACCAGATAATACATGAAACTTTGTGGTGTATAGTGATGCATCATATAAAGGATTAGGGTGTGTTCTTATGCAGAACGAAAAAGTCATTGTGTATGCATCAAGGAAATTGAAGGACTATGAGAAATGATACCTGACTCATGATTTAAAGTTAGCTGCAGTGGTATTTGCTCTGAAAATATGGAGACACTATCTCTATGGAGAGAAATGTGAGATATATACAAACCATAAGAGTCTGAAGTATATTTTCACACAGAAGGACCTGAACATGCGTCAAAGGAGATGGATGAAATTAATAAAAGATTATGATTGTGAGATCTTTTATCATCCGGGCAAGGCAAATGTGGTCGCAGATGCTTTAAATAGGACAGGTCGGGAAAAAGTTGATGCTAATAACCACTCAGGACGAGCTTATTTCAGCAATGACAAAGCTAGAATTGGAAATAAAATTTCCAAAAGAATCCGATGAACGACTATTCCAGATAGAAGCTAGTCCAACTTTGGTGGACAAGGTAAATAAAGCTTAACTACAAGATAAAGAATATGGAAAAATCAAAAAGAAAGTGGTTGAGGGTAGTGAAGTGAAATACAAGATCGATACCGAATGACTACTAAAATTCGAGGGAAGAATTTGGGTTCCAGCAGTACCAGATATTAAAGACGAAATCTTGACAGAAGCTCATAACTCAAGATACTCGATTCATTCGAGAAGTATAAAGATGTATCAAGATTTACGACGGCATTTTTGGTTGCCAAACAAGAAAAGAGATGTTGCAGAATGTGCCGCGAAATGCTTTACATGTCAAAGAGTCAAGGCCGAGAATCAAAGACCAAGCGGATTACTTCAACCGTTGGAAATATCGGAATGGAAGTGGGAACATATCACAATGGATTTTGTGGTGGGTCTTCCAACTACTTAGAAAGGATACGATGCGATTCGGGTGATAGTGGACAGACTGACGAAATCAGCACACTTTTTGCCAATAAAGATTAGATTCAATCTTGATCAGTTGGCAAAGTTGTACGTTAAAGAGATCGTTTTGAGACATGGAGTTCTAGTGTCAATTGTGTCAGATAGAGAACTGTGATTCACGTCAAACTTCTAGAAGAGAGTACAAGAATGCATGGGAACACAGTTGAGAATGAATACGGCATACCATCCGCAAACAGATGTCCAAAGTGAATGAAAAATCCAGGCATTAGAAGATATGCTCAAGGCATGCATCATGGATTTCAAAGGGAACTGGGATGAACATTTACCATTGGCAGAATTCGCCTACAACAACAGTTACCACGCAAGCATCAGCATGCCGCCTTACGAAGCATTGTATGACAGAAAGTGCAGAACTCCACTGTGCTGGGATGAAGTCGATGAACATCAACTAGTAGGACCCGAACTGGTATAACAAACTGTTGAGGTTGTCAAACTCATCAGAACAAGATTGGTAGTTGCTTTGTAAAATACCCAAAACCATAATAAGACTCTGTTATGTAAAATTCAGTTATATCAATAAAACTTCTCTGTTCTGAATGTGTTATGTGTTAATATATACTCTGTTTAACAAATTTGATCAAATAAAATTTTGTCCGAAAAAATGTAGTGCTTGACACCTCGTGATTAAAAATTTCCTTCCAAAATCAGACTTTTAGAAATATTTTTTTGGACAAGCTGCTTTGTCGCGCTTACACTGACAAAATGATTTGTCGTGCTTGTTAGGATTAATGAGAAATTTAGGTTAGTAACCCTAGATTAACAAACCCTGACCTTAATCAGCAAAAACATAACCCTAATTTGTAAACCTAACCCTAATTAGCTAATTTAACCCTAATTGGATTATCTTAACACCTAATAAACATTATTTAACCATCTTAATCATTAGAAACAAAACTCTAATCAAGATTAATGAAGATTAGGGCATAATTTGGCTACTAAACTAACCTAACTAGCTCACAAGTAGGTTAGGAGTCACCAATGCAAGTTCCTAGGCTGCACATAACATGTTTGTAACTCCCAAGCATGAGTAGAGTCATCAGATCTGATATTTGTGGAGGCAAGTAGATTGAAAATGTCCAAAATACCAAGTTGAAGAATTCTATAAATAGGAACCCTAGATCAGAGTAAACTCACAAAATATTTAAGCCATTATACACTTATATACATACCAAATCAAGCCTGGGTGATAGCAGCAACCAATTCAAAAGCTAGAATCAAAAATCAAAGCAAGTAAGGTGCAAACCCTAATTCATAGCTAGCTCTTTGATCCTTTGATAATTTTTTTGTTTAGATGTTTAGAATTATGTATTAATATGTTAGAAAGTATGTTAGATTGATAGAACACATTTTCATAACATCTAGATGCCTTAATTAAGTGTTTTTAGAAATTCGAAAATTTTAACAATCAAGTTTGACAGCCGAATGTCAGAGCTTGTAGATTCGTATGTGTTTATGTTTAGGTCTGTTATTTGTATGATATTTTTAGCCTGATAGTAGGTCTTCAATCTGGAAAAGAAAACAGGTTCATTAGAACCATATATTGCAAGTTATAGGTGGTCAAAGTGAGTTGACAGTTCACGGAGTTCTGTTTTCTGGGTTACCCAAAAAACTCAAGAACAGTTTTGTAAGACCCCAACTTTTTATAAATGAAATCGAATTTCCTCTATTTATTATTGTGAATAATAAGGTGTTAATCTGATATAATGCTTTGGTTATGGGTGAAATGTGCAAAATTTGCAAAATAAGCAAGTGGTTATAAAATATTCATTGTTGTCGGAGAATATTCGTTTGGTCGTGGAATATTCCTGCTGTCGGGGAATATTCGTACGACGACACAGCCATTTGTGAGCCCCATAACGGATATTTGTCGGATGAAGAAAACGATAAGTTTGAGTTTTTATAAATAACGGTGTAATGGTTACCGTTAACACTGTTGGAATACCCGGTGGTTAAAATACAGTAATACGCGTGGTTGCACAGTAGTACACGGTATTGCACTGTATTTTTGAATTATTGATTCTTACGTGAGAAGGCACTACTCAAAAATTGTTACAGTAATTACTGTTTAGTATTTTATTTTATTAATTCAATAATTGTTTCATTGATATTTTATATTATTGTTGTTTCAATAATTGTCACTTCACAGTATCTCCATTATCAGATCAATAATTCATATTATTTGAATAATATTGTTAGATAGCATTATTGGCAATGTCTAAGGAAGTTCTGTCTAGGAAAAGGGTTTGGTCACCTAATTGCGCGCCAATAAGGAGAAATCCTTAACAGAAAGCTCTTTCTTTTCTGGGAACGACCTGGTTGTCATAATTGTGATTCTGTAATAATATTTATGAATAATTAATTATTGATTTATATGATAATGGATATATTTATTTTATGTGGATATAAATAATGGATATATTTATTTTATACCATCATATGAGATAATAGTTAAAAAGAGCACAAGATAAATGATAAAGCACATTCACAAAATATAGTACGTACAGTCAGACGCCAAACAACATGTGTGAAAATATTATCGTATAACCTAAAGAAGTACTCACATGACTCCTGTTGGCTTCAGCCAGCGATCACGTGCACAAATCACTGAATCAAACATCGATTCACGCATAAGAAAATATCCCATCCACACTGATATTATTACATCAACTGGGCAATTTCTTCCGTTAGAGTCAGAAAACCCATACGGTGTCAAAATCCAAAAGAACTTAACATATAAAAAAATACAAAAGAACTTAACATATAAAAAAATACAAAACGGTACTATAAAAAGGATTTAATTCAGTGGACAATTACAAGTTAGAAAAAATAACCTTTCTCTAGTAGAATATCATCTTCAATTGATCCCTCAATCACTTCAACCACATCCTGAATCTTATTTGCTTTGTCAAGTTCACGGGCATGTTCAGCCATCTTAGTAGACCTTCTTTGCACCTGCTTGTGTTGACCATATTGCTAGAATGTCACTCCCTGTTCCTACATCCAACACAACCTTTTCCACACATTCAACAATTTCGTCACACTCCTGAACACAACCTCCACACAAAATTTAAGTCTTAATAAGGAATCTGTAGTTCTCTACAAGTCTATAAACTCATAAGATTAATTTATTTCATAGCCAATGCTTATGTTTCTAAGAAGTTAACTAGATAAAATGTAGGAATGGTCATTGAATTACGATTTTAAACATTAGAGTACCATTGATTGTAAAATAACCGAAGAGGAAGAGGGTTGGGGTAGAAAATTTTGTTTGGATGCGTAGAAAGTTAAAATATTTAATTTTGATTACTTGAATACAATATATTCTTTCAAACTGAACCTATTAGATCTAACTGAGTCACGAAGAAGTACTAAATTTGACTCTACTACTTTCGAAACCGTAAACACAATAGACATGATATTACTAAATCCAAATTGATAAAACTAAAGAAACTGAGGTAAAATTTAAAAATTTTCAAATTCATACCAATAGACATGATATTACTACTTCACTGGAAATTCAGAGTTTTATTTTCTTTTCCATTTACCGTTCTTTTTTAATTTTCTTCCGTCGAACAAAATTTGCACACGGGCAAGCTTTTCCTCCTCCTCTTTCCTCCCATCTGAACTCTCTCTCTCTCTCTCTCTCTCTCTCTCTCTCTCTCAAGTGTTATAGGATTTTCAAAATCCAAAACAAATGTATTTAGCTTCCTATTTATAGATTTTCAAAACTAGGGAAAAATAGTCATTTCGCCCCCAAACCTCCTTACTATTCAAGTCTTAAGAACTAAGTTTACTTGGCCTCCACATTTACTTCGCCATTAAGTCTACTTAGCCCTTAAATTTACTTAGCCCTTAAACATAAGCACTTTACTTAGCTATTAAGTTTACTTAGTCATTACTTAACTTATCATTTAGTTAGCCATTAAGTATAAGCACTATACTTAGCTATTAAGTTTACTTAGCCATTAATCGTATCCTACGAATCTCATTCTCGTATTCTCTTCGTATATAGTTCGTACAATATTCGTGTTATACGTCGTAATAATCTTCGTACTGTACTCGTATAATAACTAGTATTATAATCATATTTCTAACGCATAATAACCCTAATTATTATACGAAATCATTAAATTCTCGGAACTCACTTTACTATCCTTTAGGTTTTAAGTCCACAGGCGAAAACTTCGTTTTTGCCATAACTGAAATATTATTGAATATTCCATTACGTCTTAGAATTCTATCATTACGCGTTTCTCACAAATTCAAACTCAATCTCCGAACAGAAAAGGATGAATAGTGCTTATTTTGTCTTTTTCCTCAAAAAAATTTTTGTTCCTGCAAAATTTTTGTTCGTCTAGAAAATTTATTTTCGTTTTGAAAATTCTTACTCGTTCAATATAGCTCGTAGCCAGAATCCTCCCGACTTATAACCATCATAGGTTCTAGAACGATTAATAAACACATGGTACATAATATTATTAATAAAAATTTCTTTTATTAATAACTAATTATTTAAACTTCAATTCTGGACAACCCAAATTTTCGGGTCGTCACAATAAGACTTTCAGTGAATATTTATCAAAAAATCGTCTAGATGTTATTTTTTCGCTAAAAGTATAATATGCAATTAATTTAAAATAAAATTTATGGTGCAAATCAATTTTAAGAGTAAAGTTTAGGATGCAAATTGAATTTTAATCTAGAATAAACAAGTTCTAATTTTAACTAGAATAAAGTTTATGGAAATAACGTAAGTACAATATAATTCTTTACCTTATTTAAAAGTAATGCACCCTACTTTTAAAAATAAATACTCCCTCCGTCCCATAGTTATATGCTGATTTCTTTTGGCACATAGTTTAAGAAAATGAGTTAAGTGGCAATTTTTAACATAAATTTTCCACATATACCCCTTAATATGGAATTAATGAATAAGTTAATCACTCTTTACTTATCACATTGAAACTCTCAACTTCATTGATTGTCGTGTATTCCATTAAAATACATAAACTTTAACCAAAGAGAATACAACAACATTAAATGTAGTGATAAAAATAATGACATTGAATGTTGTTTTTTTCAAAAAAAGAGTAATGGTTGAATATTTATTATAAGGGCATAAAAGTAAAATAATGAACTAACTAAATTTTATAAATAGTAAATAGCCTATATATTGGGACATCTCAAAATAGAAAATCAGCCTATAACTATGGGACGGAGGGAGTAATCATTATACAATATTTTAAATATTTTTTGAGGGATAAAATTTCTCTTTTTAATAATTTAAAACATTTTTAGTGGGATAGACTATAGAGGGAGTAGTATACCGGTAACCAAGAAAGAATAATAATTCTATTCACACAAATATTATATATATATATATATATATTTATATATATATATATATATTTATATATATACGGTCCAGATGTTAAGTTCACCTCTTATCTAACATACCTTGCTCATCCTTTTAACGATGGATCGGACGACGATTCGGTCCGTCGCTATATATAGATTTTAGCTTTTAGCAACGGATAAAATATAACGACGGACCGAATCGTCGTACAGTCCGCCGTTAAAGGGGGTGAGCAAAATATGTTAGATAAGGGGTGAGCTTAAGATTCAGACCGTGTGTGTGTATAAATATATATATATATATATATATATATATAAATTATCCACAAATTGTAAAAAAAATAAAATAATAAATTTTTTTGTATATTTTTATCGAGCAATTCATGAATTATATATATATATATATATATATATATATATATATATATATATATATATGATAAATCTACGGGTACCTCTATTCTCCACTCTGCTTGCCAAAACGCAACTTCTGCTGTCGTTTAATTTTTTTTTAATTCTTTAGCGTTCGACCTTCCCACGCACCCCTCGACCCAGGCACCCACCCCTACTCTCCCTACCCCACCACTCCACCACTCCCACCGTCTTTCTTTTCTTCTTCTTCTAACCCTCTCAATCGGCCTGTCTCTTTTATGAGGAATATCATCAATAAATAATCTAATCATATAAGTGAAGAATCAAAAGAAATAAGCATAGATGAACAAAAACCCACTTAAACACATCAATAAAACTCTTCTTCAATTCATTGCCCAACACAATTCATGAACAATTTCTCAAGAAAATTAACATAAAATCACCTCAAAAAATGGAGAGAGAAGGCGTAGTGGGTGCTTTCTCAGTGAGGGCTGAGCTTGTTTTCTTGTACAATGACGGCTGAGCTTGTCTTCTACAATGGGTCTCTCTCAAATTAATTCAAGGGCAAGAGCAGATAAAACCTCTCTCTTGCAAAGGTAGAAGCATACACCGGAGATTTTAAGATTGAGAGGGCTAGAAGAAGAAAAGAAAGACGGTGGGGTGGGGTGGGGGTGGTGGGGAGTGAGAGTGGGTACTGGGCGTGCAGGGAAGGCCAAAGAAAAAAAAGAGTAAAACGACAGCAAGAGCTGGGTTTCGGCAAACAGAATGGAGAATAGAGGTACCCATATATTTATCCATATTTTTATCGATCAATTCATGAAAAGAAAAAAAGGTTGGCGCCAGCTCAACCACTTTAACATAACACTTGTCACCTTTTCAGCTACTATGCCACCACTTCTCATTCACTCTCTTCCTTCCTCGTGCACATCACAGTGCATACCCATAAACCCAATTTTGTACCCGCCTTCTCTCTCTTCAGAAACCATCCATGGAATTAGCAGCAGAAGAGTACTGCAAAATCCCAATACTACCACAACCATCACTTTGGCTCACAAAATTATTAAATCTACATGCAGAAATAATCCACAACTGTTTCTCCTCTCTGTTCTCCCCCATTTTCTCTCTCTTCTCCGTCATTTCCGACTCCTACCATCGTGTTGAGGCGGCAAAGGACTGCCCCGATACGGTGGTCCACCGTGCCGCCGCGGCCAGAGTAATCCCCTCTGCAGTGGCCCAGAGCAGTGGTCTCTTGCTGCGTAAGCTGGGGGTGGGGCTTCTTGGTGCTACGTATGTGTGCATTGTTCTGGTGGCGGTGCTGGTGGCGGCGGTGATTTTGGGGGTCGGGTTGGTGCAGTTTGTGGTGGAGGAGCCTGTGTTTGTGAGGGAGAGGTTATATTTTGATTATGCTGAGGTTCATCCAAACGCGGTGTTAGTTTTGGGAGGGTATAGTGGGACAAAGAAGAATATGGGCGTGCCAGTTGGTCAGACAATGTATGTGTCTTTAGTTCTTCAGATGCCTGAATCTGATTATAACAGAGAGATTGGAATGTTTCAGGTATTTTTACTTGATTCCATATTTTATTTTTCAAATTCTGGTTCATGTTTCTTTTTTCACCAGTAGTTTTTTTTGTTTGTGTGTGTGTGTGTGTGTTTATTGAAGGGTTTATTCCTTGACAAATTGTGCTCCTAGAAGCTGCAAATTATTGGCCACTATTAGTCAATTACGAAAAGAAATCACTGAATTTTAGTCTAGTCTTTTGTATAACAAAAAAAAATCTCAATTTTACTCTGGCTATGTTAGTTTCTAATTATGTTGATTGTGAGTGGGCTAATTATAGTTGCCATTGGACTAATAATTGTTAAGCACTTTTTATCCTTGAATTGAATTAGTTCCATGGACTTTTTTAATTTTTTTTACTACATCTCTTCCAAATTAGAGGATCATTACTAACTTTTGTAAGTCAACTCGAGATATTTTCAATGAGATGATTCATTCAAAATTATGAAATAATAAATCTTTAACTGAGTAAAGGAATGCACTATTCATCATTGTATTGACTACAACAAAAGGAATCTAGGTCAATTTTGAGTTTGAAAATGTTCAAGTTGGCTTTAAAAATTCAATTATAATCTTATATTTTGGAACAGAGTATTATTTTTTGTTTCTAAGGTAATTTATGATGACTATATGGTGGTATTTAATAGTACCCTTTTGAGGTACCATATGGCCGTAGAAGTAAAAATATAGTGCATGGATTGTCATCTTAGATCTTATCTAAAAATAAAAAATTAGTGTTCAATGATATTAAGTTACTAAAAAATAACAAAAAATTGTCCAATTCCAAGTAACATAATTGGAAACAGACATTGCCTACGAGTACTTGTAACAACGCACTACATTATACTATATTTAACTCAAAACAAAATACTCAAAATACTCAAAACAGACAAAGCTTAAGATGTGGAATTATTTAATACCATGTTCTACCTGGTATTATAATCCCTACCATTTGGGATTAAAAATTGTTAGACGAAATTAACTCAACCTTTTTGTAAAATGACCATAATATCAATTTTGGTGTTTTAATTCTACTTCTTCAATTTGTTTTGTTTCGAAGTGGGTGGTGGGATATAGCATGCAACTTCTGGGAAGACCTGTTGTTTTTTTTCCTTGTTTTTCAAAATTCAAAGTTAATTCAATCTTTAATTTGTTAAAAACAACAAATTTTGTAGTTAAAGTACTTTTTAAATAATTTATAATTGTATTCTCTAAATTGTAAAACAAATTTAATTTTATATTTATATGGAGATGGTATTATTGAATAATAATAAAAAAATTAGTCCATGAGAAGAAGCAAGCTCTGGGCCATGCTACGCTATTAATAAAGAGCTCAAGACCGTAAGCATCAACTCAACTAATTTCGATACCACATTTTTTTTAATCTTCTCTTTCCTCTCCTCAACCTATAGTTAATTCTTGTTTTTTGGCTTTTCGTGTGAGTATAATATAACCATAACCAGTGAGCATTTGATTGAATAATATAATCACTTATTTAAAAGTTTCTAATTAATTGTTCATCATTTTTTGATGTACAAATAAGTTTAAATTATAGTTTAAAATATATTATTATTGGCAAGAGTATAATAGTCCAAACGATATTTTTTTTATCCAATCCTTTAATTAATCATAGAAAAAACAAACATAACATAGGATTATTTTAAGTTATCCCATAAAAAATAAATATGTGACTAGGACTATTTAATCGTAGGATTAATAGTCTTGGGATTATAATTCCAATGATTATAATCTTTGCAAAGAAACATGGCCTAAGGGTCTTGTCGATGGAACTAGTGAACCATGCTAGCAAGTTGGGGGTTTAATATTATCATCTTGGAATCTACATAAGATTCACTATTGAAGCCTTTTTAGCGCAATAGTAGAGAAGTGACTGGTCAGTTGATATTGTGGTAAAGAAAAGGAAGGTTGGAAGAAAGAGTTGATACGTTGTGGTGAATGATTCGATGCTAAAGTGAGATATTCATGCGGGAGAGAGGAGAGAGAGAGAGAGAGGAGGTTGGGTTGCGTTGATTTTGTGTGGCAGTTCTATCAGTTTATACAAGGGAGAGATGCAGTCCATGTTAGGCAGGTTTTTTATTTTTCGTTTTCTGTTTCTTAATTATATTATTATTATTTATGGTAATCTAAACGAATATATCTTATATGCTTTTTACTCTAGTTGAAAACATGGTAATTTGGAACTCAATGCGAGATGTTTACACACAATCTGTAAGGTAGCATCTCAATATGGAAGCAAATAGGCTTAATGGAACAATACTTAAAGATATGAGATAAGGAGGTCTGGAGTGAATAGTTCAAATCTTACTTGTTAATAAACATGGGATGAAATTGTATTATTATTTGAGAATAGAAAAGACTGAAAATATGAAGTCCAATAATTAATTTTTAAACTTTCTTTGTGATGCATTTGCATTCAAGGAAAGTCTGTTCATCTTTTATTTTTCTAGGGCTGAGCCAAAAAAATACAATTATCGATTGAGGAAAATTTTTAATATTTCTGGTGCATACATGTCAGTAATGCTAGTAACCTTTTATAAATCAGGCTCAAATCTGTCCTGTCTGTGAAATGTAGCTATATGTGAGCAATTGTCGTGTAGGGATTGATTGTCTTAGTCTGCTATAGTGCTATTTTTATTTGGTGTTTATTTTCTGATGATACATGTATATTCTCTTCTTCTGGGCTATGTAAAAGTCATTCCTTGTGTTGAATAATGTATGAATTATCATTATAAATTTCTCTTTTAAATGTTGTTCTGTTTCTTCTTCAGATGATAATGTAAATTTTTTGTGTTTTACAAAAAGACTGATATGTCGAAAGCTAGCCATAGTTGAATTAAACAGCATTCCAAAAATCTAGAAAAAGATGCTATTTTTGCTCATGGTTTTTCACTGTCATTAGTGCAAGTATTCTTCTATTTGACACATCATAGTATTAATGACCTCAAATTATTATCTACATTTAGCGCCTTCTTTTTGTGCTATTTGACCAGTGATTCATTAGCGTGTACCATAAGTAATTGCAGCATTCTTGTTTGGCATTGATAAATCCTTTTATAGAATGCTCATTTTTAATACCCTTTTTATGCGATTTTGATTCATGGGTTGTTTCATCAGTTGGTTGCGGAAGTTATATCAACCGATGGAAATGTAAGAGATAAATCCAGCCTCCCGTGCATGCTGCGTTTTAGAAGCCTCCCAGTTCGACTTGTGCGAACATCTCTAATGAGCATACCCCTGTTACTAGGAATTACATCTGAAACACAGAGATTAACAATTCCAATGTTAAGACACAAGGAGGGGTATCCAAGAACCAAAGCCATCAGAATAACTCTGGTCCCACGGGCTGGAACATCATTTCTTCCACAGCTCTATGAAGCTGAAATACTCGTGAATTCAGAGCTTCCTTGGAGAAAAGAATTTGTTCATAGGTGGAAATGGACATTTTATGTTTGGACATCTGTGTACATGTACCTTATGCTTCTTATAGTTCTTATTTGTTGCTTTAGGCGACTTATCTTCCCAGTAATGACAGCAAGTTTTAGTCACAACAAATATGACCGAAATACAACCACAGAATCACCAAGAGAACAGCTGGCAGGATCCAAAGATACTAGAGAAATTTCGGAGATGTTGAGAAGGTGGAAAGAAAGGGGAAGGAATAGGAAAGAAATGCTCGAGGGGGTTCTGCCAGAGTCGGTATCATCATCTGCCTCGAGCATTAGTGTGACGAGAGATGATTCCAGCATTGAAGATGTTGGGGATTCTGAATCTGTATGTTTCGATGAATGAGTCGATCGACAGGTAAACAATGCTTTTCTTTTGAACGTTTTAATCTAATTAAAGGTTGCAGCTTTTGTCCTCAAATTGAAAAAAGTACATAATATTTAGTAGACCGTAGAAACACCATGAATTTGAAATGGAAAAGATTTGCTAATATAAGATAGCAAGGTTCCTTTGAACAATTAGGTGCATTTAACATGAAAAATATATTATTAATATAAAACCTAGCTTAGTAGTTATTCAGAAACTGAAAAACATGTTAAATTTATAACTTGGTTGGATTCTGATTCAAGTGGAGCAAGTCTCATTGGATTTGTATTTCTGCTACATCAATTCATAGGAATGGTTATTTAGAATCAGCCGATTTAAAGCACTTCAGTTTCAGCTTTGACATAAATATTTATTGTATTACATGGAATTCGACTTTAAATTGTCAAATGTGTTCATTTTACATTATTGATTCAAATCGAATCACTATTCTTATATAATTAGGTCACTATTTTTATTAATTGAATCACTAATTCTTTTGAGTTTATTAGCATGTAGATGTACACTAGTGGACCTTCCAACTGATTATTATTTCTCTGTTCTTGAGTTCTACAAGGAATGGAGTCCTGCTGATTATCTTGGGGATTCTAACTGAGCTTCTATATCTTCCAACACTTAAAGATACTGATATTGCTTTGGATTATTGTGCAGATTTAGAAGTTAGGAGTAAGCATCTTTAATTTTTTTGTAATGCTTTGAAGATATGCGGATGGAAGCAGGCCAAGAGGGATCAATTAAGGCATACATGTACTTGTTTTAGCCTGATCCAAGATATTATGTGTATGTGCTAAGTTTGATATTTGAATATTAGAACTTTTGTTGAAGCCCACAATTAAGGCTATAAAATGAGCAAACAGTTCGGGCTCGATTCGTACTCGTTCGACTAAAAGTTTGATTCGAGCTCGACTCGAAATATAAATGAGTCAAATATGAGCACATTTTAAAGTTCGATAAATTATTCAAATATCCTCAAATTATAATTTTCTATTGATACTCGGATCATATTCGTTGGAAAAGTCTAAACTGCTCGGGCTCGATTCGGAATCGTGCTCGATTCGGTAGCTAAATGAGTCTCAATCAAACTTTATTCTGTACTCAATAAATTTTGTGAACCAAATCTGAGCAAATCAATATTCGGATCGACTCGGTTCGTTTACATTCTTATCCACAATAGGCAAATCTTACTAGACTAATCTTACAAGACTGAGACTATGTAATGTTTTAAGAAAATGATATATACTATGAATGTGTGTCGATTTTTTCTATCGATTATGTGGATAAAAAATAAAAATTAGTGATAATTTTTTTTTGAGAGATATTAAATAGGCCGGCCTCTTATAATTTTATCTAATCTCAATCAATGAGTTTTGTTGTTCTTCAATATAAAAACACTAAGAACAAAATAAATAAAATGCAGAAATAAAATAATGAAGAATATTGATACAGTTGCACTCACAGAACAAAATAAATAAATTATAGAAATAAAATAACGAAGAATATTGATACAGCTGAAGCTACAAAGAATAAAATAAATAAAAATAAATAAATTACACAGATAAAATAATGAAGAATATTGATATAGCTGAAGTAGCGTGACTCACGGGAAAATGTTTTCTTTATAAAATTATTTATGTTATCGCAGAGAGATTAATGCTCAATCCGGTATAGCGTTGTTTGCATGTCACTTTCAGGATGTAACAATTCAACATTTACATCGTTACTTTCAATAAAATCTATATACAACTTGGAGAGTCCAAAACTCCATGAATCCCATATTGATTTATCTTACCCAATATAATTGTCGACACTGAAAAAATTTGTTATATATATATATATATATATAGGGGAGTGATCCATAGCATCTATATGCTATGAGATAAAAAATGGCATATAGGCTCTAACCCGTCCGTTTTGTTGATGAAAGGTTGAGATTTATTATGGCAACAACCCATCCGCTAGAATTACTAGCGGACGTTATTAATCAAAATTCCTGACCATAATGCCCCCAATTGGCCCTTTTCCTTTTGAATTTTCTCACCCTCGTCTCCGATTAGCCCTTTTCCTGTTGAATTTCCTCTGTTCGCCGTTGATATGCCTTGGGATTCGTTCTTTCCCGACCAGTAACGGCGACAGGAAGGCTGAATCGGGTTTCAGCAATTTGTTCGGCTTCAATGAAGTACTGGAGTACCGAAACGGGGTGCACTGCCAGCAGTCACCCGTCCACGTGGCGACGACCCTCGAATCGGAATACCTACGTGGGTTAATGGCTGTTGTGCACTCCGTCCTCCGCCACGCCTCGGGGACATCCTTGACTCGTCTGAGCCATCAGAGACGAGAAGAAGCCTACACAGAAGGAGATCATCATTGATGTCTTTGGCTTCAAGTCTCATCTTCAGAGGCTTTATCTGGCCTGTTGCTGCCTACAAAGCGTTCGTAACTGGAGATCTCATTGACCCATCTGTCTAAACCTTTCCCTTCTCTGTATGTCTCACTTCTCAGTGTCTGTATCCACCCCTCCTCGGGTTATTGGAACTTATTGCTCTAAGAAGAAAGTTTTTATTGTTACTATTATTGTAATTTATATATTATAAACTTGACCGGGGAGAAAAAAACAATGAACAACTAACCATATACAAAGATTAGAGATAATAGGAGGAAAGGGAAGAACGGATGAAGTTCATCCGGAAATATTGGAAGCTCAGTGCCCTCCACATGCAAGCAAACCTGCTAGTATGTTTTGCTTTGCTCTGTTTTTCTTTGCATTGCTAATACATAATTTGCTAGTATGTCTAGCGGACGCCGCCAAACCAAAATTTGTGATTAGTTATGTGTTGCTGTCTTATAAACTCAAACCTTACCAGCTTCAATCAATTCATATGTTGTCAGATATATAGTGAGTTAACCCCTTGCCCCTTTTCACCCTACATGAAAAACATAAACTGGAAAAGGAGAAAAGAAATAGTCATTGTTCAAATGAAAGAATCTGACTAATTCTGCATTTATTTGTCAAAAATAAAAAAAACAAGGTTTGGCATATCAACTCACTGCTGCAGTTAAAATATTTTAATTTATGTGTCATTTTTTTTAGTTCTACTCTAAACCTTTCCCTGACATGTAAAAGCAGAGCAAAAAAAAGCATTTCCTGCTATAACCTACCCCAGTTCATGAACTTCTTCACCTCGTCGTACAAAACCAATATGGCAGCTGCACCAGTACTCCTAAACATAATTGAAAGAGCGCCACGATAGAATGAAGCCACCCATTCTGTCCTATAAATCTTCCTCCAACACTCCGGAGTGCTTTATATGACCATCCGCTAGTATTACTAGCGGACCGTGAGGTTTCAGTTACATAGGGGCATAAACGTCCAAAAATCATACTTACCATGTCCGCTAGTATTACTAGCGGACGGCGTGTCCCTAGATCTAATCTCAGCCACTGATTTGGGAAACGGATGGTATGGATGCTATATGTCACTTTTTATTTCATAGCATATAAATGCTATGGATCATTCCCCATATATATATATATATATATATGTCGACGTTGAGAAAAAAATTCTCAATTTTTTGATGTTTGGTTCTTACCTTTTATATTTTTTATGTGGTTTAATTTATCTTATTTTAAATGGTAAAATTTTATGAAGAGATCGATATATAATGTCGACGATTTGAAAAGTTTGATTTTAATTGATTAGGCCGAATTAGATAGAGTCGTCAGTTAATATGAGTTAAATGGTTGTACCAACTCAACCGAAGTTTTGAAAGGTTTTATAATAGGGATAAATAATGTTTTGGTCACTGTACTAGGGTCCGGTTTTCATTATGGTTACCGAAACTTTTTTTTATTACAATCGAATAACTGTACTCTCAAATATTACAAAATGGTCATTAATTTTAATTTCCGTTCAAAAACCAAACAGAAATGCTTAGTAGACTAACAGAATCCACGTAGCACTGAGGTGACACGTAAGGTCCACTCCCACGTGGATCTGTAGTCAAATGTAATATACTTTTTGGTTAATGTACTAGGGTCCGATTTTTATTGTGGTTACCGAATTTTTTTTTGTTACAATCGAATAACTGTACTCTCAAAAATTACAAAATGGTCGTTACTTAAAAATTATTATTATTTAGAAATTATTATTATTATTTAAAAATATTGAAAGTCAATGTTAAAATTATTATTACTTCAAAATTATTATTACTTAAAAATTATTGTTATTTAAAAATTATTATTATTTAGAAATTATTATTATTTAACAATGGTGAAAGTCAATGTTGAAATTATTATTACTTAAAAATTATTATTATTTAGAAATTATTATTATTTAAAAATGTTGAAAGTCAATGTTGATCAGATTCATCAGAATTAAGAAAAGAAAGGGGGCTTTTTCTTTTTTAAATAATAAAATACTATTAATAATAATAATTTTAAAATAATAATAATAATAAAATACTATTAATAATAATAATTTTAATAATATGTAGAACTTCGGAGTAAAATTAATAGTATTGTATACCAATAATTTTAAAATAATAATAACAAATTTTAATAATAATAATAATAGTATTAATAATAATTTTTAAATAATAATAATAAAAATTAATTTTATAAAAATTTTAATTTTATAAAATTAATTGTATTTGGACCCTAGTACACTAACAAAAAAGTGTGTTATTCCCTTTAGACAAAGTGGAGTAGTAAAATTTATTATATTTAAATAATAATAATAATAATTTCAAAATAATAATAATAGTAATAGTAATAATTTTGAAATATTCATAATAATAATAATTTCAAATAATAATAATAATAAATTTTAAATAATAATAATTTCAACATTGACTTTCAACATTTTTAAATAATAATAATTTTTAAATAATAATAATTTTTAAGTAATGACCATTTTGTAATTTTTGAGAGTACAATTATTCGACCGTAACAAAAAAAAGTTTCGGTAACCATAATTAAAATCGGACCTTAGTACAGTAACCAAAAAGTGTATTACATTTGACTACAGATCCACGTGGAAACGGACCCTACGTGCCACCTTAGTGCCACGTGGATTCTGTTAGCCCACTAAGCATTTTCGTTTGGGTTTTGAACAGAAATTAAAATTAATGACCATTTTGTAATATTTGAGAGTACAGTTATTCGATTGTAATAAAAAAAGTTTCGCTAACCTTAATGAAAATCGGACCCTAGTACAGTGACCAAAACGTTATTTATCCCTTTTACAATATGACCCAATACGTGAGTCCGTTTAATTGATCTTGGAAACCGAAATTCATAGAGTTTAGGGGCTTGCTTAAGCGAGGCGAAGGTGTTAGGCACCCACCGACTTCCGTGAAACATGGTTGCCGCGTCTTTTCAATTCTCTAAGCATTGTGTGTGTGTGTGTATGTGTGATGCAAATAAATATGATTAAAGTGTTTTATTTGAAAGTATTGTTATGTCTCTTTTATACTTATATACAAAATGTTTGACTTATCGAAAAGTTTAATTTTAAGCAAAGAATATAAAAGTGATGTTTTGAAAACAGGTTTTCAAACCCTTATGCTCAAATAGGAATTGAGGCCTTTGATACTTTCATTTTATTTTTTATTCGGCTTGATTTGATTTTATTCAAGATGCGAAACATCTTTGATAATATATAAATATATACTCCCTCCGTCCCATGATAAAAGTCCTTGTTGGAATTTTCACGCATATTAAGAAGATGAATAAAATGACAAATTGCCCATAATAATGTCATTAAATATGGAGAGAGAATTAGAATATGAAAAGAATGAGATATTTAATGTTACGAGTATAATATGAAAATATGTGTAAAAGTTTGGTTATTAAAGGAAAATGGACATTTAACATGAGATTACCCAAAATAGTAATAAGAACTTTTATTATGGGACAGAGGGAGTATACAAGTGTCAGACTTCTTATGGGCATGATGCTGAGTGGGATTTATACCCACGAATCAAGCACTCTAAACCTTAAGAAGTTGCTTATTTATCTTATTTTTATACTGTTTTTATATATTATTTGTGATTATTTGGATTAAAAGTGATTTGTAGGGATTATTAGGTCATTTCAAGCTTTTACAGGAAAAAATTATCATTTCTCACAGTCGGCTGATGAATGGGACTTATATCCTTGAATCGGATACTTTATGACTTAAATAGTTGTCTGATCTTGTAGATTTTATATAGTTTTATGTGATTATAGTGTTATTATGCTTAATCGACGAATTGCAGGGCTTTACAGGTGTTTTCAAGCATTCAGGGGCAAAACGGTCATTTTACATGTAGCCGCGCCGCGGCGCCTAAGCCTAGCCTATATCTCACCCCGCGACGCCACCTCTGTGTTCTTGCTGATGTCACCTTCGCGTCAAAGCGCCATTTATCCCTTATGGGCTTGCGCTGCAGCACGAGCTTCGATTTTTCCAAACTTACATGGCGCCGCAACGCCACCCATAGGTCTATTCCCCACGCCGCAACACGAGCTTCGGTGCCTAGGCAGAAACGACTGATTTTGACCTAGCTTGAAGGAGGGACGCATATATAACACATGAGAGCCTCTGTATTTTAGATATCAGGGATATCATATATCATCACAGACCAGATAATTAGATAGGTTAGCTGTGACGCCCCCAAATCTGGGTTACTTGACCCCTGAGTTTGGTGTTCACGATCCACAATATAATAACATCAAACTACCTATTCATATAGAAATAGTAATACATAAGTCATTAACAGAGATTGTTAATACATTAGTCTCAGGTCCTCTAACCTTAACATTACAAACTTACTCTTTAAATAAACAAAAAGGGTTTACAAACATAACATAATAATAATATTTATAAAAACTAATCCAGCATTTTGCCATTGCCTTTGTTCTTCTTTGACCCGCTGGCCTCTTCGTTCCTAGCTAAAATATTTTATTTAGCAAGGGTGAGCAACAAGTTTACCCCACAAGTTAATACATACAATAAATGTACACGAATCAATAAGAACAAACTATATATTTTGATAGAATGAAACCAAAGTTCGGGGAACTTTGAATTAGCTGAACAAATCTCCAATTTTCTAATAAGTCTTCTCACAATCTATGCAACATAATAATTTGATAATGAAAGAGTACAACGCTTTCAAATTTTCTACGATATTCTATTGAATAATCAAGAATCAATTCTACGCAATAACAAAGTGGAATATTTTCTAGATATATGCTGAGCGATCCGTTGGATTTTGAACTTCTCTTCTCGGGTATATATTAAAGTTTTTCTTTGACATATACACAGGTGTATCAGATAACCATAAAGATTAAATCATACCCCTCTGCAAGAACGTTGAGCCGGCCAACTCCTTGTACCCTATATTATGCATAATACTTAAGTCACGCGTAGTGGTCGAATATACGACTAAAAATGTTCCCTTTATATAAAAGATTATTCTTCTCAGTCTCAGAATCAAGATTGGATTTAACAACGACATTGAATGATTTCAATAGCTAATCACTTCTCTTCTCTTCTCAAACCTATCAAGTTTTTTTTTCGATCTAGCTGATACAACTGACATTGATCTATCAATAATAATTAAATTCTTTTCTCTTCTTGAACCTATCGAGTTCTAACAAATGTTCCTCTAGCCTGAATAATTAGCTAATATATTTCTCAACATAATTCGACATTAAACAGAAATTATCTGTACTGTCAATATTAGCTTCTACAGATATGAATATCCAACAATAGTAATTCTACAAATATATTTTTTTCTGAATCAGTAATTCAATTTGAATGATTAAACATGCACTAACTACAAATAATCAACAATAAATTCTTGGACATGGTATAATTAACAATAATTAACCACTAATAATTGAACGAATATAACTCAAGGTTGAGTTAGGAAACTTGTCTTCTCCGCTGAATACAGCTACGCAATAAACTTATCTGTGTTTGAAAGACCTATAATCACAATATCGATCTCACAATTAGCACAACAATTCATAACACACAACACTGTAATTCACAGTCAATCTTCTCCTAGACATATTACCATATAGCCACATCAGTGTTTATATCATATATAAACACTTATCAAGTCTATTTATTTCAGTCTGGTTGGACTTCAGTCCATTCTCGGTGTTCTGATCACCCTATCCGAGAACTAACACAGTTATTGTCAATTAAACTTGGTTTTTAAGCTTCAATATTATTTTAGATAATTCAAATATCGTTTATAATATTTTTCGGAAGCATTTAATAATTTATAATAATTTTTCAAACACTTAAATCATTTTTAAATGATTTAATTATAAATAATCTTATTATTATTAATATTTAATAATATAAAAATATTAATAACATACTTGTCAAAATATTAAAGTTATTGTTAATAACTTAAAATATTTTTAAATCATTAATATTCTACTTAAATGATTTTTAAATTAATTAAAATCATTTTTAAACCATCACCATTAATATTTAAAAATTAATGAAATTAATATCAAAATATTAAAAGTCATTAATTATAACTTAAAATATTTAAAAACATTTTTCTCATTTTTAAATCAATAAAATCATTTTAAACCATTTATTTAATATAATAATTAAATAAATCTAATATCATTAATATTAATTTATTAATGAGAATTCTCCAAAAATATTGAAAATTATATATTATAATCCCAAATATTTTCTAACACTTTATTCTTATTTAAAATGATTTTTAAATCAATAAAATCATTTTTATCTTATTTATTTAATTTAATAGTTAAATAAATCTAATATCATTAATATTAATTTATTAATGAAAATTCTCTAAAAATATTAAAAGTTACATTTTATAGCTCAAAATATTTTTAAATACATTATTATTATTTAAAATGATTTTTATAATATTAAAATCATTTTTTTCTAATTTATTTAATACACTAATTAAATAAATTAAATATCATTAATATTCAAATAATTATAATTATTAATGAAAAATGTCCCAAATAATTAAAAGTTATTTTTCAGAATTTAAAATGATTTTTAAAACCATTTTTGGTATTTTTTTATAATTTATTTCTATTTTAATTCATTTTCTGGAATATTCAGAAATTAAAATAAATAAAACCGTCACTATAGCCCTTTAGCGACACTTGTCTGTCGTCATAGGTGTTATTGGCTCAAGAACACTGACAATCTCAGTGTTTATGTTTAACCACACTTTAATCTCGATTCATGCATGTTCTGCCCAACCAAAAACTCAGATCTTGTAGTGTTTATGTTACACTATAAGTCACAATACTTAGTTTGATCATACTACAAACCAACAAGACAATCTGGCCATCTAAAATCATTGTCAGACGGCTACTGGGTTTTCCAGAAACCTAGGCAGTTCATGGGACCTTATTGTGGCTTTATTTATTATATGTTTCAGTCATGTTGCATGTTCTCTAAATGTTTAATTATGTAGTCATTGTGTCATAGAACATTTACAAAGTAACATCTCAGTTAAACAACATAATCACGATTTATGAGCCGGTCAACGGCTGTCAGAAAGCTTGTTCTTACTTTATCTGGGTTTTCCAGAAACGTGAAAATAGTGCGAGTGGTCTACTTTGACCACCTGCTACGATTTACCTGTCGTTTATTTACACGATCTAAAGCCATGGAATCAAAGGACATATAACAGGCTACAAGTTGATTACAAAAACACTATCAAACGACATCAAATATGTCAGATCTGGGCCGTTCAAATAATTGTCAAACACTGGTTTAGCCTTTCTGGGTTACCCAGATTTGGCCCTGTCAAGCCCGGTCAACGAGTTTTGACCGTTAATAACTTTACATCCAGACATCAAATGGATATACTACCACTTGCAGAGGAAAGAACTCATACCAGAATACCAATCCAAAAGATCAAATAACAAAAATCATAAACGAGCAATGATCTGTGGCCACTGACATTAGGTTGTCAGACCACTTTTTGAGCTCAAGAAAATTTTTGAAAAATCATAATTTAAAGGCAGTTTGATGCTATGGATTCATGATAGATCATCATAGATCTTCATAAAACATCCATTAGCAAGATTCTAAACACAAAAACATAAAAATTGATTAAGCATACAAGATCAAAATAGGTTAGGGCTTTTATACCTTCTTGATTCCGATCTTTGATCTATGCTTTGCTTAACTATTTTTGGTGTTTTAATAACTGATTATATGAATGAGGGACTTAAAGAATTCGGAGGTTTGAGAGAAAATGAGTTGGTGAGAGTTATGTGAAAAGTGACTAAATTATTAACTTTCTCTCTCTCCAATCTATTTATATTACTTATTATGTTGCTAGATCTGATATTTTCGGCTGATTTGGCTGGAGTTTTGTGTCACCAAGTCAATGCATTAGGTTACCAAGTAAAGTTGCTATCAATTATACAAGTTATCAATTAAAGAAAATGAAAAAGGACATTTTGGTCATTTGTATTTTAATTTTAATGGCATTCTTGACAATTGCACAAACCTTTAGGGTTTAACCCTAAGGTTCTAACCCTTAGGTTTTAAAAACTCCAATTCTAGAAATTTCTAATTAGGGTTTAAAAATAGAAAATTAAGAAATTCTAAAATGTAATTAGGGTTTTAAATAGAAATTAATATTTCTAAAGTATAATTAGGGTTTCCTAATTATATTAACACCTACTAATCACTTTAGGATTGCTAATTAGGATTAGGGTTTCCTAATTAGGGTTTAGGATTCTCGAATATGAATTTAGGGTTTCCCGGCTTATGATTATGGTTTCTAACTGTACGTTAGGTTTTCTAAATCTAAGATTAGGGTTTCTAATCTCTTATTAGGGTTTATAAATTTTAAACCTTACCTGATCAATTATTGATCAAAATTTCTAAACAATACAAACGCGTACTCCTTAATATAATTATTTTAATTATATTTTCTATCGAATCCCTATCCGAGCTTAGGGTTAGGGTTTTAAATTCTCCATTAATCACAACTGTACTCTAAATTTATTAGTCAATACATAAATTGACCTTCTCGAGACTCGTATCACAGATACTTGTCACAAAATTGATAATCAATATTAATATTAATAATAAAAAAAATTATTCGTAAAATTTTGATTATTCAAAATCCCGGGTTATCACATTCACCCCTCCTTAAAAGGATTTCGTCCTCGAAATCACTGCTTTCTTATTCTCTACAATCTTTTAAAGTTGTATCATCAATTCATTTTTATCAACACAATATTAAATTGTGTTTCAAATTCTAACCTGTGACTTGAATCTATTAAAAGAAAACAGTTCACAGAAATATCTAACTCATATTACTCACGTAATTTAAGTATTAAGCGAAATCGGTACCTGTCGCCACCTCCTGAGTAGCCACTGCATCATGCGCCATCATGTTGAACGTACGGGCCGTTGGTCTTCCTTGCTGTGCAGGTCCTCGAATTACCAAGGTTCTGCCACTGGGTCCCTTGTTGCCACTTTCCTTCTCCGTATTTTTCTTCGGACAGTTCTGAACCAGATGATCAGTCGATTCGCACGCAAAGCAACCTTGTTTTTTCATTTGGATTGGGACAATTGGGTGACATGTGCCCCTCATGTCTGCAATTATAACAGAATCCCTTCTTCTTCAGGCAAACTTCAGCATGGTTCTTCCCACAAGTCGAACATGGCTCCCTTCCTTTTCGATTATCTTCTGTCTTTTTACCCGACTGGGTATTCTTGCTCCATTTCCTCTTATTCGGATTACTACCTCCACTGCTTCCTCCGTCATTTGTCTTATTCTTTTTCTCTTGATGAAATCGAGATGCAGATTCGCTTCCTCCTTCAGCAATTAACGCTTTCTCCATCGAAGACGCGGAAGTATTGATCTGTAATATTGCTACCTTGTTGAATATCCTCGACTTCAGTCTGTTCTCGAATATTCTCGCCTTTGTCGCCTTTGTGTCCACCTGATGAGGTGCAAATCTCGCTAACTCGTTGAATTTGGCAACGTATTCTGATACCGACATGTTCTCCTGCTTCAATTCTAGAAATTTAACTTCCATCCTGGATTCCATACTCGGCGAAAAGTAGTTCTCAAAGAACAATTCCTTGAATCTTGTTCACGTCACCACAGCTGTACCAGCTCTAGCTTGATTCGTCACCCACCAGTAATTGGCTTCTCCCTTCATCAAGTATGTTGCAAAAGCTATCTTTTGCTCCTCCGCTACTTTGGCAATAACGAATGCTTTCTCCATCTCCTTCACCCAAGTTTGGGCTTCAATCAGATCTGTGGTCCCCTTGAATTCAGGCGGTCCTACCACTTTAAAGTCTTTAAAATTAGCCAATCTATCAGCTGGTTGTTCTCTCGATCTTCCTCTTCCTACAGGAGCTCTATTCCCCATAGCTTCGGCTATCATATTTGCAAAATTTTGCATCGGGTCAACTTGGCCTCCTTCATTATTCACCGATTGCTCTTCCCGTTGGTTTCGATTCTGTCGTCTAGGCGACATGATCTGATTTAATAAAAATATTACATTAATTCTCTTTCTCTACACAATTTCTTAACACAATAAGAATTCAACACATAATTCTCATATATCAACGAATATTTATTCAAATAGTTCATAGAACATTTAGTACTTAACAAATATTACTATCCCTTTTTAAATCATGTCAAGATTAACAACACAACTTTACACAAAAAGTTGCAATTCTCCATTCACACATAGTTATTACCAGTTCGTCAAACTTACCACACTTATGAGTTCAGGACCTTGCCACAATTATATGAGTGTATGAACTTATCCTAGTCAGACCTTTGGCGTCCATTCGCTGAGGGGTTCAAAAAATTTCATATATTTATGAGTTATTAACTTGCCATAAGTATGAGTTTTAAGAACACATAATTTAATATTAATCTTATATTCATATAGAAAATAAAGATCTCATTCATACAAACATATTTATATTTACATATGTTCACACATCGTTTTCGATATTACAACACTTAATATCATAACCTACTACCAAAAGATACTAGCACTTATTTCTAAGTTGTCTACCGTCCACTCCCTTTAACAGTCATCTTCTTGATGGGACACTTGTTGAATCCGTGACCTGTTCTCCCACATGAATAACAGTTCCTCATATTTGGCTTATGATAATGTAGAGAAATATGTCCTTCCTGCTTACAATTGAAGCACACGTTCTTCCACATCATGCATTCCCCCGCGTGAGTCTTCCCACACTTGCTACAGGCTTGCTTTTTCTTCGGGTTTGACTTTTTAGAATTAGGGCTGTCATTGTCCCTCTTTCGCTTATTCTTGTCTTTCTGCTGCTTGATTGTTCCTTCAGACGATCCACCACCTTCAGTCTTCATCCTTTCCACATGCGCCTTCAGCTCATTCCGTTCTTCAGTCATTTCGAATAACGTTCGCTCTGTCTTCCACAACTTCTCCAAGAGAAATACCTTACCCCAGAGTTTCTGGACTTCTGCAGATTCGTGATCTTGTTCTCCAACTTTGGTCTTATTCCCTTTCTCCATCTTAGCTTGCTAAGACTCTGCCTCCTCAGCTTCACTTAGATTCATCTCAGGATAATCATCATGATCGCTCCCCAGATTGACCATGGTTTCATCTTTTCCCACCTTCTCAACTGATTCGCTTTGCGCTGACACCTCGGCTACTGGCATTGGTGCAACAGCCGTTAGCATCTCTGCACTCGTTTCATCTTCTCCAGACATCCTACAATCAGTTTAAATAACTTGATTAGTACTTCATTAGTACAAACTTCTCACACTATGTGTCCACATATCTCATTATTGATGCACTTCGGTAATCCCTCACTTAAAACTCTAAATGAGTTTTCTCTATCTCGCTTATGGTTATAATCCTAGGGTTTTACCCCAGCCCACTTAAAGTTTATAACCTACAGCTTTGATACCAACCAGTGACTCCCCCAAATTCGGGTTACCTGACCCCCGATTTTGGTGTTCACGATCCATAATATAATAACATCTAACTACCCATTCATATAGAAATAGTAATACATAAGTCATTAACAGAGATTGTTAATACATTAGTCCCAAGTCCTCTAACCTTAACATTACAAACTTACCCTTTAAATAAACAAAAAAGGGTTTACAAACATAACATAATAATAATGTTTACAAAAACTAATCCAACATGTTGCCTTTGCCTTTATTCTTCTTTGACTTGATGGCCTCTTCGTTCCTAGCTGAAATATTTTATTTAGCAAGGGTGAGCAACAAGTTTTCCTCGCAAGTTAATACATACAATAAATTTATACGAATCAATAAGAACAGACTATCTATTTTGATAGAATGAAACCAAAGTTCGGGGAACTTTGAATTAGCTGAACAAATATCCAATTTTCTAACAAGTCTTCTCACAATCTATGCAACATAATAATTTGATAATGAAAGAGTACAACGCTTTCAAATTTTCTACGATATTCTATTGAATAATCAAGAATCAATTCTACGCAATAACAAAGTGGAATATTTTCTAGATATATGCTGAGCGATCCGTTGGATTTTGAACTTCTCTTCTCGGGTATATATTAAAGTTTTTCTTTGACATATACACAGGTGTATCAGATAACCATAAAGATTAAATCTTACCCCTCTGCAAGAACGTTGAGCCGGCCAACTCCTTGTACCCTATATTATGCATAATACTTAAGTCATGCGCAGTGGTCGAATATACGACTAAAAATGTTTCCTTTATATAAAAGGTTGTTCTTCTCAGTCTCAGAATCAAGATTTGATTTTAAAATGAAATTGAATGATTTCAATATCTAATCACTTCTCTTCTCTTCTCTTCTCAAACCTATCAAGTTTTCTTTTTAGATCTACCCGATACAACTGGCATTGATCTATCAATAATAATTAAATTCTCTATTCTTCTCTTCTCGAACCTATCAAGTTCTAACAAATGTTCGTCTAGCCAGTATAATTAGCTAATACATTTCTCAACATAATTCGATAATAAATAGGAATTATCTGTACCGTTAATATTAACTTCTACAGATATGAATATCTAACAATAGTAATTCTACGAATATATATTTTCCAAATCAATAATTTAATTTGAATTATTAAATATGCACTAACTGCGAATAATCAATAATAAATTCTTAGACGTGGTATAATTAACAATAATTAACCACTATAATAATTGAACGAATATAACTCAAGGTCGTGTTAGGAAACTTATCTTCTCCACTGATTACGCTACACAATAAACTTATCTGCGTTTGAAAGACCTATAATCACAATATCGGTCTAACAATTAGTACACCAATTCATAATACTCAACACTGTAATTCACAATCAATCTTCTCCTAGACACATTACCACATAGCCACATCAGTGTTCATAACCTATAGAAACGCTTATCAAGTCTAACTATTTCAGTCTGGTAGGACTTCGGTCCATTCTCGGTGTTCTGATCACCCTATCCGACAACTAACACAGTTATTGTCAATTAAACTTAGTATTTAAGCTTCAATATTATTTTAGATAAGTCAAATATAGTTTATAATATTTTTCGGAAGCATTTAATAATTTATAAACAATTATTATAATTTATAATAATTTTTCAAACCATTAAATCATTTTTAAATAATTTAATTATCAAATAATCTTATTATCATTAATATTTAATAATATAAAAATATTAATAATATACTTGTAAAAATATTAATGTTATTGTTAATAACTTAAAATATTTTTAAATCATTAATATTCTACTTAAATGATTTTTAAATTAATTAAAATCATTTTTAAACTATAACCATTAATATTTAAATATTAATGAAATTATTATCAAAATATTAAAAGTCATTAATTATAACTTAAAATATTTTAAAAACATTTTTCTCATTTTTAAATGATTTTTAAATCAATAAAATCATTTTTAATTTATTTATTTAATATAATAATTAAATAAATTGAATATCATTAATATTAATTTATTAATGAGAATTCTTCAAAAATATTGAAAATTATATTTTAAAATGCCAAATATTTTCTAGTACTTTATTCTTATTTAAAATGATTTTTAAATCAATAAAATCATTTTTAACTTATTTATTTAATTTAATAATTAAATAAATCTAATATCATTAATATTAATTTATTAATGAAAATTCTCTAAAAATATTAGAAGTTACATTTTATAACTCAAAATATTTTTAAATACATTAGTATTATTTAAAATGATTTTTATAATATTAAAATCTTTTTTCTCTAATTTATTTAATACACTAATTAAATATCATTAATATTCAAATAATTATAAATATTAATGAAAAATGTCCCAAATAATTAAAAGTTATTTTTCAGAATTTAAAATGATTTTTAAACCATTTTTGGTAATTTTTATAATTTATTTCTATTTTAAATCATTTTCTGGAATATTAAGAAAATAAATTAAATAAAATCGTCACTATAGCCCTTTAGCGACACTTGTCTGTCGTCATATGTGTTCTTGGCTCAAAAATATTGACAATCTCAATGTACAAGTGGCCATGTTTTACCACACTTTAATCTCGGTTCATGCATGTTCTGCCCAACCAGAAAATCAGATCTTGTAGTGTTTATGTTACACTACAAGTCACAATACTTAGTTTGATCATACTACAAACCAACAAGACAATCTGGCCATCTAAAATCTTTGTCAGACGGCTCCTGGGTTTTCCAGAAACCTAGGCAGTTCGTGGGACCTTATTGTGGCTTAATTCTTTATATGTTCCAGTCATGTTGAATGTTCTCTAAATGTTTAATTATGTAGTCATTGTGTCATAGAACATTTACAAAGTAACATCTCAGTTAAACAACAACAGAATCACGATTTATGAGCCGGTCAACGGCTGTCAGAAAGCTTGTTCTTACTTTTTCTGTGTTTTTCAGAAACGTAAAAACAGTGCGAGTGGTCTACTTTGACCACCTGTTACGATCTACCTGTTGTTTATTTACACGATATAAAGCCATGGAATCAAAGGACATATAACAGGCTACAAGTTGATTACAAAAACACTAGCAAACGACATCAAATATGTCAGATCTGGGCCGTTCAAATAATTGTCAAACACTGGTTTAGCCTTTCTATGTTACCCAGATTTGGCCCGGTCAAGCCCGGTCAACGTGTTTTGACCATTAATAACTTCACATCCAGACAGCTAATGGCTATACTACCACTTGCAGAGGAAAGAACTCATACCAGAATACCAATCCAAAAGATCAAATAACAAAAATCATAAACGAGCAATGATCTGTGGCCACTGACATTAGGTTGTCAGACCACTTTTTGAGCTCAAGAACAGTTTTGAAAAATAATAATTTTAAGGCAGTTTGATGCTATGGATTCATGATAGATCATCATAGATCTTCATAAAACATCCATTAGCAAGATTCTAAATACAAAAACACAAAATTCGACTAAGCATACAAGATCAAAATAGGTTAGGGCTTTTATACCTTCTTGATTCCGATCTTTGATCTATGCTTTGCTTAACTGTTTTTGGTGTTTTAGTAACTGATTATATGACTGAGGGACTTAAAGAATTCGGAGGTTTGAGAGAAAATGAGTTGGTGAGAGTTATGTGAAAAGTGACTAAATTATTAACTTTCTCTCTCTCCAATCTATTTATCTTACTTACTATGTTGATAGATCTGATATTTTTGGCTGATTTGGCTGGAGTTTTGTGTCACCAAGTCAATGCATTAGGTTACCAACTAAAGTTGCTATCAATTATACAAGTTACCAATTAAAGAAAATGAAAAAGGGCATTTTGGTAATTTATATTTTAATTTTAATGACATTCTTGACAATTGCACAAACCCATAGGGTTTAACCCTAAGGTTCTAAAAACTCCAATTCTAGAATTTTCTAATTAGTGTTTAAAAATAGAAAATTAAGAATTTCAAAAATATAATTAGGGTTTAAAATAGAAATTAATATTTCTAACGTATAATTAGGGTTTCCTAATTATAATAACACCTACTAATCACTTTAGGCTTGCTAATTAGGATTAGAGTTTCCTAATTAGGGTTTAGGATTCCCAAATATAAAATTAGGGTTTCCCGACTTATGATTAGGGTTTCTAATCTCTTATTAGGGTTTATAAATTTTAAACCTTATCCGATCAATCCTTGATCAAAATTTCTAAATAATACAAATGCGTACTCGTTAATATAAATATTTTAATTATATTTTCTATCAAATCCCTATCCGAGCTTAGGGTTAGGATTTTAAATTCTCCATTAATCACAACTCTACTCTAAATTTATTAGTCAATACACAAATTGACCTTCTCGAGACTTGTATCACAGATACTTGTCACAAAATTGACAATCAATATTAATATTAATAATAAAAAAATTTATTCGTAAAATTTTGATTATTCGAAATCCCGGGTTATCACATTAGCTTAGGATTGTTTTCTTTTGTACTTTCTCTCTCTAGTTCTTAGATTATGTTTGTAAATATAGATTAGGTAGATTAGGGAGAAGTTTGGCATTTCTTTGGAGCGACAAGAGCAGTGAACTACACGTATTGGAAAGCTTGATTGGAGCGGAATGCTTGGAGACCGAAGGGCCTTGACATAGTTTCCTCTTATCCATTTATTTCCTCTAATTTTGTAATCCATTAATGTTATCATTATTGCTACTTCTATTTTGTTCAATAGCTATGAACTGAATATTGGCTCTAAGGTTATAATGGAACCCTTTGTCATTTAAATTGATTGTCTTATCTCTTTGGTTGGCACCATATGATTTGCTTTAATATATTTATACTTAATGATTCTCGCTAAGACATTAGTAATGATTTTGGTAATCTAGATGATATCGACAGAAGGATTGTAGATTTACACCTAAATATATTGGCATGTGATTGTGGGTTTTGACTGCATAAGTTGTGCGTAGAATAAACATATATATGTGCACTACGTGTGACCAAATAGAAAACTTATGTTTAAATCCTTGTTATGATTAATTCGCATAGACATGTGTAGGATTGTATCTAGCTTGGACGTTCTTTTCTGTTCTATTCCCTTTTGGGCGGATTTGGAGAGGATATGTTTGTGCATACCTCGATAGAGGTACATAGGCACCTGTGTGTTCTCGGTCGATAAATTGTCGTGACCATTAAGACCAAAGAGAGAAGGGTAAGTAGTTTGATGAAGCATAGCACACCAGGTGTTCGATAGAATGCCTGTGTGGGGGTGAAGTTGTTACCTTTGTTTGTATTTCCTTCGATTACCATTCGTTATCCATTTACTTGCTTTGTTAATTAGTTTTAACAAGATTAATCACACTTCCATTTACTGCTGTTCGAATAAAACTTTAGCGATACAAAGTCAATACTTGGTAAATATTAGTCATAGTTCCTCGTGGGTACGATACTCTACTTATCAATGTATTACTTGTTAGACCGCGTATACTTGCACGTGTTTAGTGTTCGGTTTTTCGACCAACAAGTTTTTGGCGCCATTGCTGGGGAACTATTATTCTAATATTATCCAATATTGATTTCAATCAATTTAGTCTTACTTTGAACGTATATATATATATATATATATATATATATATATATATATATTTCTTTTATTTGTTTAATCTTCATTTCTTTTTGTTTTTAAGTTTATAGGTAATGGACGATCAATGTTATCAATGACCCTATGAGAGGAAGACACAACCAAGCTCGGAAGAAGGACTCGAGCAATTGCAAGTTCAAATTGCAAATGTCTTAAGGTTTTCTGACAATCTTGAGTGTCAGTCCACTCAGACTGCCTACTGTCAGGAACAAGCTGACTTTGAACCGATTCCCTATCATACAAACTGTCAGGGTTTGCCAAACTCTTGGGAATACAGTCAAGAGCAATATCATTATCCGAATCATGCCTCTCAGTTTCAATATCAGTCTCCGCCGTAATTTGAGTTGACGTCTCGACCCAATGACAATTTTTTTTGAGTACTCAACACAAGAAGAAGAGAACAGGCTTGAAGAGCTTCTCACCAACTTTATTGAGAAAAATGAGGTTTGGATGGCAAGCCAAGAAGCCGCATTGCAGAGCCTCGAAAGTTAATTGGGCCAACTCGTCAATCCCATTACAAATCCATCGCCAAACTTTTTACCAGTCATAATTGATCTCGACGATGAAGAAGTAGAGCAGTGTACGGTGGATACGCAAGGAGTAGGCGATGAGTCTCACAAAGTTGTTAAGGGGGATGTCATGGTGCAAACTATCCAACCGATGGAGCCTGAAGTTGGAGAAAAGAGGATAAACAGTGGTTCTATCGTCATGACTAATCAACAACCAGAAACCACACTCATGACTGTGGAAACCCTAGAGGGCCCAATAGAGCACAAAGAACGCTTTCAACTTGATGACAAAGGCGGATTAGTGGATAATTCCAGCGGTGAAAGATTTTTCGTGCTGATGGGTGAGGAAAACGAGGATGATCCAACATCCATGTCTGCCAAAAATCCAAAGGAATTGACGAATAGGCGGCATTAAATGGTCATTTTCGCTTATGAGCCGGATTGAACGGCATCGGTACAGTCAAGCCGAAGACTTTAAAACAAGCGCTTGGTGGGGAGGCACCCCCATCTTAGTATCAATTTCTTTTGTTTTTCTTTACTTATGTCTAGTTTACATTCAGTCTTTTTTGCTTTAGTTTGTAAACATTGGTGCCAGTTAATGCACTGAAATGTCGTATATGTTGTGCATGTTTTTGTGATTATAGGTTACAAGCAGCATGTTGTTTAATATGTTGTTTAGTATGGTGTTTAGTATCTATTAGCTCATAGATGGCTTATGTGCAGGAATTCTTAGACAGAAGGTTGGCGCCACAATGCCAGCATATACACTGCAACCCGCGCCGTAGCGCCGGGTTCAAAATCAAATTTCCTACCTCGCGCCGCAGCGCCGAAGAGAAAAATGACTCTCGCACCGCGACACCAACATATGGCACGACCCACTATTAATTCGCGCAGCAACGCTAAGCAAAGTAGAATTGCCCGCGGCGCGGCGCCGACATCGAATTTTGGGTTTTTAAAGGCAGTTTTAGGCTAGCAGTTGAAGTCATTAACTCTCCTTTCTCTCGACACATCCCGACAGCAAACCTCCCCTTTTCCTGCGTCTACCAACCTCTAATCAAACAACCCCAATTCTAATATATACCCACATGATTCCCCCCTCGCCTCCAATTCATTACATTTTCTGTCACCAGCAAACGAGAGGGACTCCATTCACTTACAGAATGAGTTTTTTTTTCCAGAGGACTACAACTAGGTTTTTTCATACTTAAGGTAACTCTGGATTTCATGCAATTAGATACACCTGTTGGTTTAATAGTTAGATTTGTGCATTCTTATTGTCTTGTTGTGTGATTTCCACTGGAGGAAATCTGGGTAGAGCATAAACAAACAGCATGCTGTCTAGTTTGGTTTTAAGAGCACCCGCAAGGTGTTTGAGAAAATTCCTAAAAGAGAAACTAGACTGTTTGGGGTTGTTTGGCATTGGATTTTTTGGGGAGATTCAAGCCTAAGTTTGGTGGAGTATTGAATTGGGTTTTCTGCTTGTGTTCATACCAACTACTTAGATTTCTAAAATGGCACTAAAGAGGCAACGACTTAGCGTCGACGGTTCCTCATCCACCGCACCACAGGCTTGGGAAAACACCAAATTTGTGAGTGAAGAGTCATGGAAAAGGTACAAAACCTCTTTTTCCATGCGAAACTTGATTCTTGAGAGGGGGTTGAGGCCTGATAAAAAGGATGGTGAGCTAACAACCATGCTACTTGAACGCCACTGGGTGCACTTCACAAAACTACCCAGGTCAGCTATTGTATCTGTGGTTCAAGAGTTTTATATGAACGCCAATGCCGAAGGTGATGCTGTTGTTCAAGTCAAGGGCCGCTCAGTGGCGTTTGGAAGTCAAGCAATCAATGCACTGTTCGCGACACCCAACTATGAGGGCAGAGACTACATGGAGCCGAGACTCCGCAGCTATGACCTCGAGGATATCATTAGGAGGCTCTGCAGGCCCGGTACTACATGGGTGAAAAGACCAGTTTCCAGACTTCAGCGCTCAGTTGCTATGGGAAGGCGTGGTTCAGCTTCATATGTGCTAACATGACTCCGACCCGTCACCTGAGCGACATGACTAAGGACAGAGCGATTCTCTTATTTGCTATTGTCACAGTTCTGAACGTGGACATCGATGTTCTCATCCATGAGTCCATCATGAAGGCGATCAAGAGTACTGGCGCTTCGGGACTTCCACATCCATCATTGATCACCCGATTGTGCAAGTAGACAGGTATCCAATGGGGGCCAAAAGAGATAGCCTTGCCTCCTATGGAAGTCATCGACCATCAGATAATCTCACGCTTTAATGTGTAGGATGGGGCAGAGTCTCATGTCAGAGGCAAAGTCTATGAGCCACCTACAGTGCCACCTCCTACAGCAGAGCTAGAGCCTTCGCAAACACCAGATGCAGGCCCAGCTGCACAAGGACTACTGGCAGACATCATGGCATCCCTCACTCTGCTGCATCAGAAATACGACGCCGAGGCGCAGAGGCAGCAGAGACACATTGCAGCTGTGGCACAAAGGCAGGACATTGCTATGCAGTACCAGCCTGAGCCGGTCAACACGATGCAGAGCATATACACAGTGTACAGTGGCAAGGATGCTGAGTTTACGACATTCCAGTTCATTGAGCCTCCTGTCTTCCCACCATACCCTCCACCATCACCACTTGCCGAAGCTGATGAGGACGATGCCGCTGTCGAGTGAGCTATCTTCAGGGAAGCCCTCTTGTATCAATTGATATATGTTTAGCAATGAGGGCATTGCTCACCTTAAGTTTGGGGGTGTTTTGGCTATATTTGCCATATTTAGTACTTTGTTATGTTTTTATTATCAGTATTGTGGTGAAGTCATTTTGAATTGCAGGATTATGTTTGGATTATTATTATTATGGATGCCATGAACTATTTTTGGTTTTTATTTATTAATGCTTTGATTATTATTAGCATGTTTGTGGTTTACAGCCATCTTTTTGGGGCTTATATAGATTTAGATGCTTGTGCCATTTGAATGGCCTTTTTACCCTATTTTGAGCTGGTATTTAGCAAGGGTATTTTATTTATCATTAATTTTTGATTGTGGCTGATGATAAGAGCCAAATAATTATGTCTATCTCTTAGAGTAGTGTCAAGCATGTATGAGCTAGGGGTTGTTTAATCGATAAGTTTAGAATGTTATTGACCCGTCCTTCTTAACAAGCACCGACCAACTGTGTTAACTAGTTATTTTTTCGAATTTAGTTCGCGTGTTTATTTCTTTGAGAGTTTGTTCACTCTTATAAACTTTCATCTTTTCAAGGTAATAAAAGACTTAGATGTTTATACAGTTTTGGATCTTGGATTCTGTCATGTTAACATATAAAAAAAATTATTGAAATGAGAATAAAAATAGAAAAGAAGATTTAATATTGAAAGTTTTGAGGTGGGTCGAGATGGAGCGTAAAACGCACTCGACCATAAACGCAGGACCAATGTTGAGATGGAGCATAAAATGCACTCGCCGAATAATCTTTGTTTTTGTTGTAAAGTCTCAGTTGGCTTATGTTGATTACGTGGTCTTTACTACTCGAGTTATTAGATTCATAGGGGTGTTCTACACCTAGTGCCCTAAAGTTGTCTAGCTTTGGAGTCACTGATCAAAAGCTCATTAAAGGGTAGTTCTGAATAGCCTAAGGTAATTAAGGACTATCCGAGTCAGATTTTACAGTATTTATGCTAGAGTCTTTTGATCTTTTCCTGCACTTGCGTCTTATTCTTAATGCTTGATGAATATTTAAGTTGCGGAGTTTGCTTATTGGTATTAACAATCGATTGTGCAAACTTATTTGGGCTATGCTTAGTTAGGACGGTTGGTCTCCACACAAACACACATAGAATGGATCGAATACAGTCTTATGCTTGAAATTGAATGAACCCTTATTCATATTTGTGTTTGCCCTATTCTCTGGGAGTAGCTATGATCGAGCTTAGAAGCCATGATACTACTATACTGCTTTATTTTTTGTTCGCGTGTGTTTTACTATTGTTAGTATTGTGTTAGATAGTTTTCCTGAGGACAAACAAAGACTTAAGTTTGGGGGTATTTGATGGGTAGGATTTATACCCACGAATCAGATACTTTATGACTTAAATAGTTGCCTGATTTCGTAGATTTTATATAGTTTTATGTGATTATAGTGTTATTATGCTTTATCGACGTATTACAGGGCTTTACAGGTGTTTTCTAGCATTCAGGGGCAAAACAACCATTTTACAAGTAGCCGCGCCGTGGCACCAAAGCCTAGCCTATATCTCGCGCCGCGGCACCACCTCCGTGTCCTTGCTGATGTTACCTTCGCGCCGCAGCGCCATTTATCCTTTATGGGCTCGCGCTGCAGCGCGAGCTCCGGTTTTTCCAAACTTACATGGCGTCGCAGCGCCACCCATAGGTTTATCGCCTACGCCGCAACACGAGCTCCGGTGCCCAGGCAGAAATGGCTTATTTTGACCTAGCTTGAAGGAGGGACGCATATATAACACATAAGAGCCTCTATATTTTTTATATCTGGGATATCATATATCATCACAGATTAGATAATTAGATAGGTTAGCTTAGGATAGTTTTCTTTTGTACTTTTTCTCTCTAGTTCTTAGATTATGTCTGTAAATATAGATTAATTAGATTAGGGAGAAGTCTGGCATTTCTTTGGAGCGACAAGAGCAATGAGCTACACGGATCGGAAAGCTTGACTGGAGCGGAATGCTTGGAGACGGAAGGGCCTTGACAGAGTTTCCTCTTATCCATTTATTTCCTATAATTTTGTAATCCATTAATGTTATCTTTATTGCTACTTCTATTTTGTTCAATAACTATGAACTGAATATTGGCTCTAAGGTTATAATGGAACCTTTTGTTATTTAAATTGACTGTCTTATCTCTTTGGTTGTCACCATATGATTTGATTTAATATATTTGTGCTTAATGATTCTCGCTAAGACATTAGTGATGATTTTGGTAATCTACATGATATCGACAGAAGGATTGTAGATTTAGACCTAAATATATTGGCATATGATTGTGGGTTTTGACTGCACAAGTTGTGCGTAGAATAGACATATATATGTGCGCCACGTGTGACCTAATAGAGAACTTATGCTTAAATCCTTATTATGATTAATTCGCATAGACATGTGTAGGATTGTATCTAGATTGGACGTTCTTTTCTGTTCTATTCCCTTTTGGGTGGATCTGGAAAGGATATGTTTGTTCATACCTCGACAGAGGTGCATAGGGACCTGTGTGTTCTCAGTCAACAAAGTGTCATGACCATTAAGACCAAAGAGAGAAGGGTAGGTAGTTTGATAAAGCATAGCACGCCAGGTGTTCAACAGAATGCCTGTGTGGGGTGAAGTTGTGACCTTAGCTTGTATTTCCTTCAATTACCATTCGTTATCCATTTACTTACTTTGTTAATTAATTTTAACTAGATTAATCACACTTCCATTTACTACTGTTTGAATAAGACTTTAGCGATACAAAGTCGGTACTTGGTAAATATTAGTCATAGTTCCTCGTGGGTACGACACTCTACTTATCACTGTATTACTTGTTAGACCGTGTATACTTCCGCGTGTTTAGTGATCGGTTTTTCGACCAACACCGGCTCCGCAACGCCTAATTCCCTTTCTAAAGCGGCGTCGCTGCGCCACATGCCTGTCACATCATCTCCCTTGAGGCTCCCCAATGTGGCTGTTTCTGTGAAAAGGTGGAGCTGCAGCGCGAGTTATTGACTAGGCAGCCATGACTTGCACTGCAGCGCTTGTCCAAGGCATAAAGGGCGGCACCGCAACGCCACCTCCGGTCTCCAAGCAGACAAAAATGTTTTAATAACCTAAGTTTCTTAATTTAGGGAGGATCTTTGAGCAGCCTCCTTGATCACATATTATAGAGAATAAAGAGGAGATAGTTAGCTCCATATCAGCTCCAACCCTGGAGATAACCCTGGGAGATCCAGTTCCAACCTTGTAGATAACCCCGGGAGATTCCGTTTCAACCCCAGAGATAACCCCGGGAGATCCAGTTTCAGGCTCGGTGATAACCTTGGGAGATTCAGTTTCCAACCCCGGATATAACCTCGGGAGATCCAGTTCTAGTTATGTAGATAACCCCGGGAGAGTCATTTCCAACCCCGAAGATAACCTTGAGAGATCTAGTTCTAACCCCAAAAGATAACCTCGGGAGATCCAGTTTCCAACCCCAGAGATAACCCCGGGGATAAAGTTCAAAGCCCGGAGTCAACACCGAGAGGTCAAACCAACCTGAGAGATAACCCTGAGGACGATAAGAGTCAACAACAGGCCAATCTTAGAGATAACCTTGAGAAAAGACCACTACAACTACGCTAAAGCCAGAGACAACCCCGAGAGGGGTAAAATGGTCATTTTGCCACCTTAACAACGTATCAACGTCTTCTTAACACAGTTCAACTTAAACTGCATCCAAAGCTTTCCTACAAGAACCATAGCTCAAATCCCGAGTGACAACTACACAAGACCACTCAACGGATAAACAACAAAGACTTGGAGATCTGGTCATGGACCCATCTTCCCGAATTCGGATTGTGAAACCCCAAAACCCTAATAAGATTTGGTTATATAAGTTCATTTATATTAATAAAGTCTCTCCATTCTGAAAGTGTTTTGTGTTATTATATACTATGTTAAACAAATTAGGTCAAATAAATTTTTGTCCGAATGTTGACGTGTTTGACTCGTCGTGCTTAAAATTTTTCTTTCGAAAATAGACTTTTCGGTATATGTATTTTGACAAGCTACTTTGTCGTGCTTATATTGACAAAACGCTTTGTCGTGCTTGTTAGGATTTGTGAAAAATCTAAGTTAGGAACCCTAATATCAAAATTAGGAAACCCTAACCCTAGATTACAAACCTTAACCCTAATTTAGTAAACTCTAACCCTAATTAGGTTATCCTAACACCTAATCATGATAGCTAAACTTCAATTAGGTGCTAATAAACATCATTACGCAACCCTAATCATAAAAACCAAAACCCTAATAAGGATTAAAGAGGATTAGGGCATAATTAAGCAACTAATTTGTGCAAACTAGCTCACAAGTAGGTTAGGAGTCACCAATACAAGTTCCAACACATCATATGACATGCTTACAAACTTCCAAGCAGCACAAGCATCATAGATCAGATATTTGTACAGGCAAGTAGGTGATTAAATGAAAAAAACCCTAATTTAGAAACTCTATAAAAGGCAGCCTTAGTTCAGTGCAAACTCACAAATTTTCCAAGCCTATACACTTTTATAACATACCTAAACAAGCCTTGGTGATAGCAACAAAAGAATCTGTTAGTTCCCAGTAGGCACACAATAGATCTAAAAGGGAGGTTGAATAGATCCTTTTCGGATTTCAAAAACTTTTCTGTTTATTTTGTATTGCTAAATAATTAGCATATGACAAATATAAGAATCTTTCAAGTGCAGCGGAATAAGTAAAAGATCCCCTTCATTGATATATTCATGAACATACATACATTGTTTGTGGAGTTAGTTTAGTTATAAGTAGTTAATACATACATAACATTTATAACAGTTAGGTACATAATGTAAATGACAGAAAGTAAATGACTGACTGTAAAGGACACAATGGATTTGAAGTGGTTCAGAGACTTAAGTTCCTAATCCACTATTCTGCTTCAATTAAGCAAGAGTTCCACTAAGGAAGGGCAGCACCCTGAATCACTAAGATTCTGTTGCCACTTTTTTAGTTCAACAAAAGAGCTCTAACTCATGCAAGCATACATGTGTCAACAAGTAATATAGAGCAAATAAAGTATCGATCCCACAGGGAAAGTTGTTTAATTAAAATTACTATGCATCAATAAAATCACTATATTCATATGCTCAAACTAATGATTATAATTGCTTTGTTACTCTATTCGCAAATAACGATTAAAACAAGAATTAAGATGTAATAAATCAAATCTAAAAGTAATGGGATCCTAACTTCATTTAATATTTCATTTAATCACCACTATCATGCAAGACTTATTCACATATCACAGGAAAGTAGCCAAAAGCACTAAAAGAGTCATAGCCATTTTTTAATACACTATGACCTACTTACACAACATCCTCAAGCGATAGACTCTATGTAATCATCAATATAACCAAAATCACTATATGTCTATGTGAAATTGTAACCATATTGAATTTAAGCACAAACCCTTATTCTAACTGGGAGCTGTCGTTTACACTCCTAAATTAACCTCACTTTCACTTTATAAATTTAAACAATTAGCACAGTAGTAAGCAAGGATCGATCCCACAGAGAATGATTTGTTTTATATTTATCCTATGATTTCTAATGAAAAGGGGATTTTGAATTAATTAATTAAATTAACAAGAATAAACTAATAAGAATAAACAATGAATAAAAAGCTTCAGTTCTTCAGTTTAGTATCACCTTTTTACAATAATAGATTAATCTAGTGTAACATTATTTATCCTTCAATGAAACTAATAGTCTTAGGTAACAACAAGCTCTGCTACCCGAAACTCCCCTTAGATTGTCACTCAATAAAACAAGCTCTTCACAAGATTCTAATAATTATATAACCTAGAACAAGCTCTCTAGATTTAATATAATAGCAGCATTAAGAACTAGGGAATTAGACTATTCCAAGCAACAAACACATAAGCTCGGATTGTTTAACTTGTCTTCTGATAATCATAGCAATACTCAAAAGCTTGTCCACAATCAGATATTACTAATTACTACTTGTGATTAGAAACAATATCAATTATATGTAATATTATTCCTTGATCTAGCATATGATATTTGTTAACCAACTCAATCCTGCAGAAATCAAATTAGTTAAACCAAATAGCATTCAGAAATTAAATCAGATTATCAAGAATGAATTTCATGTGAGAAGGAATAAATAATGAATACTCAATTAACCATTAATTATAAATAAGGTTCAACATCCCTTAGAACTGAATAAAAAGAACTTAGCTCATGTCTTCAATCCTCCAATGTTGTAGATGAGAGAATGTAGTAGATGATTGAATCTTTAAAACCCTAACTAGCATCCTCTATTTATAGTGCTAGACAAAGTCCTAAATCCTATAGGAAGTAGAAATCCAAATCCTAAAAGGAATTACATATCATAACTAGTTTCCATAAAGAAATAGAATCCAATTTGAAAATAAATCTTAGTCTAAAGATATTCTATTTCTAATAGAAATATCAATCCAATTCCATGTTGAAATCTGCCAAAATCTGCATTTAGAAACTTTCCAAAAATCCAAGATTTCCCAATTTTCCCGCTCAAATTCGCTGGGGCGAATTTCCATTTTCTGCTGCGACATCCTTTGGTAAAACGAGCATAACTTTTGATCTAGGAGGAGTTACGGGGCCTGCCGCCTATCAAAACGAAGATATCGACGAGATCTACAACTTTTATTCTTTGAGAATCGACAGAATACCTCTGAATCAAGGTCGAAATCTGCCTCCAAGTGACTGCTGTGTAAATTGCAATTTCCAAACTTTGAGGTTCAACGTCCGTTTAGTAAAAATATCATACCTTTTTTATATTAACTCCGATTGGGACGATTCAAGATATTCTGGAAAGCTAAGGAAGAGCTCTACAATAAAATCCAAGTCCCAAGCCAAGACCATGCATATAACGTAATGCTAAAAACCCTGCAATTTTCCTTTTTTCCTCATTTCAGCTCCAATTCCTCCTGAAATCATTAAACACCTTAATAAGCTCATATACACATGAAACATGCAATAAAACTAAATATAATGGAATCAAAATAAATAAATAATATGCACTCATCTCTAACTCATACGGTGAAACAATATATGTCTATCTGGTTCACGAAATACACAAGCCATATAAAACAGCCCCATATACGCATGCTATCATAATTACAATCCATACTTGCATGTTCATTGTCAATTCCATACAAGTACTGAAATGAATGGTGATAAAGCATTCATACATACAAAAAAATTATGATAGAAATCCCAAATGATATGTAAATCAATCAAGCATTCAAGCATGGAATCAAACTACATATTAAAATTCGTTAGAATCCCATAATGGAGTTTAGTTCATGACTGAACCAAAAGCCATTATGGGATCAAAGCTAACCATGGTTAATAAGAAAACAATTGAAAGATGAAAGATAGAAACAATCAAACCCAATTACTAAATATCATCCACTATTAATGTTCAACTCCTAATATAAATCCAGCAAAAATACTAATAAAATATCCACACTGGTAGAAAATCCCAAGAAGTAGTAGAAGAGTAGAGTTTAGGCCTCCTTCTACGTTGGAATCTCTTTCCTAGTGTAAACCCTAATTCCAAGATGAAAATACGTAAAAACAGAATAATTCTCAATAATCCTCCTTTGACACAAGTCAGAAATCATTTAAAACCAATTAAAATCCTTAAAAATTTGAAATTAAAATAAACAGCTCAGCATTAGTCAGCATCGCGCGTGGCCGCACGCTCCCCCAGTGTAATCCTCGCGTGGGCGCGCGACTTGCAGTGTGTCATGATGTCCAGTCGGATGCTCGCGCGAGCGCACGTCTCCAAGCTTGTCCTGCCTTGCGGCCGCGCGACTTCTGCAACTGTGATTTCTGGTTCTGCTGCTACAACTGATCTGTTCTGATTCTCATTCCTTTGTTCATCCCTGCTTAGCCTCCTACTCCACTTTATCCTCATGCCACACATCCACAGCTTGTGCGTCGCTTCATACATCAGTTTACCTCATGCCCTTTATTTTCACCAAAAGGAGTTTTAAGTATATGCAATGCAAACTAACATGAAATGCAACTAAAACACACTAAAATGTACTTGAGATTAGCATAGTTCGTGTGAATTGGTACTCAATAAGTAGGTATAAAACCCACTTATCAAATACCCCTAAACTTGAACTGTTGCTTGCCCTCAAGCAATGCATACTAGTGAACAATGAAAATGCAGCTATATTACTAAGCAACTAAATTATGATGCAACTAATCTCACTTTGTCCAGCTATCACAAAAATTCAGTCCAAATTGCCTCAGCGAATATTTCTAGATACAAGAATACAGATTCAAACCAAGCTGTAGGCATAATGTCATACACTTAGATAATTCATAAATGCTATAGATATGTTCTCCGTGTGTGTTATATTCACCAAAACTTAATTTAAGCAAAGAAAACTCATGCTATATTGCTCAAAACAGAAAATTATAGTTTAAATCAAGATGCATGTATACATATACAACAAAGACTATTCCAACATATCAAAACAAACTGAGGTTCAACAATTGGCTTAACTTCTTTATTTTTACTCACGAGGACGATTTTTGCACTTTCCCACGGTGTTTATTGCTAATTTTTTTTTCATATGACTGTGCAATGTCTTACTCCATTAGGCAACACTGCTACCCCTTAGCGAGCTTTCAACCAACGACTCCCAGACTATGAAAGACCTTAGGGCGCTAGGTGTAGAGACAATCCCCTCGGGCGTACTTACTCAAGTAGCCAGGGCCCCGAAATAAGACTAGCCACGTTATTATTATTTTTCTTTCTTTTTTTATACATAGATACCCATGTTTTCCCAAAGTTTAAAAAATCAATGTTATAAACCGTCTAAGATCACTTTCCACATATTTCCCTTTTTAAAACTACATTTTCTATCGAGCAATGCAACACATCCTTCTTATACCTATAAGTGATTGTGAACACATTCGTGCAAACTGAAAGCATTTAAACATCATTATGAATTGCATTATGTAAAACATTATATCTCAGATCATATTATCCAAAATATTCAAAAATCGTTTAAAAATTCACTATCATCATCGACTAGACAAATTTCTATACGGCAAGAACTGTGAGATATGCAAACTAAACATGATCATAAAACTATATATGCAAAAATAAACTATATGATGCAAAAATTTAAACTAAACATGAAAAAACTACAAAATTAAACTAATCATGCAAAAACTACATGCAACTACCCTACTACCCCAATACCCCCAAACTTATAATATTCAATGCCCCATTGAATGAGGGTAAAGGGTAACGAGCAACTCCCATAATGATCAGTGGTGCCACCCTCCTCCGGTGGTGAATCTGGTGGTGGATATGGCATTTCTGTCCTAAACTGAGGCCACACTAGCGTCGTTCTTTGCTGCACAAAAGCTTTGGCCAAGGCCCTCGTGAGTCCCATCGCAAACGTCCCCAGATTATTGTACATGGCATCAACTTTTTGCTCCAACCGTCGGAGCTGGCGATCACCATGGGTGGCATATGCTTGCATGGACGGGCCTGCCTCATATGTCTGAGGTAGCGGCTAAGATGTCTCTAGAAAAGTAGGTTGAATGATAAATCCTAGTCCACATGGGTGTGGTACACTACCCGTCCAATCCTTGAACTTGACAATAGTAGCATGCGTGATGTCGTGGCTTGGGTGCTGCAGCTGCTCATTATTCCATGGGACTCCTTGTTGGGTACAGAGCATGGCTACCACAGATACATACGAAATAGTCCCAGTTTTGCTCCTGCGCATATAACACAATATGTTTTGATGAATTAAATGGCCTACATCAATGTACTTGCCTTTGATGATGCCCCACGAAATAATAGCACGCTCAATGGTTATTGTATTGTGGTGAGCTGACGAAACTAGCTTGGCACAGATAAATAGGTTCCATGCTTGGGCATATCGATTCAAGGTAGACGATGGAAAAGATTTCGGCTCAGTTGTCCCTACCTGATACTTCCATTTGGTGCTCGAAATACATAATTCAACAATCATTACTGCTAGATCCATGTCTAAATGTGCACCATCTATCCAATTGGCAGACCCGGTGGGTGGTGCGTCATGAATGTTAAAAACTGCTATGATCGCTGGAGGTCGAAAATCCACATGCTCTTCTCGAACCAGCGTTATTCCTGCTATTATCATCTCCTTAGCATTCACATAAAATTCTCGAACAATCCCCATGGGAATAGGCATAGGAGATGCAGTCAAGCCAACCCAGCCTCTTTTTCGTATCATATACCAGAGTTGGCCATCCTGCTTCTCAGGTAGAAGTCCCCTTTCCTTTATAAAAGATTTGGCCACACTCTGATAATAGTCCTGCTGGGCCTCCAAACTGATAAATTTACTCTCGTCCAGGACATCCACTTCTTGGTTATCGGAGGAAGATGCTGATGAAGAAGAGATGGAGATTGAGCGTGCTCTTTTTGGACCCATGTACGGATGATAGAGATAATGCAGATGAATTGCTTGATGAGTGTACCCCCAAACTGACTACTACACAACCCAAGCAGAACCCTAGATTTATGCCAGGGGAGAGATTTGTGGGTATGAACTTTTATGAGAGCTGAGGAGTCTTATGATTATAGGAGAACAGTAGGATACACATCTATTATATCAGCTGAGAGACCCAACTAAACCATGACTCGATTTTTAAACTTTTAAAAAATTTTCCACTTCTGCTGTCGCGCACGGCCGCGCAGCCGCGCAGCCTTGCAATGGTTTTCAGGCGCAGGCGCGGGCGCGAAAGTGGCATAACTGGTTTGAGATGTGTAGAGCGCGGGCGCACGATCTTGGTATGCAATCATTGCGTGGCCGCGCGACCCTACTTCCTGCACTGCTGAGTTTAATCTCAAACTGATTACATAGTGAGATTTCCTTTGAAGATTCATGCAACACACCATTTACCCTTATCAATGTGTGAATTCTGGAATAAGAATAACTGAACAAGTAGATTCTGTATAATACTAAAATGCTGTCCCATGCAAACTCTATTACACACTCACTTATGCTTACATAGCCCTATATTATGAATGAAATAAAGATGAACTAGCTAAATACACTACTTAATGAATAAAAAGAAAATAGAGATAGAGATAATGGGTTGTCTCCCATCAAGCGCTAAGTTATAGTCAATTAGCTTGACTGTCTTTAATGCTTATATCGAAGAAAGAATTGAGGCGACTTTCTATCTGTCTACCACACCACTAAATTAATGCTTCAAGCGCAGTCCGTTCACCTTAAAAGGCTTTTCTGGCAACGTATCGAATAGTTTAATTGCACTATGCAGAAAAATAGTTTTCACTGTAAACGGTCCTGACCACCTCGATTTTAGCTTCCTGGGAAAAAGTTTAAGTCAGGAGTTATAAAGCAAAACCCTTTGTCCCAGTTCAAATGCTCTCTCAATGATTTTTCGGTCATGCCATTTCTTCACTTTCTCCTTATACAGTTTCGAATTCTCGTATGCCTGTAATCTGAATTCATCCAACTCATTAAGTTGGTGTAGGCGTTTCTCCCCGACAGCTTTCAAATCAAAATTTAGCTTTCAAATTGCCCAATATGCTTTATGTTAGTTCCTAGTTGGCACAAAAGTTATCTAGAAGGGGGGGGGGGGGGAGGTTAAATAGATATTTAAAAATCCTTTTGTTTTAAACTTATTCTTTGATAATGATTAAAAGTTAGCGGAATAAATGTTTGTTTTAATCTTCTTTACCAAGCAATGGAGTAATGAGGGTGAGGCAGTTATGGTAGTTATAACAGATATATCAGTTATGATATGAATGTAAATGACACAGTCATTTTTAAGTGGTTCAGAGCACTTAAAGATCCTAGTCCACTCTTCTACTCAACGAGTAGGATATCCACTAAGGATGTCTGTTATAACTTCTAAATCAGACAGATTCCTTCTAGACCAGCAGTCTAGGAACTTCTTAGTTCACTCTTGAACTCTTTAACTCCAGCAGACTTGGCTTTCTTATATTTCACTACGAACTCTTCAAGTCCAGCAGACTTGGTACTCTTCTTCAGTTGGTTGATAATGTTGTGTTCTTGATGGTTTCTACTCAGTTGGTGTGTAAGCACTTGTTCTAAAGAACTGAGTAGCTGAGAAAGCTTTGGAATATCTCAGATCGTAGAGTTGAGCTTGAGAGAGATGTTCACGTTGTTTGTTCAATGTTTACTTTCTTGGTTCTCTCTCATCTGTCTGATCTGCATATATGTGATGTTAAAAACTATCTGTTGGATCCATACGTTGTGGCATTAAATGCGTCTGAACTTTTTGTACTGTGATGGAGACATTTCTGCATATTTTCTAAAATTGCATTCTGGCCCACTGACACAGTAAATTGCTTTCTCACCTACCACATGAAAAGTTGTTTTGTCCCTCTTATCCATGGTACTATCCTTAGCTTTTTTAATACGCTTCTTTGTTGTATACTAAGGATATTTCTTTACTCTGGGACTGATGAGTATTGCAGTGTCTATAATCCATTCCTCATATGTTGAAATCTACCTTTACATAAATCATGAGGCTCGATGTTTTCTGACATGAGACAGATGATGCTCTACGATTTGGATCATGATTCTCTATGATTCAGATCATAGTGACTTGTTTCCTTGGTGCTTGATCTGATGCTATCATTTAGAGAGCACTATGATTTTTCTTAAACCCTTGCACACTACGATCTTTACTTGCTCATGTTGTTGACTCTACGTTCCCGAGAGCACACTACGATCATTGACTTGTAAACTTCATGTTTCCTTCAGCAGACTGCGATCGTGGAGTTGGCTCGGCAAACGTTGGGACCACTCTACGATTTCTGAAGAGTCCCTTCAAGGAAGGCACACACTACGATCCGTTAAGCTCTACGTTTCTTCCTTAACTTCTGCACTGTTGATCAGATGATACACTACGATTTCTTCGAACCCTATCTATTACATCTCTAGATCATCCTAACAGCTTTGATCTTTTATATCTATACATTTTATTAAAGAATTATACACGTTAAGATCTTAGATCAACCTAACAATTATGATCTATCACTAAGTCTTTGTACATATATTCATTCAAGGACTTTACAAATAATCATGAGCATACATTAAAACATCAAATCATAATATGCATTATCCCAACAATCTCCCCCTATATTATGTTGAAATAACCAAGGAGATTTGTTGTCATGATTATTAGTGACTATATGCATTTGCAGGAAATTTAAACATGACTTAGTATTTCAGTGAGAAGTTGAAATTTCAAGAGAATAAACATGAATTTATTGATGATCAGAAGATATTACAATTCAGTATTACATCAATAAGAAATTTAAGTTTCAACTTATCTCTATTTCCTTGACCTCTTTCGTGAAGGTGGGTTGGCGTACTCCTCAACCTTCTTTTTCTTTGAGCTTCCTCGTTTCTGGCTAACTCTTCCAGCTCGGTTAGACTTAGTATTGGATTCTCCTCATGCCTGTGCATAAATGCAGGATCTCCAGTTGGAATTCTTATACGTATAGTAGACACATCTTGTGAGCTGGGAGTTGACTCCTGACGGCTTAATGGTATAGTCATTACAATTCCCTGTTGATCAGATCGTTGAGTCTGACTATGGAATTGTCTTGAAGGAGGGCTTCGTGATAATTGAGCTTGATATTGTCCTCTTCCCCTTTCTTGAGTTCCATGACCTCCTCTGCCATATCCTCCCTGAACTCCTTTCCCTTTATTCTCCCCCTTTATGTCAGCATCAAGGGTTCGAATATCGGTAGACAGTCGATTAACGCCTTGGACAAGCTCGTTCAGTTGGCTTTGTGTCTGAGCAATGTCCTCTCTATTTTCCTTGATCTGTTTTTCAGATCTTGCTTCTTTGTTTTGAAGAACTAAAAGAATCATATCATTATGTTTTTCCTGATTGGCATAAGATTTCTGGAAGTCATAGACAAAGGCTTTTAAGTTGATGATATTCTCCAACATCAGGGTATGTTGGCCGTCTTGATGTTTCTGCATTGGAAGAACATCCTCTCTTTGTTTGGCAGCTATCTGGAAGTGAATTTCATCTATGTCCTTCACACTCTTAAGAATTTCTTGGATAATCTCCTTCAATTTCTTTGTAAGCTCAGTATTCATAGTGCCAGGGAAATTATTTGTAGCTGTGATCATTTGATTCAGCCGGATATTGATGAGATCAGAGTGAGATTCCAAACTTACTTCTATAGACTTGACCATTTTCTCTAAAGTTTTTTTCAAGTCATCCTTTGTAGGCAGGCTTGGGAGAGTATCATTAGTTTGAGGATTGTTGGTTGGAGAGGTTGTATGCTGGGGTTGATCTTACAAGTTGTAAAGAGCAAGGTCAAGACTAAAGTAATCATTTGAGGAGGAGGATAATATGTCTGATGGAGGGACTTGTGTTTCAATGTTTGGACTTGGGGGCTCTACGATATCTATCTGGGACTCTACGACTGGGCTAGAGTCAGGGATCGTAGAGACAGTGGTTTGTGAGAGCAAAATGAAGTTGGACGTATTTGGTTCCTCAGTTACAAAATTTTGGGATTCTGCAACTGGAAATTGATTTACTGGATTGAGACTCACTTCTAACCATCGAGGGAATTCATAAAAATGGCTAAATGAAGATGATGGTAAGTGATTAACTCAGAATTTGATAGGGATAGACAGTACCTCAGGTTTATCTTTTGAAGAAGAGGTATTTGTAAGCAGCTTCTTGGCAAAGATGACTTTTCTTGGAAATCCATGAGCCAGAACTGAGATGCTTGGATACTCTTTAAAGCTCCAGAACATGTGATCCCATGAGTTCAAGATTTGAGCTTGATGGTATGCCATTATAGTTAGGTAGGAAAACATTTGAGTGTACAGATAGCTCCTGTATCCATCTTTCCCCATGCCAGTGATTACAAGCTCATCATCATCTTCTTCCTCTTCTTTGTCTTCATTGGAGGATTCCATTATCTCAATGGGCTCTGGATAGTCTGGCACTAATTCATTTTTATCTTGGGCAGGAATATCTTCTTCTGCCATGGAGATATCATGAGGCTCCCCCTCAGCATGATTATCTTCTTGTAAGTTCAAAAAATCCCTCTCCGCTGTAACATCTTCTTGAGCTGCAGACTTCTCCCCCTCAGCCGGTGTATTCTCTATCCTCTTTATTTGCTTGGGACAGTTCTTCTTTTGCAGCCACACTCTTGGCTTCCTTTTTTAGCACCTTTTCATTTTCAAGAATGTACTTCTTGACTAGATTTCTCCTTGATTTGCTGGGTTTAGCCACAACTTCAGGGCTCTCTTGAGACTTAGCTTTGTCTTATTGAACAACTATTATACTTGTAGCAGCTACCTCCTTCTCTGTCACACTTGGTCTTGTCTCAGTGAGCAGCAGAGACTCTACGATAGAGGTGACTGATGGTCTTTTGGACTTATGTCCAACTTTGTTCTTCTTTAGGATCTGTGATATGGTGGCTTGATCCTCATCAGCTTCATCTTGCTGTTGCTTCCTTCTCAGCAATCTCAGAGACTCTATATCAGAGGACTCTATAGGAATATCAGTTGTAGATCTTTGAGGCTCTTTTATCTGTCTAGCTCTTAGATTCCTCTTGCCCTTACTTTTTCTGGAAAGGGCAGAGGGTTCTCCCTTGTTAGCTTCTCCTTCTTCTTCAACTTCCCTGACAACAGACATGTCCCCTCGAAAGCCTACGTCCTTTAGTTCCCCAGTTCTTCCACTGGACTCTGTCATCATTTGCACATGCTCAGCAGGGTTTCTCTTCCAGTTTTCAAACAACTGTCGGGTCATTCTTCGATTTGGGTTGATGGCTTCTCCTTCTTCATCCCCAATTTTATCACCAAGTGCAGATTGCAAAATGATACTTATGAAATGCCCATACAACATCTTCAGAGGGCTTTTTGATTTCTTTGAGTTAACGATCCACTTGCCGATCCATTCGAGCAATACATCTCAATAGTTGAGTTGTATTTCATAATACATGGCATTCATGAGCCTTAGTTGAGCTTCATTCACTGAGTCATGACCCGAGCTCTTACAGCAGATGCATTTCCCAATAATGTTAGCTAGAAATTCGTACCTTTGTGGGAACTCCTTCTTTTTGTATCCTTTTACAGAGGGGTTTTTCTTGTGATGCATTTTCCTTAGTCCCTTTTGGAAGTTTATGCTGTCTAAGAATGGGTGCCCTTCATTCTTGAAACCTAGGGCCAGATTGAAGTCCTCTTCCCTTAGTCTCATTTCTACTCCCTTTACTTGAGTAGTGATGGTGTTGTGTTCGAACACACCATTCTTATAGAACTCCTTCACTAGCTTAGGATAGATGAGTGTATCGGTGCTCAACGCCTCTTCGAGACCCGCCTTTTTCAGTAAGGCCAGCATCTTGTGAAATTTTTGTGGAGCAGTCTTGAATTCGTTGAAGCAGAGTCTGTAGCCTGAAACCACATTTGAAGCAGCCATTGATTCTGTAGTTAGAAGTGAGATATGACTAAGCTTTTTGCTGATTTAGGGTTTTGCTTAGAGATAGAGAGAGGATGAGAGAGGATGAGAGAGATATTCTTTTAAACTTCATATTTCAAAAACATGATTTTAATTTGTACTTGTAACTTCCCTCTCTCTATTTCACTTAGTGGGACAGGTGTCAATTTTTGCTTGGCTCTACGATTTTGACTGTGCAGGAATGTACTGATTTGCCCTTGACCTTTTCAGATCTGAGGTGTCCTTAGGAAGACTATGATCGTTGAGGTAGTCTTATGTTCGTTGAGTTTGTTCTGCGATCGTTGAATCTGTCCTATGATCGTCGAGTCTGTCTGGCAGTCGTTGAGTCTGATCAGCATTCGTTGAGTTTGTCTTACAATCGTCGAGTCTGTCTTATGATCGTCGAGTATGTCTGGTAGTCGTTAAGTCTGATCAGCATTCGTTGAGTCTGTCCTATGATCGTCGAGTCTGTCCGAATCCTTTCGATGAGTTTTTGAGAAAGCATTCTTTTAAGGCAGCTCGGGAAGGGCCAACCTCTTAGAGAGATTCAATGGTTAGGTTTTTTCCTGAGCTACCTCTTAGAGAGATTGCTATGTTATGAAGCTTGTCTTCACATGATACATTTTTTCTTTGTGGATGGGGATTGTGTCATCATTGAGTCTGCACTACGATAGTTAAGTCTTTGCTACGATCGTTGAGGTAGTCTTCTTTTTAGCTCTGCAATCGTGAGCTTTCCTTAATCATATCTACAATTTTGAGTTCAACCTTTGTATCTGTCATGGTTAGCACAATCTAGAGCTTATATTTCATGGTTGCAGATTTAGCATACCTAGCTCACTTATTAACTTAATAAATCTGGATTCATCTAGTGGTTTTGTAAAAAATCAGCATGTTGATTTTCAGTAGGGATATATTGTAAAGATATAGTTCCATTTTGCACATGATCCCTAATGAAGTGATACCTTATTTCTATATGCTTAGTCCTAGAATGCATGACATGATTATGAGTTATTGCTATAGCACTTGTGTTGTCACAGTATATGGGAATATATTTGAAGTCGAACCCATAGTCAACTAGCTGATTTCTCATCCATAGGATCTGAGCACAGCAGCTGCTGGCAGCAATATATTCAGCTTCTGCAGTTGAGGTAGACACTAAGTTTTGCTTTTTGCTAAACCAGGACACAAGTCTGTTTCCTAGAAGTTGACAAGTGCCACTGGTACTCTTTTTATCTATTTTGCATCCTTTAAAATCAGCATCTGTGTATCCTATTAGTTCAAATGAGGATTCCTTGTGGTACCACATCCCCAAGTAAGGTGTACCCTTGAGATACCTGAAGATCCTCTTTACAGTAGACAAATGTGACTATTTAGGGCTAGCCTGAAATCTAGCACATATGCATGTTGCAAATATTATGTCTGGTCTACTGGCAGTTAGGTATAAAAGAGAGCCTATCATACCTCTGTATTGAGTGATATCAATACTTTTACTTTTCTCATATTTGTCAAGCTTGGTTGCAGGAGCAATTGGTGTTTTCATGGGAGATGCTGATTCCATGCCATACTTCTTTAGTAAGTCTTTGATGTACTTGGCTTGGTTTATAAAAATTCCTTCTTCAGTCTGCTTTACTTGCAGTCCAAGGAAGAAGTTCAGCTCACCCATCATGCTCATTTCAAACTTTCTCTACATTAGTTTAAAGAATCTCTTGCATAACTTTTTGTCAGTAGAACCAAAGATAATGTCATCAACATAGATTTGAACTAGTAAGACTTTGTCTTTATGCTTTCTAAGGAATAATGTGGTATCTACTCTGCCTCTAGTGAACCCATTTTTGATTAAGAAGTTAGTCAGTATTTCATACCATGCTCTAGGTGCTTGTTTAAGACCATATAAGGCTTTATCTAATCTATAGACATAATTGGAAAGTGATGGATTGATGAAACCTAGAGGTTGTTCTACATAAACTTCTTCTTGGAGTTCTCCATTTAGAAATGCACTCTTGACATCCATCTGAAAGAATTTAAACTTCATATGGGCAGCAAAGGCAAGAAAGATTCTGATGGCTTCCAGTCTGGCAACAGGTGCAAATGTTTCATCGTAGTCGATACCTTCTTCTTGAGAATAGCTCTTTGCCACTAGTCTTGCCTTATTTCTGGTTATGACCCCATCTTCATCCATTTTGTTTTTGAAGATCCACTTAGTTCCTATCACAGGATGACTCTTTGGTCTTGGTACCAATCTCCATACTTTGCTTCATTCAAATTGGTTAATTTCTTCCTGTATGGATTCTATCCAACTGGAGTCTTCCATAGCATCCTCTATCTTTTTTGGCTCTATTTGTGACAGGAAGCTTAGATAAAAATATTCATTCTGAATAGTAGCTCTTGTTTTGACTCTGGCACTTGGATCTCCAATGATTAGATCCTGAGTGTGATCTCTTGCCCATCTGTTACCGGTTGGAACATCTGTCCTAATACCTTTCTGTCTTAAATCTTTAAGGTCTATCTCTATTTCTTGGAGCAGAGGCTCGTTGTCTTGCATGGACCTCTCTACGATCACATTCTCATGCTCTACAATTTCACTATCTGGCACTACGATCATAGTGTTGAGCTTGACGACTTCATTTGTAGTGTCTGCACTATCGGTCATAGTGTCTTGCGGCACTATTTTGTCTAAGTCAGTTTCATCAAAGATGATGTGTATTGAGACTTCAACATTCAGTGTCTTCTTGTTGAACACCCTGTAAGCCTTGCTGTCTATGGCATATCCAAGAAAGATCCCTTCGTCTGACTTGGGCTGGAATTTTGTCAGATACTGCTTTCTATTGTTGAGAATGTAGCATGCACAACCAAAGACATGGAAATAGCTAACACTTGGCTTTCTTCCTTTCCACAGTCCGTAGGGCGTCTTCTTGATCGTAGAGTGTATGAGTGATCTGTTCTGCGTGTAGCATACAGTGTTGATAGCTTCTGCCCAGAAGTATTCAGGTAGATGGGTTGCAGCTAGTAGAGTTCTTCCAGCCTCAATCAAATTTCTGTTCTTCCCTTCAGTTACTCCATTTTGTTGCGGAGTTCGAGGAGCTGATAAGTTGTGACTGATCCAATTGTTTGTGCAGAACTGATCCATTTCTGAGAAATTGAATTCTCTGCCATGATCACTCCTTATGGCCTTGATTTTCTCTCCTTTCTTGTTCATCACCAGTCTGAACATCTTGATTAATTCGGAGCTCGTTTCATCCTTTGAAGTTAGGAAGAATACCCATGTGAACCTGGTGTAGTCTTTGACTACGACTAGAGAGTATCTTTTGCCTCCAAGACTGGTTGTTGGGATTGGCCCAAAGAGATCCAAGTGAAGCAACTGCAGTGGCTTGTCAATAGAGTTGGCAGTCTTGCTCTTGAATGAGCTTCTGGTCTGCTGTCCAAGCTGACAGGCATTGCATGGCCTTTCCTTCACGAAGTTGAACTTGGGTAGGCCAGCTACTAGGTCTTTTGATGCCAGTTTGGACATGCTTTTGAAGTTTAAGTGAGACAACCGTCTATGCCATAACCAGCTCATTTCTTCAGATGCTTTTGCCAGAAAACATATTATTTCATATGAGCTTAGTTGACCAAGATCCACTGTGTAGACATTTCCTTCTCTTGTCCCGGTTAGCTTTACAGCAGATGTCTTCAAATCTCTAACTTGACATTGATTATTGAGGAATGTCACTTGATGACCCTTGTTATAGAGTTGGCTGATACTTAGAAGGTTGTGTTGAAGACCTTCCACATAGGCTACTTTGCTGAAATATACTGCACCATTGCCAGCAGAGCCATATCCTCTTGTCTTGTCCGAGTTGTTATCTCCAAAGATGACTGAGGGACCTTCCTTTTCTATGTAGTTAGATAGTAGAGCTTTGTTCCCTGTCATATGCCTCGAGCATCCACTGTCCAGATACCATGTTGAGGTCGTGGAGCTCTTTTCCTGTCAAAATATTTGAACCTTCATTTTGGTACCCATATTTGCATGGGTTCTTCATCGTTAGTACCTTTGGGGACCCAAATCTGTCTAATCTTAGGTCTCACATGAATGGAGTTATAAAAACATTTTGTGCCTATGACCATATTTATTGCATATGAAACATCTATTATGATGCATGCCTGTGTGTGCATGATGATTAATCTTCCATTTGTACTTGTGTGATTATTTAGTTAACATTCTGTTAAACTGATTCTCTTTCTTCCACGTGTCCTTAGGTTTTATAAACAGTGATGAGTGTGCCTTACCTCTACTGTACCTTCCCAGTTGATTCATAGAGTTGGTCTTGCTTGACTCTACCATTCTTCGAGGTTGGTGAGTAGAGGCTGGGTTACTCTTCTCCTTTATGAAGCCCAGGCCAGCGTGAGATCCTTTACTTCTCTAAGTATAACTAGAAACAGTAGAACAAGGTTGAACTGGCTCTTCCAACTGTGAGGATTTCACAAAGGCAATGCCTCTATCAAAACTTGAGGCATTACTAGTGCTAGTTTCCACTGACTTTTCCACACAAGGACGAAAGTGCTAGACCTGCTCTGTTGAAAGTGCTTCTCTGACTAGAGAGCAGACAGTCCATGGACGATGAGGATTTATTCCATGCAAAGATAATCTTCTCTAGGTCCTCAACTTTAGAGGTTAGAATAGACTCTCTTTATGCATCGAGTGTGTTTGTCTGTTTTAAGGTCTCATTCTCAGCCTCAAGCTTGGAAAGAAGATTAGTACTTAGAAGGGCTGTTTCAAGCTCTTCTTGAACTTTCTTCTTTTCCTCTTGAAGAAGTGAATGATCTTTAGACAAGACTCTGAAACACTTCATGTATTGATGTAGATCAGTAGTTATGCCATGCAGTGTAGTTCTTAAGTCATTCATGTCGACATCAGGTGAGTTGAAATCAAATACCTCGTTGAGACTTACATCATGTATGTTGAGGCTTTGTTTGTCCTTTGCATGTTAGTCCATATGTGGTTCTTCCTCATCTCCGGAGTCAGCATTTGAGTCATTGTCTGAGTCACTCCACGATCCTCCAGCTACCAGGCCTTTGTCTCTTTTCTGAGGCCTCTTGTTTCTTTTGTATTCCTTCTTTGAATGTGTTTTCTTCTTTAGTTCTTCTTTGATAGGTTTGTTGAAGTTGGCGATGAAGTGGCCAGACTTTTTGCAGTTGTAGTATAGGTCATTCATTTGCTCTTGACTACTGTAATTGCTGACCTTCTTTGGCTTGTTGATTCTTCCTTGTCGCATGAACCTTCTTAGTCTGTTTACCAGCATAGCAAAGTCATCATCATCGTCTTCATCATCATCAAAGTCAATCTCATTGTTGACCTTTGATGCACTTTCAGTTGCCTTGAGAGCAACACCCTTCTCCTTCCTGCTTCCTTCTGATAAGGTTTCATCACGTTGGGTCAGCTCCAGTTCGTATGTCAGGAGATTTCCATATAGTTATTGAACTGTCATTTCGTTGAGATTCTTTAACTCTCTTATTGTAGTGGTCTTGGCATCCCACCTGCTTGGTAGGGCTCTCATGAATTTTATGGTCAGATCTTTGTTAGGATAGACCTTTCCATATACTCGTAGAGAGTTGAGCATAACATTGAATCTTTCATAGGTGGCAGTTGCATTTTCTCCTTGCACATGAGCGAACATTTCGTACTGCTGTGTTAGAAGAGACTATTTGTTCTCTCTAACTTCTTTAGTTCCTTCATGCATAATCAGTAGAGCTTCCCAAACTTCCTTAGCTGTTTTGATGTTTATAATATTTTCAAACAGATCTTCCTCTAAGGATTGGAACAGGATGTTCTTAGCCTTCTTATCAAGTTGGACACCTCTTTTCTCGTTGTCTGTCCACTCTTCTTTAACTTTGATCTGTATACGGTTTGGATAGTCAGTGGTTGGTGCAAGCTTGGTTGGAATATAGGGCCCATTTTGAACGGTCTAAAATAGATCTTAATCTATTGAGTCCATGTACGCTTGCATCCTGACTTTCCAGTTAGCAAATTTATCCTTGTTGCACATTGGTGGCTTGCTGTCTCCCCCGATCCTGGATTCGGTTGGTACGAGTTCCATTGGATCTACTAAAGCTTGTAAGCTATAAAATAGAACCTGCTCTGATACTAATTGTTAGTTCCTAGTTGGCACAATAGTTATCTAGAAGGGGGGGGGGGTTGAATAGATATTTAAAAATATTTTCATTTTAAACTTGTTCTTTGATAATGATTAAAACTTAGAGGAATAAATGTTTGTTTTAATCTTCTTTACCAAGCAATGGAGTAATGAGGGTGAGGCAGTTATGACAGTTATAACAGATATAGCAGTTATGATATGAATGTAAATGACACAGTCGTTTTTAAGTGGTTCAAAGCATTTAAAGATCCTAGTCCACTTTTCTACTCAACGAGTAAGATATCCACTAAGGATGTCTGTTACAACTTCTGAATCGCACAGATTCCTTCTAGACCAGTAGTCTAGGAACTTCTTAGTTAACTATTGAACTCTTCAAGTTCAGCAGACTTGGCTTTCTTATAGTTCACTACGAACTCTTCAAGTCCAGCAGACTTGGTACTCTTCTTCAGTTGGTTGATAATGTTGTGTTCTTGATGGTTGCTACTCAGTCGCTGTGTAAGCACTTGTTCTAAAGAACTGAGTAGCTGAGAAAGCTTTGGAATATCTCAGATCGTAGAGTTGAGCTTGAGAGAGATGTTCACGTTGTTTGTTCAATGCTTGCTTTCTTGGTTCTCTCTCATCTGTCTGATCTGCATATATGTGATGTTGAAAACTATCCGTTGGATCCATCCGTTGTGGCATTAAAGGCGTCTGAACTTTTTGTACTGTGATGGAGACATTTCTGCACATCTTCTGAAATTGCATTCTGGCCCACTGACACAGCAGACTGCTTTCTCACCTACCACCTGAAAAGGTGTTTTGTCCCTCTTATCCATGGTACTATCCTTAGCTTCTTTAATACGTTTCTTTGTTGCATACTAAGAATATTTCTTTACTCTGGGACTGATGAGTACTATAGCGTCTAGAATCCATTCCTCATATGTTGAAAACTACCTTTACACAAATCATGAGGCTCGACGTTTTCTGACATGAGACAGATGATGCTCTACGATATGGATCATGATTCTCTACTATTCAGATCGTAGTGACTTGTTGCCTTGGTGCTTGATCCGATGCTATCATTTAGAGAGCACTACGATTTCTCTTAAACCCTTGCACACTACGATCTTTACTTGCTCGTGTTGTTGACTCTACGTTCCCGAGAGCACACTACGATCGTTGACTTGTAAACTTTCATGTTTCCTTCAGCACACTGCGATCGTGGAGTTGGCTCGGCAAACGTTGGGACCACTCTACGATTTCCGAAGAGTCACTTCAAGGCAGGCACACACTACAATCTGTTAAGCTCTATATTTCTGCCTTGACTTCTGCACTGTTTATCAGATGATACACTACGATTTCTTCGAACCCCATCTATTACATCTCAAGATCATCCTAACAGCTTTGATCTTTTCTATCTATACATTCTATTAAAGAATGATACACGTTAAGATCTTAGATCAACCTAACAATTTTGATTTATCACTAAGTCTTTGTACATATATTCATTGAAGGACTTTACAAATAATCATGAGCATATACATTAAAACATCAAATATTAATATGCATTCTCCCAACACTTTATGCTCTAGCTCTATAGGAAGGTGGCATGCTTTTCCATACACGAGCTGAAAAGGTAACATACCCAACGACGTCTTATATGCCGTCCTATAAGCCCCATACTGCATCATCCAACTTCAATGACCAGTCCTTCCTTGTGGGATTCACAACTTTCTCCAGGATTCTCTTAACTTCTCGATTTGATAATTCATCTTGGCCATTCGTTTCTGGGTGATACGCTGTAGCAATACGATGGTTCACCCCATATTTAGCCAACAAAGTTGTAAACTACCTGTTACAAAAGTGACTGCCTTTGTCATTGATGATAGCCCTTGGAGTCCCAAACCTCGTGAAGATACTTCTGTATAAAAATCTGAGGACGACCTTGGCATCATTTATCAGAAGAGCTACAACTTCTACCCATTTCGAGACATAATCTATAGCGAGCAAGATGTAGAGATTTTCGCAGGAAGAAACGAAAGGCCCCATGAAATCAATTCCCCATACATCAAAAATTTCCACTTCCAGAATTGTATTCAATGATATTTCATTCCTTTTAGAGATGTTCCCCACTCGCTGACATCTATCGCACCACTGAACAAAACTGTATGCATCTTTGAAAATTTTCGGCCAGTAGAATCCTGCTTGTAGTATTCTAGCCGCTGTTCTTTCACCACCATAGTGACCTCCATACACAGTAGAGTGACAATCCTGCAGAATACCCTCGGTCTCTCTATACGGAATACACCTTCGTATCACTTGATTAGAACACTGTTTAAACAAATAAGGCTCATCCCATATATACCATTTGACATCATGCAGAAATTTCTTCTTTTGAGAACCCACCAAATCAGAAGGTAACATCTTACTCGCCAAATAGTTTGCGTAGTCTGTAAACCATGGCACTTCCTCTTTCACCATAAACAACTGCTCATCTGGAAAAGATTCATTGATTAAAACCTTGTCATCTGCCTCCCTTTCTGGATTCTCAAGTCGAGATAAGTGGTCTGCCACTTTGTTTTCAGTGCTCTTCTTGTCCTTGATTTCCAAATCAAATTCCCGCAGTAATAAAATCCATCTGATCAACCGAGGTTTTGCATCCTTCTTCGCCACTAAATGTCGAATTGCTGCTTGATATGTATACACTATCACCTTTGTGTCGATCAAATATGCTCGAAATTTATCAAAGGCGTACACCACTGCCAATAACTCTTTTTCTATGGTGGTGTAGTTCAATTGTGCATCTGTAAGGGTCTTGCTAGCATAATAAATAACATGAAACGTCTTCTCTTTCCTCTTCCCCAAAGCAGCCCCTACGGCGTAATCACTGGCGTCACACATCAGCTCAAATGGGAAATCCCAATCTGGTGCAGTAATAATTGGTGCTGATGTTAATTTCTCTTTTAGGTGCTCAAATGCTAACATGCAAGCCTCATCAAAGTTAAACTGCGCATCCTTCTCCAATAAACTACATAGTGGTTTAGTTATCTTGGAGAAGTCCTTGATGAATCTGCGGTAGAAGCCTGCATGTCCCAGAAAGCTGCGAACACCTTTTACCGAAGTAGGTGGTGGCAATTTCTCTATATTTTCTAGGTTTGCCCTATCTACCTCGTGTACCTTCTTCGATACTTTGTGTCCTAGTAGGATTCCTTCTTATACCATAAAATGACATTTTTCCTAGTTCAGTACTAGATTTGTTTCAACACACCGCTTCAAAACCATCACCAAATTCTCAAGGCATAGATCAAACGAGTCCCCGAAAACTGAGAAGTCATCCATAAATACTTCTACATTCTGTTCCACCATATCTGAAAATATAGCCATCATGCATCTTTGAAAGGTGGTTGGAGCATTGCACAACCCGAAGGACATCCTTCTGAAGTTGAATGTGCCGTAAGGACATGTGAAAGTTGTCTTTTCCTGGTCTTCTAGAGCTATCATAATTTGATTATAACCCGAATATTCGTCCAGTAGGCAATAGTACTCATGACCTGCTAATCTGTCCAACATCTGATCAATAAATGAGAGTGGAAAATGATCTTTCCTTGTAGCTTTGTTGAGCCTGCGGTAGTCCATGCATACTCTCTACCCTGTCACTGTTGGTGTTCAAATCAACTAATTATTCTCATTAGTCACTACGGTCATGCCACCCTTTTTCAGTACACACTGCACTGGGCTCACCCATGAGCTGTCTGAGATCGGATAGATTATGCCCGCATCCATCCATTTTAGTACCTCTTTCTTAACCACTTCTTTCATTATCAGATTAAGTCTCCTTTGTTGCTCAATCGATGGCTTACTTTCATCTTCCATCAGGATTTTATGCATGCAAAATGAAAGGCTGATCCCTTTGATATCCGCTATGGTCCAGCCAATAGCTGATTTGAACTCTCGAAGCACTCGTAGCAGTTTTTTTCCTAAAAAGATATTAATGCAGAAGAAATAATCACAGGTAGCTTTGAATCTTTTTTTAAACATGCGTACCTGAGATGTTCTGGAAGTTGGTTTAATTCAAGTTCTGGAGGTGTCTCAAGAGATAGCTTTAATTTTACTGAGGATTCTCCTGCTTTTGTCAATGGCTCAACATGTGTTCTGAATTTTCTGACTTGTGGAGTGGTATCCAGATATTGCATAAGTTCGTCAAGTTCCTCGTCCTCAAATCTGAATTTTCAGCAATTACACTCCTCAAAGGTTCATCATCCACTAGACTCTATACTTCATCATTCACGACCTGATCCACCAAATCAAGCAGGAAACATTCCTCTTCATATGCTGGAAACTTCATAGCTTTGAAGACATTAAAGGTGACCTCTTGATCATGAACACACATAGTGAGTTCCCCATTTTGCACATCTATCAGAGTCTTTCCTGTGCCTAAGAATGGTCTTCCCAGTATGATTGGTATATTTTTATCGTCCTCATAATCCAGAATGATGAAGTCAGCCGGAAAGATAAATCTGTCCACCTTCACTAATACATCTTCAACAATTCCCCGTGGATACGTGATGGATCTGTCAGCTAGTTACAATGAAATGTTTGTTGGCTTTGGATCCGGTAATCCCAATTGATTGAACAATGATAAGGGCATCAGATTGATACTTGCCCCAAGATCATATAAACATTTTTCAAACTTCATCTTCCCTATTGTGCACGGGATTGTGAAATGGCCCGGATCTTTCAGCTTTGGAGGTAACTTCTGCTGAAGCACTGCACTGCATTCTTCTATCAAGGCTACTGCCTCAAATTTGTCTAATCTCCTCTTCCTTGATAGTATACCCTTAATGAACTCTGCATAGCTTGGCATTTTTTCCAATGCCTTGGCGAAAGTTATATTGATTTATAACTTTTTGAATACCTCCAGAAATTTGCTGAATTGCTTATCTTCCCTTTGCTTATTTAATCTTTGTGGATATGGAACTTGAGAGTGAATTGGTGGTACTGAACTCTTAAGCTTCTCCTCTGAACCTGCTTTATCTTTCTCTTCCTGCTGAACCCCAGACTTTTCCAGATTTTCTTCTTCAATAGTCACCTGCTCTGCATCGCGCGGTCGCGCATCCTCCTCAATACAATTGGGCACGAGCGCGCGACTTATAGTGTCTGCAATGTTTTTCCTAGACCTCAATGTAATAGCTTGACACTGTTCCTTCCCGTCTCTTCATAGATTTATTTCTATATTACTCGTCAATGAACCCTGGGGCCTGTTGGTAAGCATGTTCGCCATCTGCCCCATCTGAGTTTCCAGATTCTTAATAGCCACTACTTGGCTTTTGATCATAACTTCTGTATTTGCCATGTATTTCATCACCATCTCCTCCATTTCTGATTTCTTTTCTTGCTGAGCTGCAGCTGGAGTGTGATGTTGTTGTTGTTGTTGAGAAAATCCCGGCAAAAAAGGTGGTCTTGGATTAAACTGTGGTTGCACGGGTTGTGACTGAAACTGATTATTTGTCTAAAACTAATTTTGTAGATTCCCTTGGTTGTTTGACCAACTAAAGTTTAGATGATTTCGGTTGTTAGGGTGGTATGTGTTCTAAAACTGACCTTGGTCTTTTCTGTAATTTGCTCACATACTGTACCGACTCCGAGCTGATAGCACATTGATCTGTCGAGTGTGACCCCTCACAGATCTCCCATATGAAGGCAACCGTCTTCGTTTTACCTTCTGCTAATGTATCTATTTTCTTCGCCATGGCAGCCATCTGTGCTGACAACTGCGTGATAACATCAACTTCCAACACACCTGCGACCTTAGGCTATGACATCCGAGATGTAAGATTCTGAAAATCATTTAATGCCATTGTCTCGATAAGGTTATAGGCATCCTCATAGCTTTTTGCCCATAATTCCCCGCCTACAACTGCATCTACAATCAGTCTCGACTGCCATCCCAATCCATTATAGAACGTGTTGATCACCATCCAATTTGGCATTCCGTGGTGTGGACACTTCCTCAACATCTCTCTGTACTTCTCCCATGCTTCATATAAGGACTCGCCCTGTTGTTTCTCAAACTGAGAGATAAATGTCCTCATCTTTGCAGTCTTAGCCATTGGGAAGAACTTGGCTATAAATTTTTGTGCTAAGTCCTCACATGTAGTTATAGATCCTGCTGGCAAAGAATTAAGCCAACTTCTTGCTTTATCCCTCAAAGAGAATGGGAATAGCCTAACTCTGATAGCATCTTCCGTCACACCGTTGTATCTGAATGTATCACAAATTTTGATAAAACTCAATAGGTGTTCATTCGGATCATCTGTAGCGGTACCCCCAAATTGTACTCAATTTTGTACCATCTGAATAGTGCACGTTTCTATCTCGAACGTATTGGCTGCTATCGCTGGTCTGACGATGCTAGACTGTAATCCATTGATATTGGGCATGGAATATTCCTTCAGAGCCCTATGCTCCTCTCTTTGCTCTTCTCTTTGTACCTCGGCTGCCCTATTAGTTGTGGTACTTTCTAACTGTGCTTGTAAAATTCTACAAACACTCGTTTTCCAACCTCTCCTGTTTATGTTGTCCTGAACAGGTGTTAAGTCGGGGTTGGATGACCGCGTGCGCATAAAAGATTATCCAATTCCTGAAACAAAAACAAAAATGGAAATGAGATAAGAATGGATTTGTCCAAGTCATACAATATAGCTTAAAACTAATGATAATAATAATAATTTAAATTCCTTTCCCCGGCAACGGCGCTAAAAACTTGTTTCCACTTTTTTAGTTCAACAAAAGAGCTCTAACTCATGCAAGCATACATGTGTCAACAAGTAATACAAAGCAAGTAAAGTATCGATCCCACAGGGAAAGTTGTTTAATTAAAATTACTACGCATCAAGTAAATCACTATATTCATATGCTCAAACTAATGATTATAATTGGTTTGTTACTCTATTCGCAAATAAAGATTAAAACAAGAATAAAGATGTAATAAATCAAATCTAAAAGTAATGGGATCCTAACTTCATTTAATATTTCATTTAATCACCACTATCATGTAAGACTTATTCAAATATCACAGAAAAGTAGCCAAGAGCACTAAAAGAGTCATAGCCATTTTTCAATGCACTATGACCTACTTACACAACATCCACAAACAATAGACTCTATGTAATCATCAATATAACCAAAATCACTATATTTCTATGTGAAATTGTAACCATATTGAATTTAAGCACAATCCCTTATTCTAACTCATACGGTGAAATAATATGTTTATCTGGTTCACGAAATACACAAGCCATATAAAACAGCCCTATATACGAATGCTATCATGATTACAATCCATACTTGCATTTTCATTGTCAATTCATTACAAGTACTGAAACGAATGGTGATCAAGCATTTATACATGCAAAATAATCATGATAGAAATCCCAAATGATATTTAAATCAATCAAGCATTCAAGCATGCAATCAAACTACATATTAAAATTCGTTAGAATCCCATAATGGAGTTTAGTTCATGACTGAACCAAAATCCATTATGGGATCAATGTTAACCATAGCTAATAAGTAAACAATTAAAAGATGAAAGATAATAACAATCAAACCCAATTGCTGAATATATCCACTATTAACGTTCAACTCCGCATATAAATCTAGCAAAAATACTAATAAAATATCCACATTGGTAGAAAATCCCAAGAAGGATTAGAAGAGTAGAGTTTAGGCCTCCTTTTATGTTGGAATCTCTCTCCCAGTGTAAACCCTAGTTCCAAGATGAAAATATGTAAAATTAGAATAATTCTCAATAATCCTTCTCTGACACCAGTCAAAAATCGTTTAAAATGATTACAACCCTTTGAAATTCGAAATTAAAATAAACAGCTCAGCATTAGTCAGCATCGCGCGCGGCCGCATGCTCCCCTAATGTAATCCTCACGCGGGCGCGCGACTTACAGTGTGTCATGATGTCCAGCCGGATGCTCACGCGGGCGCTCGTCTCCAAGCTTATACTGTCGCGCGGCCGCGCGACTTCTGCAACTGTGATTCCTGGTTCTGCTGTTGCAACTGATCTGTTCTGCTGCTCATTACTTTGTTCATCCCTGCTTAGCCTCCTGCTCTACTTTATCCTCATGCCACGCATCCATAGCTTGTGCCTCGCTTCATACATTTGTTCGCCTCGTGCCCTCTAATTCCACCAAATTAGGCCGTATCTTGCACTTTTTCACCAAAAGGAGTTTTAAGTATATGCAATGCAAACTAACATAAAATGCAACTAAAACACACTAAAATGTACTTGAGATTGGCATAGTTCGCGTGAATCGGTACTCAATAAGTAGGTATAAAACCCACTTATCAGATTCCTTCAAGGCCAGCATCCTTGGAACTTCTGTTCACTAAGAACTCTTCAAGGCCAGCAGCCTTGGAACTCTAGTTCTCTATGAACTCTTCAATCCCAGTAGGATTGGAACTTCATTTAGTCCCTCTTAACAAGGACCCCTCAGGCCTTGGCTACTTATTATTGTTGTAGTTATTGTTGGTGCCTTATTGCTAAGATATCTTGAGGCTTAATCATTTTTTGTACTTAGCAGCTTGTCCTGGCCCTCTTTGCATTCTGCATAGAGTCTGGACCACCTCTTCTTTGGTGCAGCTGATCTTCATACTGTTCATTTCATCTTCATCCTATGTCAACTGTGTACCATCACCATTTAGGTTTGCTAAGTCTTTGAGCTTTTGGTAGACTTTGTCTGGCACTTAGCATTCCCTGAACCCTTCTTGAATGGTATGTAGACATGGTTCTGCACCTGTTCTGTTTCAACTTTTGGTTCATGATGATTCGTAGAGTGGCTCTTTGGATCTTCTTTGTGCTCTGCCACTTTTCTAAATGCTATCTTCTTAGCCTTCTCGGCTCTCAGTTTAGCTGCCATCTTCAGTGGAATTCTCATCCTTGTTGAGTGATGTTTTAGTCTATTTAAGTTCTTATTCAAATCTACTTCACTTCTACCTTTGTAGTCTCACTACTACTGAGACTTATTTTTTTCAGCTCTGGTGGAACTCGTAGAGTCAATAATATAGCATTCCAAAAAATTAATGATTCTTCCTTTTTTAGCTTTGATCTTTGAAGCTCTATCTGATATATACTCATTCATAATATTCCCGTTGGTATATAGCCGTTGGGAGCTATTTGAATTGTTTTGCAGATCTCGAGTTATTTGGTGCAGACTGCAAATGTGACATCACATCCCCTTTTTCACTTTCCTGACACTACCATTTATAACTGTTTCACCTACCCTATCAAAAATGTCACTTTAGTGTGTCAAGCAGGTTGTCACCTTTATTACTTCTTTCTGACTTCTCGATCAAAACATTATAAATTGCCTTTCTGCATAAATGCTCTCAATTAGCAACATTTGAATATCAGTCTTCAGATTGAACCATTGCTAATGCTTTAATCTTCAGATGACCGAACTCTACGATTCTAATGCAGATGTTCTTGGACCTGATCATAGTGTGTCTTGTTGAATGTTGCTCATTGACTGGTTGAGATAACACTACGATTCTGAAGAGTGTTTATTGGTTCTTCAATGTAGAACACATATTCCTTCACTTATGCAATGCTTCAAAACTTCTGTTTGCCTTGACTGATCTCAAGAACTGACAACTTGTCTTTTTATTCTGGTCCTCCTTAACTTCAAGACTTATCAAATTTGTCATGCTCAGTCTCTTTCTCCTTTGTGATCTCCTGTTCACATATCATCAATGGTCTGACCCATGCTTCATCTTCTTTGTATGTTATATATAGGTTGGCCAGTGTCTCTGTCGTAAATCCCATCAATTTTTGCTTTGTTTTGTAAACACCATGATCCTGGTTAATCCCAAGATCGTTGTCTTCTGTTCTCTTGACAGCTACTGCACTTACTGACTTTCTTTAGTCAGTCACTTTTACTGAAGTCTTCTTTTGATCGACTTGTGGAAGACTTCATCTTGATTGGCTTCACAACTCAATCTGGATGTTGATTGGGTTGGTGTTTAGATCTCCTGTTAGCTTGCATGTCATTCGTTGAGTGCTCTCTGGTTTCCTTGAGGTGGAATGTATCTTTGCAACTCAAACCAGAGGCTTCATACTTTGGATATTCTGGGAGTGCTCATTTGTTAAGAATCGTGTTGACTCTACGATTCTGCCTTGGCATTGTGAGCACCTTTGTTAAAACCTTAGTTCTGCAGATTACGATTTATCTTTGGTTCTATAGATACTACAACTTCGAGATCAAATCATAACAGATTACGATTTCTATTTTTATGCTTACTGTCTTCGTCTAATCTGGTTCGATTACGATTTCTGCCTCTGATGAGATCAGTAGACTCCACTACTTCAAGCTTTATGCTGTCTCTACAATTCTGAACATGACTTCCTCAACAGAATACGGTTATGAGAAAGTTCTTCTTTAGACACTATGATCCTTCCTCGTCTCTCTTGGCAGACTACGAACTCCGAGATCTATTATCTTGCAGACTACGATTCCGCCTTGATAGTTCTCGAGTTTTCCTTGATTCTCTTGGCAGATTACGATGTTGGTACAGTGTTTGACGATCAGACAAGCCTATCTATTACATTATAAGATCAACCTAACAAGCTTGATCTTTCTATATTTATAGTCCTTGTACATCATTTCTTTTTAAGGACTTTACAAAGTTGTTTTGCTTATGCAGGATCAACCTAACATATTTGATCAATTCATTCTAAGTCCTTATACATATGTTCCTATAATCTATCAAATGACTTTACAGCTTTCCTTAATGAATTCATGCTTCCATATTCATTCATTTATATCATAATCAGATCATATATAAATAGGAATAACATTCTCATGTATATTCCTAACAATCTCCCCCTATTTGATTATGACAAAAATAATTAGTGCATATGCATGAGATGAATGAATCTTACATACAGTGAGCAGCTGTATTTCTTAAAATAGATAAGCATGAATGTTATTGATGATAATATGAAAATATAAACTAAAACACTTTACATCCTGGATCTAGAACATACCTAACTAGATAGAGATTTACCTTTTTGGCTCCATGAGTGTCTCCAGGATGTCTGTTGATCAACTATTCTGCTACTCATCTGCCTTTTCTTCTTTTCTCTACTCCCTTTCAGATTCATGCTCCATTGTTTTGTCTTGCTCTAGGTTTGGTTCTGGTGCATGCTCTTCTTCTTTGTCTGTCTCCCCCTCAGACTCTGTGTTCATAGGATCATTATCCTTTGGCTCCCCCTTAGATGATGACTCTGCTTCTGGTTCTGCTGTCTTCTCCTCCTCCTCCTTGGCCTCTATCTTCTTCTCCTCCTTTGACTTTCTGCTCCTGGCCTTCTTTTCTTCCTTCATTCTTTTCTCCGTACTCCTCCTTGAGTGCAACTTTTTATGTCTCCTTTTCTCCCCCTTTTTGTCATTAATCACTTGTGATAGCTGCTCAATATTTGACATAAGCTGCTCCATTAGGTAGGATGAGTTGCTAACTTCAATCTTGAGTTCTTGTTAACTTAGCTCCAACTGTAGAGAGAGAGACTGCTTGAGGAGGTCAATCTTGTCAGTGAGGGACAAGATTTGATCTGTGTTGTCCTTCTGAGCTTGCAGAGCTTCTTCCTTCTGATCCTTGATAAACTTCAGATAGATTTGATCTCTCTCTTTGATTTTGAGAGATATATCAGACACTGTGGCTTGGAGTCTGTCTTGAAGCACATTATCTCCTTCTTCTGACAACATCTTTGCTTCTTCGGTAATGAGAGATATCTTCTCAACCAACTCTTCAGTATTCTTCAGTAACTCTTGCTCCTTAGGAGTTTGGTCATTTGGTTGATCAGACTTCTGTTGAACACTAGATTGAACTCCACGATTTTCATTCTTGGACAGTTTTTCGAATGAAGTGAGAATCTGATAGATCGTTGAGTGCCAATCACTGTTAGAGGATGAAGGAATATCAGATGCTTCTGCTTGAGAAGAGTAGATCTTCTCAATCTGAGCTTGATCATCTTTAATGGTAGAGTGAATGGACTCTACGATCATAAACTTGGGTATACACCTTCTGCCATCTAATCCTACTCTATAATCGTAGGGAATGTAGTGATTACCAGCATGTCTATAGACCTTGAAGTGAGACTAGTCTTTGATCAACTTTGTTACAAATTTCTTTACTCTTGGAAAGTTTTGAGACACCAGCTCCAAGTTTGGAAAATGTGAGTAACACCAGCTGAAGTAACTTTCATCTTTACCAGTGTATGCCTTTAGCCAGGGCATCCATGGGAAGAACTATTTCATCAGAAGATTATTAGGATTGTATAGTATTGTGGTGCAATCTAAATCCATGTCTTTCTAATTGTTAAACAAATCTTCTGTTGACATCCTCACTACCTTGAGTCGTTCATTTCCATAGTTTATCCACCTCCCTAGTAGTATATCTGGTGGTTCATCAAAGACATCCACTACCAATCTTCAGCGGACTCTTACTAGAGAGGGAACATGATAGCCTGCTGATTCCTGATCTTCAGAGTTGGAATCTGTCTCCATCTCTGAGATTGAATCATGCTCAATCATTTCATCTGATTCGTCATTGAATCCTTCTTGCTGATTTTCATCACTGGTACCTTCTTCAGTACTTTTAGAATTTTCTCCATTGGATTCAGACTTATCATCACTTAATTTAATGATAGTAGTATAAGATTCTCCTTTCTTCTTTAGGACAGATCTAGAAAGCAATATATTGCTCTTTCTTCTATTTGAAGATTTAGCTATACGAGATTCAATCCTTTCTTCATCTTCAGATTTTGAAGCCTCTGAATCATTAAATAAGCTTCCTTGATGTTCAGCAATAGTAGGATCATATCCTTCTTCTTTGGACTCAACATCTTTTAAACCATCAGATGAACTTGTTGGGGCTTTAGCAGCAGGAGATCCAATTGTTTCAGCTTTTGAATTTTTTTCATCAGTAGAGTGGCAACTCTGAGTGTTAGCCATAGGACTTGTACATTCTTCTTCATCACTAGATTTAGCTATTTCTTTCATAGGTTCAACTTTTTCCTTCTTGGATTCAACTTCTTCTTCATTAGTGGACTTGCTCCTTGAGGATTCATCCTTGAAGCTCTCAGTTTCCCTCTCATCTTCTGACTCTACGTTTTCTTCTTTAGTAGATAGACTTCCTTGGGGAACTAGTTTGGATTTCTTTGTCACCTTAGTTTTCTTCTTCAGTGGCCTCACATATTTGGACTCAAAGATGCTTAAATCTTCAGTGAATGACAACTCCTCCTCTTTCATAGCACTTGCCTTTCTTTTCTTCGTAGTGCTTTTGCTGGAGTTACCATATATCATCAGCTTTTTGTTCTCCATTGGGTTCTTCTTCCAATTTGCAAACAGTTGTGTAGTCATCACTTTATGGCTATTAAGGGCTTCACCTTCATTATCCTTAATTTTATTCTTCTGCTTCTTCTTCAAAATGATACTCAAGAACCTTCCATGGAAAACCTTCGTGAGGGGTTCTCCTATTAATTGTTTCTTCTCCTCCTTATCCAGCCATTTAGACATTTGGTCAAGTAAGATAGCTCCAAAGTTGATACGCTTCTTCACAAGTAATTGCAGACATGATCTTTAGCTATTGATCACTCATAGTGTCATATGCAGTGTTCTTGTATAGGATACATTTTCCCACTATGTAGCAGCCCCAAATCCGGGCTCCAAATCGCCGCGAATTCGGTACACTAATTCTTTCACTAATTGCGGAAGATATAAACATAAATTATTTATACAATACATTATACACTATTTTACCCAAGTCGAGTAACCTTAACTTAAACACCATTCATATAATATCTATTATACAACAATATTTATCACAATATATTATTACAAACAAGCCGCACTTTATATCCCAAGCTGAACCTGGCCTTAACCTTTTTCCTGTATTCGAACACGTTCGCCTTATCTGCAATGTTTTATCATGATATAGCAAGGGTGAGCATAAAAGTTGCCCAGCAAGTTTAAGTTCAACAATATAGCGATATATCATGATTGAAGAGTATGAATAATAAGTTGGCTATAATTCATCAATATAATTGAGAACTAGCACGAACAAACTTTAGACTGAACAAGTTTTATACATGAACAAACATTTCTGAACCAACTGGTAATGAAGGTGATCAGCCTTTCATACCTGACTTATACATGCAAGATGTACAGATTAAAAATTTTTGTGGCAATCAACAATGATTAACCATAAGCTTGAATAAAACACTCTTATTAGAGTTAAGTATAAGAAAACTTCCCTGAACCGTTGATTACCGCAACGCAATTTATAACGCTTTACCCGAAGACCTAATATTAGTAATATAGATCTCCAATATTAGAATAATATCATCACAATATAATACTGTTATATTTATACACACAGAATAACCTAAACACATTACCACATAAGTCTATCAGTCTATACAACACATAAGACTAGGTATCAAGTCAAACTATTGCAGTCTGAGTTGAACCCGACATAATTCTAACATCCCGACGGTCTAGTCGATCAATACTCGAGTTTAAGTTTAGTTAAACTCTGCTTAAACGCTTAACCATTAACACAGATAATTTCTAATCAGACAAAACATTTTTCCTAGGCTCGTAATAATTTTCGGATAATTATTACCCTTTATCAACATTTTTCAATCCTTAAAACCGTATTTAAATGAATTAAATACCACATAATTCCTTAATCATTAATATTCATTTATTAATAAAAATCATTACATAATATTATAATATAATTATAATATATCAAAGTATTTTTAATTCCTTAAAATCATAATTATATGATTTTTAAACACTTAAATCTATTATCCGATAATTGCTATTAATATTTTCATGACTAAATATCAAAAGTTATATTTTATAACTTAAAACATTTTTATAACACTTAAATCATTTTTATATAATTGATAAAGCATCAATTCCATTTTTCCATAATTTATTTAATATATCTATTAAATAAACTAATTATCATTAATATTGATTAATGAATTTCATCAAAAAATATCAAAAGTTATCAAAAATAACTTAAAATATTTTCTTTTACCATAAAATAATTTTTCATGAATTAAAACTATTTTTAAATAATTTATTTAATATTATAATTAAATAAATAAATACCTTTTACATTCCAAAAATACTAAATATTTTTGAAATATACTCAAAATAGTTAAAAACTATTTTTCAGACTTTAAAATAATTTTTCATAATTTATTATGTATTTTTAATAATTAAAAACCATTTTTCTATTTATTTAATTAATTTTCAGAAAAATAATAAATAAACTGTCGCTAAAGGGGTTTCTGGCGACAAATCCGTCGCTAATGGTGTTCTTGAGTGTTCTTGTCAGTGTTCGAAGGTCCTTGTTTGACCGGTTTTATTTCTATGTTTTCATTGATTTCTGGGCTGGAATTCGTGTTAACGTTATAGTACTAACGTAATACTACAATCACAAACTTGTTTCATGGCCATACAACATCAGATCAGAGAGATTTAAGTCTCAAAAATATCTGACAACGCTGTTCTTCATTTTCTGGGTTTTCCAGAAAATGAAGAACAGTCGAGGTTAATAGCTTTCGATCATTATATCATACGTTCTGAGTTTAGTTTGGGTTATCCATAGGTTCTAGCGTGTAGTCCGTATGTCAAGGTACAACAAACGATCATCAGATCAACTTACAAACATTAAAACAGTAAGCTATAGATCGGTCAAACTAAGGGTCACGAAGTGTTCTTGAAGATCTGGGTTACCCAGAAAATCTTCATCAGCCATTTCGGTTAACGCATTTTGACCTTGCATATCTTTGTTTCTGTAATCGATATAAGTGTTATAACTTCTTTATTGTGTAGGTCACATGTCATACTATCCATATATAACACTAACATGGTAAATATCATTAACAGTAGAACGATCTAAGGCCTAGAAAATCATTGTCAGATTTCTGTGAATCTGCAAATTTTTCTGGGTTGCCCAGAAACAGAAATTGTGTGAACGGTCAACGTGGTTTGACCGAGCATAAATGATAATCTAGACTAGATCTAACCCTGATTCCAGTTTCAGATCAAAGTCCTCACGTCATAGAACAGATTCAAAACATAAAACACACAAATCCTTTAACACGTAAGGATCTAAGGGCTCTGACATTAGGCTGTCAGGCCTTATTTTTCAACTTTTCCAGATTTGATAAATCCTTAATTTCGAGCATCTGGATGTTATGGATCCATGATCCAACAACCCAGATCTCTAAATGACACCTTATTACACAACTTTAAACAACAATTAACATTAAACAACATAAGATCAAAGGATTTCAAAATTTAGGGTTTATACCTCTTTAGGCTTTGATTCTTGGATCTGGTCTTTATGATCTGTTCTTAGTAAACGTGGGGCTTGATATTGTGACTGATCTAGCACTACATTTCGAAGCTTTTAGATAGAGAGGGTCAAGGATGAGTATTGGTGAGTAAATGAGCAATAATGTAATATTTTCTCTCTCTAATTCTATAAATAATACATGTGCAATGTATGTGGGTGAGAAGAGTTAGATTGCTGGAGCTTTTTAGCACATGGCTAGGCTAGGTTGGATCTAGGGTTGGTCATCAAACCCATATCTTTGGCAAGATTTTCAAGCAACCTAAAATAATACATAAAAGGAACCTTTTTGTCCTTTCCTTTAATGTCTAGAATTTGCATTTGATAAAACCCTTAGGGTTTAGGATTTGGGCATTTTAGGGTTTATGTTTAACCCTTAACTTTGCAAATTTAATTTCTACATTTCTGAATTTTGGTTTACAAAATAGAAAATTAATATTTCTAACTTATAATTAGAATTTTCTAATTATATAAAAAATTTCTTAATCATAAATTCATTCTTGTTAATTAGGTTTAGCATTTCCTAATTACAATAGCTAATAAAGCAATTAGGGTCAAAATGGTCATTAGGGTTCAAAACCCTTGAATTAGGGTTTTTTAATAGAAAAATTAAATTTATAATTTAGAAATTAAATATTCGTAATTAGATTAGGGTTTTCTAATTACTCATAAATTAAAAAAATTAGGATTAGGGTTTCCTAATTAACATTGCTAATTTTAGCAATTAAATCCACCACTGCACAATTAGAGTTTCTGACGGAAAAATTAGGGTTCCAAAAATTAAAAATTAGGGTTTACTAATTAATTAACCCTTACCCTAATTAGTACTTAATTAATAGCACTAAAGCATTAAAATTCTCCGTTATATTCCCATATTAGGGTTTCAATTTATCAGATTCTGAAATTAGTGTTTTCAGATCTGGTATTAGGGTTTTCAAATAATCAATTAGAATTTTCAGTAATTCTTTAGGGTTTTTCCCGTAATTAATTAATATTAATGACGTTTAACTTTGAACATACATTGCATTCCCAATCTAGGGTTTTCAATATCTGAATTAGGGTTTCGGACTCCCAGAACTGAAACTTGGATTTCCAGAACTGATTTCTAGGGTTTCTTATTAGACGTTAGGGTTTTCTAACTGAACGTTGTCGTTCTTAATATATACCTAGGGTTTGTCACAGATATAATTTATCTGATCAACCCATGACCCTTAACCACATTCTTCACACATCATTAACCATAAACACAGAACATAATCACATAAATCCTTAATCCTGAATAATTCACCTATATCTTTCACAGAATTTTGAAACCCTCAAAATTCAATCCCAATAACATTAAACTCATACACTTATTTTCTGTCTAAGTCTATTATTTGACCTTAAATCAATCATTTAAGATTTTAATAAATTGCCCAAATTTTCGGGTTGTCACATTCACCCCTCCTTATAAGAATTTCGTCCCCGAAATTCACCTTACACCTTACACCTTACACCATACACTATGCACCTTACACCTTTCACACACATTATTACATGCCACCCAATACACCTCTCACTAGAGTAAAAGTTTTGAAATTGTGCTGAGGGGTCATATAGACCATGAACACATTTAGTTTTAACGGTAGTGATCATACCGCAAAACAATATATTACTTGGTCTGTTTACAATCACAAAGAAGGTAAACTACCATTATTAGTACTTTAGGTGATCATACCATCGTACAGTTACGTCATGCATAATGTATTAATCATTTTTAGCGAATATTTACGCTACTAGATTGGATTATTTATCCAAATATTATCGTTCACCTCAGTCTTATCATAGGATTCCGCACCAAAACAATTTGGTTCGGGAAAATTCTTTCAATAAACACTTGGAATTTTTATAACATTAGTCTAGTAGAATCAAATAGCATAGACTCATATCAATAATTCAATTCAATCGAATTATTTAGGTGTAGCCAAACCCCGTTGGCAAATTAAAATTTTTGAAAACATTTTCGAGAATGACGTCATGATGCCGCACTGTATTAACAGTCCGTTGAGGATTCCGTCATTGGTGATTTTATCATACTACATCATACCATAGTAGAATAGTGACTTCAGGTCAAATTCACACTAAGTAATAATGCATTGATGACTCCATCATTTTTATCATCTCTGCACCAGGTTACATGGTACATAAGTGATAAATAAAAATAATTTTTGATATTTCAAAACATTTGCGTCTAGCCGAAATAAGTAGCATAGACTGTACTTTAAACCGTTTCAAAAATGGTTACGAGTCTACATTTTTTTTAAAAGGCACTTAGTGCGTATTTAGCTTGATGTCAAAAATTTCGAAGTTTAGCATAGCTTGGAGTTTAGAAAAACCTTAGTCTCCACTAATGATCATTTTCTTAATAATCTATCTGTTCCTATAATCCTTAACACTCCATTCACACACAACTATACCCAATTCATAAAACCACACTTATGAGTTCATAACTTGGCCACAATTATATGAGTTTACGAACTTACCCTAGTCTGACCTTTGGCGCCCGTTCGCTGAGGGGCTCATAAACATTTCATATAACTATGCGTCAAGAATGTCACATAAGTATGAGTTCTAAGAACTCGTACTTAATCCTATATTCTCTACCTATGACCTATTTATCTATATATAATAACTAGCGTGACACAACATTTCAATTATTACCAATGCCACCAACCAAGTAGTTTTTACACCAAGTACAATTCCCCGCCCATACAAGGAATCATACAACTCAGTTGCTGACACGAGTCCTCATTGAAATCCACACCTAATCTTAACCCCTTTTTTCAATACGAATTTCATTTCGTATTCATAATCCATAACTCTATCATGAGTTTTCATAGTACAATTTCATAGTACAACTTACACACAACATCTTGCTGTAAACTTTTCAATCATAAGATTGATTCTTTCTGACTGCCATAACCTTATCAGATCACGGGGTGATCTTATCGTATATATTATAATTTATTTCTATGCCTATGATCATTTTGTTTTACGATCTCGTATTCCTGCACTTTCAGTCTTTTAGACACGATCTATTCACCATTACTGTTCAACTTTATTATCAGAGTTAAGGAACTCTGTGTCTTTACACTCGCCGAGATTCATCTTTGAATCTTACCGACCAATTAACTCTATTTGAGTTAGTCATATCCTAATCACTGCGGTTATTGGTCTCAGGTATTCCTACCTAAGCTTCATAACCAACAGCTCTGATACCAACTGTAGCAGCCCCGAATCCGGGCCCCAAATCGCCGCGGATTCGGTACACTAATTCTTTCACTAATTGCGGAAGATATAAACATAAATTGTTTATACAATACATTACACACTATTTTACCCAAGTCGAGTAACCTTAACTTAAACACCATTCATATAATATCTATTATACAACAATATTTATCACAATATATTATTACAAACAAGCCGCACTTTATATCCCAAGCTGAATCTGGCCTTAACCTTTTTCCTGTATCCGAACACGTTCGCCTTATCTGCAATGTTTTATCATGATATAGCAAGGGTGAGCATAAAAAGTTGCCCAGTAAGTTTAAGTTCAACAATATAGCGATATATCCAGATATTGCATAAATTCGTCAAGTTCCTCGTCCTCAAATCTGAATTTTCAGCAATTACACTCCTCAAAGGTTCATCATCCACTAGACTCTATACTTCATCATTCACGACCTGATCCACCAAATCAAGCAGGAAACATTCCTCTTCATATGCTTGAAACTTCATAGCTTTGAAGACATTAAAGGTGACCTCTTGATCATGAACACACATAGTGAGTTCCCCATTTTGCACATCTATCAGAGTCTTTTCTGTGGCTAAGAATGGTCTTCCCAGTATGATTGGTATATTTTTATCTTCCTCATAATCCAGAATGATGAAGTCAGCCGGAAAGATAAATCTGTCCACCTTCACTAATACATCTTCAACAATTCCCCGTGGATACGTGATGGATCTGTCAGCTAGTTACAAAGAAATGTTTGTTGGCCTTGGATCCGGTAATTCCAATTGATTGAACAATGATAAGGGCATCAGATTGATACTTGCCCCAAGATCATATAAACATTTTTCAAACTTCATCTTCCTTATTGTGCACGGGATTATGAAACGGCCCGGATCTTTCAGCTTTGGAGGTAACTTCTGCTGAAGCACTGCACTGCATTCTTCTGTCAAGGCTACTGCCTCAAATTTGTCTAATCTCCTTTTCCTTGATAGTATACCCTTAATGAACTCTGCATAGCTTGGCATTTTTTCCAATGCCTTGGCGAAAGTTATATTGATTTATAGCTTTTTGAATACCTCCAGAAATTTGCTGAATTGCTTATCTTCCCTTTGCTTATTTAATCTTTGTGGATATGGAACTTGAGAGTGAATTGCTGGTACTGAACTCTTAAGCTTCTCCTCTGAACCTGCTTTATCTTTCTCTTCCTGCTGAACCTCAGACTTTTCCAGATTTTCTTCTTCAATAGTCACCTACTCTGCATCGCGCGGCCGGGCATCCTCCTCAATGCAATTGGGCACGAGCGCGCGACTTATAGTGTCTGCAATGTTTTTCCCAGACCTCAATGTAATAGCTTGACACTGTTCCTTCCCGTCTCTTCATAGATTTATTTCTATATTACTCGTCAATGAACCCTGGGGACTGTTGGTAAGCATGTTCGCCATCTGCCCCATCTGAGTTTCCAGATTCTTAATAGCCACTACTTGGCTTTTGATCATAACTTCTGTATTTGCCATGTATTTCATCATCATCTCCACCATTTCTGATTTCTTTTCTTGCTGAGATGCAACTGGAGTGTGATGTTGTTGTTGTTATTGAGAAAATCCCGGCAAAAAAGGTGGTCTTGGATTAAACTGTGGTTGCACTGGTTGTGACTGAAACTGATTATTTGTCTAAAACTAATTTTGTTGATTCCCTTGGTTGTTTGACCAACTAAAGTTTAGATGATTTCGGTTGTTAGGGTGGTATGTGTTCTAAAACTGACCTTGGTCTTTTCTGTAATTTGCTCACATACTGTACCGACTCCGAGCTGATAGCATATTGATCTGTCGAGTGTGACCCCGCACAGATCTCATATATGAAGGCAACCGTCTTCGTTTTACCTTCTGCTAATGTATCTATTTTCTTCGCCATGGAAGCCATCTGTGCTGACAACTGCGTGATAGCATCAACTTCCAACACACCTGCGACCTTAGGCTATGACATCCGAGATGTAAGATTCTGAAAATCATTTAATTCCATTGTCTCGATAAGGTTATAGGCATCCTCATAGCTTTTTGCCCATAATGCCCCGCCTACAACTGCATCTACAATCAGTCTCGACTGCCATCCCAATCCATTATAGAACGTGTTGATCACCATCCAATTTGGCATTCCGTGGTGTGGACACTTCCTCAACATCTCTTTGTACTTCTCCCATGCTTCATATAAGGACTCGACCTGTTGTTTCTCAAACTGAGAGATAAATGTCCTCATTTTTGCAGTCTTAGCCATTGGGAAGAACTTGGCTATAAATTTTTGTGCTAAGTCCTCACATGTAGTTATAGATCCTGCTAGCAAAGAATGAAGCCAACTTCTTGCTTTATCCCTCAAAGAGAATGGGAATGGCCTAACTCTGATAGCATCTTCCGTCACACCGTTGTATATGAATGTATCACAAATTTCGATGAAACTCAATAGGTGTTCATTCGGATCATCTGTAGCGGCACCCCCAAATTGTACTCAATTTTGTACCATCTGAATAGTGCACGTTTTTATCTCGAACGTATTGGTTGCTATCGCTGGTCTGACGATGTTAGACTGTAATCCATTGATATTGGGCATGGAATATTCCTTCAGAGCCCTATGCTCCTCTCTTTGCTCTTCTCCTTGTACCTCGGCTGCCCTATTAGTTGTGGTACTTTCTAACTGTGCTTGTAAAATTCTACAAACACTCATTTTCCAACCTCTCCTGTTTATGTTGTCCTGAACAGGTGTTAAGTCGGGGTTGGATGACCGCGTGCGCATAAAAGATTATCCTATTCCTGAAACAAAAACAAAAATGGAAATGAGATAAGAATGGATTTGTCCAAGTCATAAAATATAGCTTAAAACTAATGATAATAATAATAATTTAAACGCCTTTCCCCGGCAACGGCGCTAAAAACTTGTTGCCTCTTTTTTAGTTCAACAAAAGAGCTCTAACTCATGCAAGCATACATGTGTCAACAAGTAATACAAAGCAAGTAAAGTATCGATCCCACAGGGAAAGTTGTTTAATTAAAATTATTACGCATCAAGTAAATCACTATATTCATATGCTCAAACTAATTATTATAATTGGTTTGTTACTCTATTCGTAAATAGCGATTAAAACAAGAATAAAGATGTAATAAATCAAATCTAAAAGTAATGGGATCCTAACTTCATTTAATATTTCATTTAATCACCACTATCATGTAAGACTTATTCAAATATCACAGAAAAGTAGCCAAGAGCACTAAAAGAGTCATAGCCATTTTTCAATGCACTATGACCTACTTACACAACATCCACAAACAATAGACTCTATGTAATCATCAATATAACCAAAATCACTATATTTCTATGTGAAATTGTAACCATATTGAATTTAAGCACAATCCCTTATTCTAACTCATACGGTGAAATAATATGTCTATCTGGTTCACGAAATACACAAGCCATATAAAACAGCCCCATATACGAATGCTATCATGATTACAATCCATACTTGCATTTTCATTGTCAATTCATTACAAGTACTGAAACGAATGGTGATCAAGCATTTATACATGCAAAATAATCATGATAGAAATCCCAAATGATATTTAAATCAATCAAGCATTCAAGCATGCAATCAAACTACATATTAAAATTCGTTAGAATCCTATAATGGAGTTTAGTTCATGACTGAACCAAAAGCCATTATGGGATCAATGTTAACCATAGCTAATAAGTAAACAATTGAAAGATGAAAGATAATAACAATCAAACCCAATTGCTGAATATCATCCACTATTAACGTTCAACTCCGCATATAAATCCAGCAAAAATACTAATAAAATATCCACATTGGTAGAAAATCCCAAGAAGGATTAGAAGAGTAGAGTTTAGGCCTCCTTTTATGTTGGAATCTCTCTCCCAGTGTAAACCCTAGTTCCAAGATGAAAATACCTAAAAATAGAATAATTCTCAATAATCCTTCTCTGACACCAGTCAAAAATCGTTTAAAACGATTACAACCCTTTAAAATTCGAAATTAAAATAAACAGCTCAGCATTAGTCAGCATCGCGCGCGGCCGCGTGCTCCCCTAATGTAATCCTCACGCGGGCGTGCGACTTACAGTATGTCATGATGTCCAGCCGGATGCTCACGCGGGCGCTTGTCTCCAAGCTTATACTGTCGCGCGGCCGCGCGACTTCTGCAACTGTGATTCCTGGTTCTGCTGCTGCAACTGATCTGTTCTGCTGCTCATTCCTTTGTTCATCCCTGCTTAGCCTCCTTCTCCACTTTATCCTCATGCCACGCATCCATAGCTTGTGCCTCGCTTCATACATTTGTTCGCCACGTGCTATCTAATTCCACCAAATTAGGTCGTATCTTGCACTTTTTCACCAAAAGGAGTTTTAAGTATATGCAATGCAAACTAACATAAAATGCAACTAAAACACACTAAAATGTACTTGAGATTGGCATAGTTCGCGTGAATCGGTACTTAATAAGTAGGTATAAAACCCACTTATCAGATTCCTTCAAGGCCAGCATCCTTGGAACTTCTGTTCACTAAGAACTCTTCAAGGCCAGCAGCCTTGGAACTCTAGTTCTCTATGAACTCTTCAAGCCTAGCAGGATTAGAACTTCATTTAGTCCCTCCGAACAAGGACGCCTCAGGCCTTGGCTACTTATTATTGTTGTAGTTATTGTTGGTGCCTTATTGCTAAGATATCTTGAGGCTTAATCATTTTTTGTACTTAGCAGCTTGTCCTGGCCCTCTTTGCATTCTGCATAGAGTCTGGACCACCTCTTCTCTGGTGCAGCTGATCTTCATACTGTTCATATCATCTTCATCCTATGTCAACTGTGTACCATCACCATTTAGGTTTGCTAAGTCTTTGAGCTTTTGGTAGACTTTGTCTGGCACTTAGCATTCCCTGAACCCTTCTTGAATGGTATGTAGACATGGTTCTGCACCTGTTCTGTTTCAACTTTTGGTTCATGATGATTCGTAGAGTGGCTCTTTGGATCTTCTTTGTGCTCTGCCACTTTTCTAAATGCTATCTTCTTGGCCTTCTCGGCTCTCAGTTTAGCTGCCATCTTCAGTGGAATTCTCATCCTTGTTGAGTGAAGTTTTAGTCTATTTAATTTCTTCTTCAAATCTACTTCACTTCTACCTTTGTAGTCTCACTACTACTGAGACTTATTTTGTTCAGCGCTGGTGGAACTCGTAGAGTCAAAAATATAGCATTCCAAAAAATTAATGATTCTTCCTTTTTTAGCTTTGATCTTTGAAGCTCTATCTGATATATATACTCATTCACAATATTCCCGTTGGTATATAGCCGTTGGGAGCTATTTGAATTGCTTTGCAGATCTCGAGTTATTTGGTGCAGACTGCAGATGTGACATCACATCCCCTTTTTCACTTTCCTGACACTACCATTTATAACTGTTTCACCTACCCTATCAAAAATGTCACTTTAGTGTGTCAAGCAGGTAGTCACCTTTATTACTTCTTTCTGACTTCTCGATCAAAACATTATAAATTGTCTTTCTGCATCAATGCTCTCAATTAGCAACATTTGAATATCAGTCTTCAGATTGAACCATTGCTAATGCTTTAATCTTCAGATGACCGAACTCTACGATTCTAATGCAGATGTTCTTGGACCTGATCATAGTGTGTCTTGTTGAATGTTGCTCATTGACTGGTTGAGATAACACTACGATTCTGAAGAGTGTTCATTGGTTCTTCAATGTAGAACACATATTCCTTCACTTGTGCAATGCTTCAAAACTTCTGTTTGCCTTGACTGATCTCAAGAACTGACAACTTGTCTTTTTATTCTGGTCCTCCTTAACTTCAAGACTTATCAAATTTGTCATGCTCAGTCTCTTTCTCCTTTGTGATCTCCTGTTCACATATCATCAATGGTCTGACCCATGCTTCATCTTCTTTGTATGTTATATATAGGTTGGCCAGTGTCTCTATCATAAATCCCATCAATTTTTTCTTTGTTTTGTAAACACCATGATCCTGGTTAATCCCAAGATCGTTGTCTTCTGTTCTCTTGACAGCTACTGCACTTGCTGACTTTCTTTAGTCAGTCACTTTTACTGAAGTCTTCTTCTGATCGACTTGTGGAAGACTTCATCTTGATTGGCTTCACAACTCAATCTGGATGTTGATTGGGTTGGTGTTTAGATCTCCTGTTAGCTTGCATGTCATTCGTTGAGTGCTCTCCGGTTTCCTTGAGGTGGAATGTATCTTTGCAACTCAAACCAGAGGCTTCATACTTGGATATTTTGGGAGTGCTCATTTGTTAGGAATCGTGTTGACTCTACGATTCTGCCTTGGCATTGTGAGCACCTCTGTTGAAACCTTAGTTCTGCAGATTACGATTTATCTTTGGTTCTATAGATACTACAACTTTGAGATCAAATCATAACAGATTACGATTTCTGCCTCTGATGTGATCAGTAGACTCCACTACTTCAAGCTTTATGCTGTCTCTACAATTCTGAACATGACTTCCTCAACAGAATACGGTTCTGAGAAAGTTCTTCTTTAGACACTATGATCCTTCCTCGTCTCTCTTGGCAGACTACGAACTCCGAGATCTACTATCTTGCAGACTACGATTCCGCCTTGATAGTTCTCGAGTTTTCCTTGATTCTCTTGGCAGACTACGATGTTGGTGCAGTGTTTGACGATCAGACAAGCCTATCTATTACATTATAAGATCAACCTAACAAGCTTGATCTTTCTATATTTATATTCCTTGTACATCATTTCTTTTTAAGGACTTTACAAAGTTGTTTTGCTTATGCAGGATCAGCCTAACATATTTGATCAATTCATTCTAAGTCCTTATACATATGTTCCTATAATCTATCAAATGACTTTACAGCTTTCCTTAATGAATTCATACTTCTATATTCATTCATTTATATCATAATCAGATCATATATAAATAGGAATAACATTCTCATGTATATTCTTAACAATCTCCCCCTATTTGATTATGACAAAATAATTAGTGCATATGCATGAGATGAATGAATCTTACATACAGTGAGCAGCTGTATTTCTTAAAATAGTTAAGCATGAATGTTATTGATGATAATATGAAATTACATAAACTAAGACACTTTACATCCTGGATCTAGAACATACCTAACTAGATAGAGATTTACCTTTTTGGCTCCATGTGTGCCTCCAAGATGTCTGTTGATCAACTATTCTGCTACTCATCTGCCTTTTCTTCTTTTCTCTACTCCCTTTCAGATTCATGCTCCATTGTTTTGTCTTGCTCTAGGTTTGGTTCTGGTGCATGCTCTTCTTCTTTGTCTGTCTCCCCCTCAGACTCTGTGTTCATAGGATCATTATCCTTTGGCTCCCCCTTAGATGATGACTCTGCTTCTGGTTCTGCTGTCTTCTCCTCCTCCTCCTTGGCCTCTATCTTCTTCTCCTCCTTTGCCTTTCTGCTCCTGGCCTTCTTTTCTTCCTTCATTCTTTTCTCCGTACTCCTCCTTGAGTGCAACTTTTTATGTCTCCTTTTCTCCCCCTTTTTTGTCATTAATCACTTGTGATAGCTGTTCAATATTTGACATAAGCTGCTCCATTAGGTAGGATGAGTTGCTAACTTCAATCTTGAGTTCTTGTTAACTTAGCTCCAACTGTAGAGAGAGAGACTGCTTGAGGAGGTTAATCTTGTCAGAGAGGGACAAGATTTGATCTGTGTTGTCCTTCTGAGCTTGCAGAGCTTCTTCCTTCTGATCCTTGATAAACTTCAGATAGATTTGATCTCTCTCTTTGATTTTGAGAGATATATCAGACACTGTGGCTTGGAGTCTGTCTTGAAGCACATTATCTCCTTCTTCTGACAACATCTTTGCTTCTTCGGTAATGAGAGATATCTTCTCAACCAACTCTTCAGTATTCTTCAGTAACTCTTGCTCCTTAGGAGTTTGGTCATTTGGTTGATCAGACTTCTGTTGAACACTAGATTGAACTCCACGATTTTCATTCTTGGACAGTTTTTCGAATGAAGTGAGAATCTGATAGATCGTTGAGTGCCAATCACTGTTAGAGGATGAAGGAATATCAGATGCTTCTGCTTGAGAAGAGTAGATCTTCTCAATCTGAGCTTGATCATCTTTAATGGTAGAGTGAATGGACTCTACGATCATAAACTTGGGTATACACCTTCTGCCATCTAATCCTACTCTATAATCGTAGGGAATGTAGTGATTACCAGCATGTCTATAGACCTTGAAGTGAGACTAGTCTTTGATCAACTTTGTTACAAATTTCTTTACTCTTGGAAAGTTTTGAGACACCAGCTCCAAGTTTGGAAAATGTGAGTAACACCAGCTGAAGTAACTTTCATCTTTACCAGTGTATGCCTTTAGCCAGGGCATCCATGGGAAGAACTATTTCATCAGAAGATTATTAGGATTGTATAGTATTGTGGTGCAATCTAAATCCATGTCTTTCTAATTGTTAAACAAATCTTCTGTTGACATCCTCACTACCTTGAGTCGTTCATTTCCATAGTTTATCCACCTCCCTAGTAGTATATCTGGTGGTTCATCAAAGACATCCACTACCAATCTTCATCGGACTCTTACTAGAGAGGGAACATGATAGCCTGCTGATTCCTGATCTTCAGAGTTGGAATCTGTCTCCATCTCTGAGATTGAATCATGCTCAATCATTTCATCTGATTCGTCATTGAATCCTTCTTGCTGATTTTCATCACTGGTACCTTCTTCAGTACTTTTAGAATTTTCTCCATTGGATTCAGACTTATCATCACTTAATTTAATGATAGTAGTATAAGATTCTCCTTTCTTCTTTAGGACAGATCTAGAAAGCAATATATTGCTCTTTCTTCTATTTGAAGATTTAGCTATACGAGATTCAATCCTTTCTTCATCTTCAGATTTTGAAGCCTCTGAATCATTAAATAAGTTTCCTTGATGTTCAGCAATAGTAGGAGCATATCCTTCTTTTTTGGACTAAACATCTTTTAAACCATCAGATGATCTTGTTGGGGCTTTAGCAGCAGGAGATCCAATTGTTTCAGCTTTTGAATTTTTTTCATCAGTAGAGTGGCTACTCTGAGTGTTAGCCATAGGACTTGTACATTCTTCTTCATCACTAGATTTAGCTATTTCTTTCATAGGTTCAACTTTTTCCTTCTTGGATTCAACTTCTTCTTCATTTGTGGACTTGCTCCTTGAGGATTCATCCTTGAAGCTCTCAGTTTCCCTCTCATCTTCTGACTCTACGTTTTCTTCTTTAGTAGATAGACTTCCTTGGGGAACTAGTTTGGATTTCTTTGTCACCTTAGTTTTCTTCTTCAGTGGCCTCACATATTTGGACTCAAAGATGCTTAAATCTTCAGTGAATGACAACTCCTCCTCTTTCATAGCACTTGCCTTTCTTTTCTTCGTAGTGCTTTTGCTGGTGTTACCATATATCATCAGCTTTTTGTTCTCCATTGGGTTCTTCTTCCAATTTGCAAACAGTTGTGTAGTCATCACTTTATGGCTATTAAGGGCTTCACCTTCATTATCCTTAATTTTATTCTTCAGCTTCTTCTTCAAAATGATACTCAAGAACCTTCCATGGAAAACCTTCGTGAGGGGTTCTCCTATTAATTGTTTCTTCTCCTCCTTATCCAGCCATTTAGACATTTGGTCAAGTAAGATAGCTCCAAAGTTGATACACTTCTTCACAAGTAATTGCAGACATGATCTTTAGCTATTGATCACTTATAGTGTCATATGCAGTGTTCTTGCATAGGATACATTTTCCCACTATGTAGCAGCCCCAAATCCGGGCCCCAAATCGCCGCGGATTCGGTACACTAATTCTTTCACTAATTGCGGAAGATATAAACATAAATTGTTTATACAATACATTATACACTATTTTACCCAAGTCGAGTAACCTTAACTTAAACACCATTCATATAATATCTATTATACAACAATATTTATCACAATATATTATTACAAACAAGCCGCACTTTATATCCCAAGCTGAACCTGGCCTTAACCTTTTTCCTGTATCCGAACACGTTCGCCTTATCTGCAATGTTTTATCATGATATAGCAAGGGTGAGCATAAAAGTTGCCCAACAAGTTTAAGTTCAACAATATAGCGATATATCATGATTGAAGAGTATGAATAATAAGTTGGCTATAATTCATCAATATAATTGAGAATTAGCACGAACAAACGTTAGACTGAACAAGTTTTATACATGAACAAACATTTCTGAACCAACTGGTAATGAAGGTGATCAGCCTTTCATACCTGACTTATACATGCAAGATGTACAAATTACAAATTTTCGTGGCAATCAACAATGATTAACCATAAGCTTGAATAAAACACTCTTATTAGAGTTAAGTATAAGAAAACTTGCCTGAACCGTTGATTACCGCAACGCAATTTATAACGCTTTACCCGAAGACCTAATATTAGTAATATAGATCTTCAATATTAGAATAATATCATCACAATATAATACTGTTATATTTATACACACAGAATAACCACATAAGTCTATCAGTCTATACAACACATAAGACTAGGTATCAAGTCAAACTATTGCAGTCTGAGTTGAACCCGACATAATTCTAACATCCCGACGGTCTAGTCGGTCAATACTCGAGTTTAAGTTTAGTTAAACTCTGCTTAAACGCTTAACCATTAACACAAATAATTTCTAATCAGACAAAACATTTTTCCTAGGCTCGTAATAATTTTCGGATAATTATTACCCTTTATCAACATTTTTCAATCCTTAAAACCGTATTTAAATGAATTAAATACCACATAATTCCTTAATCATTAATATTCATTTATTAATAAAAATCATTACATAATATTATAATATAATTATAATATATCAAAGTATTTTTAATTCCTTAAAATCATAATTATATGATTTTTAAACACTTAAATCCATTATCCGATAATTGCTATTAATATTTTCATGACTAAATATCAAAAGTTATATTTTATAACTTAAAACATTTTTATAACACTTAAATCATTTTTATATAATTGATAAAGCATCAATTCCATTTTTCCATAATTTATTTAATATATCTATTAAATAAGCTAATTGTCATTAATATTGATTAATGAATTTCATCAAAAAATATCAAAAGTTATCAAAAATAACTTAAAATATTTTCTTTTACCAAAAAATAATTTTTCATGAATTAAAACTATTATTAAATAATTTATTTAATATTATAATTAAATAAATAAATACCTTTTACATTCCAAAAATACTAAATATTTTTGAAATATACTCAAAATAGTTAAAAACTATTTTTCAGACTTTAAAATAATTTTTCATAATTTATTATGTATTTTTAATAATTAAAAACCATTTTTCTATTTATTTAATTAATTTTCAAAAAAATAATAAATAAACTGTCGCTAAAGGGGTTTCTGGCGACAAATCCGTCGCTAATGGTGTTCTTGAGTGTTCTTGTCAGTGTTCGAAGGTCCTTGTTTGACCGGTTTTATTTCTATGTTCTCATTGATTTCTGGGCTGGAATTCGTGTTAACGTTATAGTACTAACGTAATACTACAATCACAAACTTGTTTCATGGCCATACAACATCAGATCAGAGAGATTTAAGTCTCAAAAATATCTGACAACGCTGTTCTTCATTTTCTGGGTTTTCCAGAAAATGAAGAACAGTCGAGGTTAATAGCTTTCGATCCTTATATCTTGGGTTCTGAGTTTAGTTTGGGTTATCCATAGGTTCTAGCGTGTAGTCCGTATGTCAAGGTACAACAAACGATCATCAGATCAACTTACAAACATTAAAACAGTAAGCTATAGATCAGTCAAACTAAGGGTCACGAAGTGTTCTTGAAGATCTGGGTTACCCAGAAAATCTTCATCAGCCATTTCGGTCAACGCATTTTGACCTTGCATATCTTTGTTTCTGTAATCGATATAAGTGTTATAACTGCTTTATTGTGTAGATCACATGTCATACTATCCATATATAACACTAACATGGTAAATAACATTAACAGTAGAACGATCTAAGGCCTAGAAAATCATTGTCAGATTTCTGGGAATCTGCAAATTTTTCTAGGTTGCCCAGAAACAGAAATTGTGTGAACGTTCAACGTGGTTTGACCGAGTATAAATGATAATCTAGACTAGATCTAACCCTGATTTCAGTTTCAGATCAAAGTCCTCACGTCATAGAACAGATTCAAAACATAAAACACACAAATCCTTTAACACGTAAGGATCTAAGGGCTCTGACATTAGCCTGTCAAGCCTTATTTTTCAACTTTTCCAGATTTGATAAATCCTTAATTTCGAGCATCTGGATGTTATGGATCCACGATCCAACAACCCAGATCTCTAAATGACACCTTATTGCACAACTTTAAACAACAATTAACATTAAACAACATAAGATCAAAGGATATCAAAATTTAGGGTTTATACCTCTTTAGGCTTTGATTCTTGGATCTGGTCTTTATGATCTGTTCTTAGTAAACGTGGGGCTTGATATTGTGACTGATCTAGCACTACATTTCGAAGCTTTTAGAGAGAGAGGGTCAAAGATGAGTATTGGTGAATAAATGAGCAATAATGTAATATTTTCTCTCTCTAATTCTATAAATAATTCATGTGCAATGTATGTGGGTGAGAAGAGTTAGATTGCTGGAGCTTTTTATCACATGGCTAGGCTAGGTTAGATCTAGGGTTGGTCACCAAACCCATATCTTTGACAAGATTTTCAAGCAACCTAAAATAATACATAAAAGGGGCATTTTTGTCCTTTCCTTTAATGTCTAGAATTTGGATTTGATGAAACCCTTAGGGTTTAGGATTTGGACATGTTAGGGTTTAGGTTTTAACCCTTAACTTTGCAAATTTAATTTCTACATTTCTGAATTTTGGTTTACAAAATAGAAAATTAATATTTCTAACTTATAATTAGAATTTTCTAATTATATAAAAAATTTCTTAATCATAAATTCATTCTTGTTAATTAGGTTTAGCATTTCCTAATTACAATAGCTAATAAAGCAATTAGGGTCAAAATGGTCATTAGGGTTCAAAACCCTTGAATTAGGGTTTTTAATAGAAAAATTAATTTTCTAAATTAGAAATTAAATATTCGAAATTAGATTAGGGTTTTCTAATTACTCATAAATTAAAAAAATTAGGATTAGGGTTTCCTAATTAACATTGCTAATTTTAGCAATTAAATCCACCACTGCACAATTAGAGTTTCTGACGGAACAATTAGGGTTCCAAAAATTAAAAATTAGGGTTTGCTAATTAATTAACCCTTACCCTAATTAGTACTTAATTAATAGCACTAAAGCATTAAAATTCTCCGTTATATTCCCATATTAGGGTTTCAATTTATCAGATTCTGAAATTAGGGTTTTCAGATCTGGTATTAGGGTTTTCAAATAATCAATTAGAATTTCCAGTAATTCTTTAGGGTTTTTCCCCTAATTAATTAATATTAATGAAGTTTAACTTTGAACATACATTGCATTCCCAATCTAGGGTTTTCAATATCCGAATTAGGGTTTCGGACTCCCAGAACTGAAACTAGGATTTTCAAAACTGATTTCTAGGGTTTCTTATTAGACGTTAGGGTTTTCTAACTGAACGTTGTCGTTCTTAATATATACCTAGGGTTTGTCACAGATATAATTTATCTGATCAACCCATGACCCTTAATCACATTCTTAACACATCATTAACCATAAACACAGAACATAATCACATAAATCCTTAATCCTGAATAATTCACCTATATCCTTCACAGAATTTTGAAACCCTCAAAATTCAATCCCAATAACATTAAACGCATACACTTATTTTCTGTCTAAGTCTATTATTTGACCTTAAATCAATCATTTAAGATTTTAATAAATTGCCCAAATTCTCGGGTTGTCACATTCACCCCTCCTTATAAGAATTTCGTCCCCGAAATTCACCTTACACCTTACACCTTACACCATACACTATGCACCTTACACATTTCACACACATTATTACATGCCACCCAATACACCTCTCACCAGAGTAAAAGTTTTGAAATTGTGCTGAGGGGTCATATAGACCATGAACACATTTAGTTTTAACGGTAGTGATCATACCGCAAAACAATACATTACTTGGTCTGTTTACAATCACAAAGAAGGTAAACTACCATTATTAGTACTTTAGGTGATCATACCATCGTACAGTTACGTCATGCATAACGTATTAATCATTTTTAGCGAATATTTACGCTACTAGATTGGATTATTTATCCAAATATTATTGTTCACCTCAGTCTTATCATAGGATTCCGCACCAAAACAATTTGGTTAAGGAAAATTCTTTCAATAAACACTTGGAATTTTTATAACATTAGTCTAGCAGAATCAAATAGCATAGACTCATATCAATAATTCAATTCAATCGAATTATTTAGGTGTAGCCAAACCCCGTTGGCAAATTAAAATTTTTGAAAACATTTTCGAGAATGACGTCATGATGCCGCACTGTATTAACAGTCCGTTGAGGATTCCGTCATTGGTGATTTTATCATACTACATCATACCATAGTAGAATAGTGACTTCAGGTCAAATTCACACTAAGTAATAATGCATTGATGACTCCATCATTTTTATCATCTCTGCACCAGGTTACATGGTACATAAGTGATAAATAAAAATAATTTTTGATATTTCAAAACATTTGCGTCTAGCCGAAATAAGTAGCATAGATTGTACTTTAAACCGTTTCAAAAATGGTTACGAGTCTACATTTTTTTTAAAAGGCACTTAGTGCGTATTTAGCTTGATGTCAAAAATTTCGAAGTTTAGCATAGCTAGGAGTTTAGAAAAACCTTAGTCTCCACTAATGATCATTTTCTTAATAATCTATCTGTTCCTATAATCTTTAACACTCCATTCACACACAACTATACCCAATTCATAAAACCACACTTATGAGTTCATAACCTGGCCACAATTATATGAGTTTACGAACTTACCCTAGTCTGACCTTTGGCGTCCGTTCGCTGAGGGGCTCATAAACATTTCATATAACTATGCGTCAAGAATGTCACATAAGTATGAGTTCTAAGAACTCGTACTTAATCCTATATTCTCTACATATGACCTATCTATATAATAAAACAGAACCTATTTTGAATCTTTCATTTGACAAAGCACAAGGACGGTTCAGATTCATTCTAACTTAATTTTTCCAACTTAATCTAAAGGCTCATATTTCTTCCCGCCCAAATCAAATTAACTCATACATCATACTCTCTCTCATGTTCACACACACAAAATCTTTCTCTCTCCTCTCTTCTTAACACACACACAAAAACAAATAATAATAATACTAAAAATAAATATAATAATAATAATAGTACTAATAATAATTATAATAGTAATAATAATAATAATAATAATAATAATTATTATTATTATTATTATTATTATAATAGTAATAGTAATAATAATAATAATAATAATAATAATAATAATCTATATAATAAAGATTCTGATTCATTCTAATTGATTTGAGCAGGAAAGCATAAGTACGGTTCAGATTCATTCTAATTTTAATTCAAAATAATAATAATTATAATATAATAATAATATTATTATAATAGTAATAATAATAATAATAGTAATAAAGTAATAATAATTATAATAAAATTAATATTAATAATTATAATTAAAATTATAATAATAATAGTAATAATAATAATAATAACAACAACAACAACAACAATAACGATAATAATAACAATAATAATAATTATTATGGCGGTGTGGTGAATTATGATAATTTTTATTGATAATTGTAAGTTTTGTAGACAAGTTTAATTTTTTATGGATATCTATTTTTAAAGGAAAATTAATTATTATAGTAATGTGGTAAATTATGATAATTATTATGTCTGATTTTTAATTGCAAAGAGTCTTTAGGTAATAAAGTATTTTTCGAATTTTAATCTAATTTTTTGTTACGCCGTGCCTTCAGGCACGGGCAATTACTAGTTTATCTATATATAATAACTAGCGTGACACAACATTTCAATTATTACCAATGCCACCAACCAAGTAGTTTTTACACCAAGTACAATTCCCCGCCCATACAAGGAATCATACAACTCAGTTGCTGACACGAGTCCTCATTGAAATCCACACCTAATCTTAACCCCTTTTTTCAATACGAATTTCATTTCGTATTCATAATCCATAACTCTTTCATGAGTTTTCATAGTACAATTTCATAGTACAACTTATACACAGCATCTTGCTGTAAACTTTTCAATCATAAGATTGATTCTTTCTGACTGCCATAACCTTATCAGATCACGGGGTGATCTTATCGTATATATTACAATTTATTTCTATGCCTATGATCATTTTGTTTTACGATCTCGTATTCCTGCACTTTCAGTCTTTTAGACACGATCTATTCACCATTACTGTTCAACTTTATTATCAGAGTTAAGGAACTCTGTGTCTTTACACTCGCCGAGATTCATCTTTGAATCTTACCGACCAATTAACTCTATTTGAGTTAGTCATATCCTAATCACTGCGGTTATTGGTCTCAGGTATTCCTACCTAAGCTTCATAACCAACAGCTCTGATACCAACTGTAGCAGCCCCGAATCTGGGCCCCAAATCGCCGCGGATTCGGTACACTAATTCTTTCACTAATTGCGGAAGATATAAACATAAATTGTTTATACAATACATTACACACTATTTTACCCAAGTCGAGTAACCTTAATTTAAACACCATTCATATAATATCTATTATACAACAATATTTATCACAATATATTATTACAAACAAGCCGCACTTTATATCCCAAGCTGAACCTGGCCTTAACCTTTTTCCTGTATCCGAACACGTTCGCCTTATCTGCAATGTTTTATCATAATATAGCAAGGGTGAGCATAAAAGTTGCCCAGCAAGTTTAAGTTCAACAATATAGCGATATATCATGATTGAAGAGTATGAATAATAAGTTGGCTATAATTCATCAATATAATTGAGAACTAACACGAACAAACTTTAGACTGAACAAGTTTTATACATGAACAAACATTTCTGAACCAACTGGTAATGAAGGTGATCAGCCTTTCATATCTGACTTATACATGCAAGATGTACAGAGTACAAATTTTCGTGGCAATCAACAATGATTAACCATAAGCTTGAATAAAACACTCTTATTAGAGTTAAGTATAAGAAAACTTGCCTGAACCGTTGATTACCGCAACGCAATTTATAACGCTTTACCTGAAGACCTAATATTAGTAATATAGATCTCCAATATTAGAATAATATCATCACAGTATAATACTGTTATATTTATACACACAGAATAACCTAAACACATTACCACATAAGCTTATCAGTCTATACAGCACATAAGACTAGGTATCAAGTCAAACTATTGCAGTCTGAGTTGAACCCGACATAATTCTAACATCCCGACGGTCTAGTCGGTCAATACTCGAGTTTAAGTTTAGTTAAACTCTTCTTAAACGCTTAACCATTAACACAGATAATTTCTAATCAGACAAAACATTTTTCCTATGCTCGTAATAATTTTCGGATAATTATTACCCTTTATCAACATTTTTCAATCCTTAAAACCGTATTTAAATGAATTAAATACCACATAATTCCTTAATCATTAATATTAATTTATTAATAAAAATCATTACATAATATTATAATATAATTATAATATATCAAAGTATTTTTAATTCCTTAAAATCATAATTATATGATTTTTAAACACTTAAATCCATTATCCGATAATTGCTATTAATATTTTCATGACTAAATATCAAAAGTTATATTTTATAACTTAAAACATTTTTATATAATTGATAAAGCATCAATTCCATTTTTCCATAATTTATTTAATATATCTATTAACTAAACTAATTATCATTAATATTGATTAATGAATTTCATCAAAAAATATTAAAAGTTATCAAAAATAACTTAAAATATTTTTTTTTACCATAAAATAATTTTTCATGATTTTTCATGAATTAAAACTATTTTTAAATAATTTATTTAATATTATAATTAAATAAATAAATACCTTTTACATTCCAAAAATACTAAATATTTTTGAAATATACTCAAAATAGTTAAAAACTATTTTTCAGACTTTAAAATAATTTTTCATAATTTATTATGTATTTTTAATAATTAAAAAGCATTTTTCTATTTATTTAATTAATTTTCAGAAAAATAATAAATAAACTGTCGCTAAAGGGGTTTCTGGCGACAAATCCGTCGCTAATGGTGTTCTTGAGTGTTCTTGTCAGTGTTCGAAGGTCCTTGTTTGACCAGTTTTATTTCTATGTTCTCATTGATTTCTGGGCTGGAATTCGTGTTAACGTTATTGTACTAACGTAATACTACAATCAAAAACTTGTTTCATGGCCATACAACATCAGATCAGAGAGATTTAAGTCTCCAAAATATCTGACAACGCTGTTCTTCATTTTCTGGGTTTTCCAGAAAATGAAGAACAGTCGAGGTTAATAGCTTTTGATCCTTATATCTTGGGTTCTGAGTTTAGTTTGGGTTATCCATAGGTTCTAGCGTGTAGTTCGTATGTCAAGGTACAACAAACGATCATCAGATCAACTTACAAACATTAAAACAGTAAGCTATAGATCGGTCAAACTAAGGGTCACGAAGTGTTCTTGAAGATCTGGGTTACCCAGAAAATCTTCATCATCCATTTCGGTCAACGCATTTTGACCTTGCATATCTTTGTTTCTGTAATCGATATAAGTGTTATAACTGCTTTATTGTGTAGATCACGTGTCATACTATCCATATATAACACTAACATGGTAAATATCATTAATAGTAGAACGATCTAAGGCCTAGAAAATCATTGTCAGATTTCTGGGAATCTGCAAATTTTTCTGGGTTGCCCAGAAATAGAAATTGTGTGAACGGTCAACGTGGTTTGACCGAGCATAAATGATAATCTAGACTAGATCTAACCCTGATTCCAGTTTCAGATCAAAGTCCTCACGTCATAGAACAGATTCAAAACATAAAACACACAAATCCTTTAACACGTAAGGATCTAAGGGCTCTGACATTAGGCTGTCAGGCCTTATTTTTCAACTTTTCCAGATTTGATAAATCCTTAATTTCGAGCATCTGGATGTTATGGATCCATGATTCAACAACCCAGATCTCTAAATGACACCTTATTACACAACTTTGAACAACAATTAACATTAAACAACATAAGATCAAAGGATTTCAAAATTTAGGGTTTATACCTCTTTAGGCTTTGATTCTTGGATCTGGTCTTTATGATCTGTTCTTAGTAAACGTGGGGCTTGATATTGTGACTGATCTAGCACTACATTTCGAAGCTTTTAGAGAGAGAGGGTCAAAGATGAGTATTGGTGAGTAAATGAGCAATAATGTAATATTTTCTCTCTCTAATTCTATAAATAATACATGTGCAATGTATGTGGGTGAGAAGAGTTAGATTGCTGGAGCTTTTTAGCACATGGCTAGGCTAGGTTAGATCTAGGGTTGGTCACCAAACCCATATCTTTGGCAAGATTTTCAAGCAACCTAAAATAATACATAAAAGGGGCATTTTTGTCCTTTCCTTTAATGTCTAGAATTTGGATTTGATGAAACCCTTAGGGTTTAGGATTTGGACATGTTAGGGTTTAGGTTTTAACCCTTAACTTTGCAAATTTAATTTCTACATTTCCGAATTTCGGTTTACAAAATAGAAAATTAATATTTCTAACTTATAATTAGAATTTTCTAATTATATAAAAAATTTCTTAATCATAAATTTATTCTTGTTAATTAGGTTTAGCATTTCCTAATTATAATAGCTAATAAAGCAATTAGGGTCAAAATGGTCATTAGGGTTCAAAACCCTTGAATTAGGGTTTTTAATAGAAAAATTAATTTTCTACTTTAGAAATTAAATATTCGTAATTAGATTAGGGTTTTCTAATTACTCATAAATTAAAAAAAATAGGATTAGGGTTTCCTAATTAACATTGCTAATTTTAGCAATTAAATCCACCACTACACAATTAGAGTTTCTGACGGAACAATTAGGGTTCCAAAAATTAAAAATTAGGGTTTGCTAATTAATTAACCCTTACCCTAATTAGTACTTAATTAATAGCACTAAAGCATTAAAATTCTCCGTTATATTACCATATTAGGGTTTCAATTTATCAGATTCTGAAATTAGGATTTTCAGATCTTGTATTAGGGTTTTCAAATAATCAATTAGAATTTCCAGTAATTCTTTAGGGTTTTTCCCCTAATTAATTAATATTAATGACGTTTAACTTTGAACATACATTGCATTCCCAATCTAGGGTTTTCAATATCCGAATTAGGGTTTCGGACTCCCAGAACTGAAACTAGGATTTCCAGAACTGATTTCTAGGGTTTCTTATTAGACGTTAGAGTTTTCTAACTGAACGTTGTCGTTCTTAATATATACCTAGGGTTTGTCACAGATATAATTTATCTGATCAACCCATGACCCTTAACCACATTCTTAACACATCATTAACCATAAACACAGAACATAATCACATAAATCCTTAATCCTGAATAATTCACCTATATCCTTCACAGAATTTTGAAACCCTCAAAATTCAATCCCAATAACATTAAACGCATACACTTATTTTCTATCTAAGTCTATTATTTGACCTTAAATAAATCATTTAAGATTTTAATAAATTGCCCAAATTCTCGGGTTGTCACACACTATCCCTACAATGAACTCAAATTCTTCAGGAAACTCATTTTTCTTTATGTCCTTCAGACTGGGGTTTCTTCTGTACTTCATAATCTTCTTAGCTTGTTCAGTGTTGATCTCATCAAGGCTTTTCAAACCTAGGTCAGGAAAACATAAGCATTGATTGATGTCAAAAGATTTCAGCTTTAGAATCTGACCTTTTACCTTTGTAGAAAAGGTTCTAGAATTTATGGTTACGTTGGAGTGAAATTCTTTAACTAGGTCAACATATATTCGAGTTTTCGACTCAAGACATTCTGAGAATCCAACCTTCTTCACAAGTTCAAGAATATCGCTGAACTTCTTCTCAGATTTCTCAAACGTCTTGGTTCCAAACTGAACGCTAGTGATTACTCGCCAGTCTGCCATTTAAAGAGTTCGATGTATATGGGTATTTAATTTCAGAATTCTTATGAGGGATAGTTGAATGTAATTTGGGCAAAGCTAAAGATTTAATGGTTTCAGGCTTTGAAGAGGATTTTAGGGTTTGAAAAAGGGAGGATAACTTTTGATAACTGTTTGGAGATTTTGAATTTTCTTTGGACAATTCCTTCTGACTCTGAATAAGCTGTGAAGTGTCAAAAAGCTATTGGTTGCACGATGCCCAGTAAGAAATTGTAACTCCCCATAAACTGATTAGTTTTTCAGTTTTGATTTTTTTTTTTTTAGAAAATAGGCATTACTGGCAAAGATGTTGGGTAAAATCTAATTACGCACAACACGCAAGTATACATGGTCAACAAGTAATAAAGTGAAAGTAGAGTATCATTCCCACGAAGAATTATTTAATAGAAAATTACCAAGTACTAACCCGTAACCAACTCAATCTTATTTAAACGAATGAATTTCAAATTATATAAACTAAATTATTTAATTACACTAATTCTAATTATCACTAATTAAAAATCAGATTACGGAGATTTAAGATCACAACTTCACTTATTGCTTCATTTAAGTTAACACACTTCTCATCAATTATTCTCTATCATAAATTGTTAATCAAGAACACTAAAGCAGATAAAACCATCTCTCGATGCATAATACCCATATTAACGTCAATCCACAATTAAGATAGAAATCTGTTAAACACCTTAATCAACTAACCCACTATATCTCTATGTGAATTACAATTGAAGAAGGTTTAATCTTAAGTTCTCTATTCGATTACATATGATGTTAAGCATATCTCTACCTTAACAATAATCAAAAATCTGTTATTGACAAAATTCATGACACATGCTATCATGATAAGATCTAAATCAATACTTCATCTCCCGAGTTCATATAGATTATCACGGTAATTGATGGCCAATCAATTAAACAATTATGTCCAAATCACAATTGACAATCCTCACAATAGAACATAATAATTGATAACAAAGCATATTAAAATAAACTACACAATAAGATCCATTGTAATCTCAAATAAAGAATTAATTCATAATTATTAAATTAAAACTAAGAATCCACAATTGAATACACATTGAAAGATAAAAATAAGAGTAGAGTAAAGAATAAATCTGTTGTCAGTAGATCTCCATCTTCCTCAAGCTTCTGCTCTCGATCTTCAAGTTGCTTCAATCTCCAAATCTAATTTGAACTAGTGTTTTTCTCTAATTTACTCTAATCTAATCTAATTGAATCCTCTATCTAGTCTCTAATCTCACACTCCTTGTGATTCTCCTCCTTTTATAAGTCTCTTTATATGTCTTTAAGTCCTCTTGGAAGTTCTCTTGGAAGTCCTTGTGTCAATCAGATCGAAACAATCCTTTCCGGACTCAAATTGGACCAAAATTCGCAATTTTCACGCATTTTTTGGGCTACCCCCGCCCCGGCGGGGGTCTATGCTTGTTTTGGACCCGCCCCGGCAGGCTAGGGGCCTGCTTTGTACCATGTATGCCCACCCCGGCGGCAGTTTTGTGAAGGAAAATTTTCCACTCTGATGTCCTTTGGGAAAATGGCCATAGCTTTTGATCCGGGAAGAGTTACGAGGCCGGCCACCTATCAAATCGAAGATATCGACGAGATCTACAACTTTCATTCTTTGATATTTTAGAAATAAAGAATGGATGAAGGTAAAAAGTGGGCTAAAAGTGACTACTATGCAAATGGCCACCCAAAACAGTGACGTTCGACGTCCGTTGGTACAAATGTCATAACTCTTTCATCCGAACTCCGATTGGAATGATTCAAGTTGTTCCGAAAAGTTAAGAAGAAGCTCTACAATGTAATCCATGTTCCAAATCAAGAACATGAAATAAACATAAAAGTCCAAACGATGTTTGGATTGCTTTTCTTTGCGTTTCATACCAATTCTTTGTGATTTCAACTCCCAAGCATATAATCTACAAAACGAACACAAAATGCATGAAAAGTAACTAAGAAACATGAGATTAAGTAAATAATTCAAGTAATAAATACCAGATAAGTAGGTATAAAACCTACTTATCAAATACCCCCAAACTTAAACCTTTGTTTGTCCTCAAACAAAAACACAAAACAATAATGCAATGCAATGCAACTAATCTACATGCCTATGAATCCAGCAGTAATGATAAAAACAAGTCTATTCAACCGGCCTTAGAAAAATCAAGTAAGCACGATAATACATCATATCAAAACAAATCAATAATTTCTCAATCAATCATCAAATCTTAGACTGTTATCACTAATATAGTGCATGTGTGCTCCACAACAATGTTAACTGATATAAAATCAAATTTAACACATAATAAGTCTCTTCGAAGGCATCATACAGTGTAAACTTATGAAATCCAAAAACAAGCTAGATCCAACTAAAATCAAACAATTACCAATATCGAGGGCCAACATGGGATACTTATGATTTATTTTTCATCCACGGGGGCTTTTGGCTCTTATTTCCCATTTTATTCATTTTTTTCTTTTGGTTTACATACACATAACTATGCAATGTCTTATTTCTTTAGGCTTTTCAATGCTACCTTAACGAGCTTTCAACCAATGACTCCTAGACCATTAAGATCTTAGGGCACTAGGTGTAAAGACAATCCCCTCGGGCTTACTTACTCAAGTAACAAAGGCCATAAAACTAGACAAGCACGCCACGGTGTTTATTCATACTTTTTCTTTTTCTTTTTCTTTTCTTAGCTTATATACCCCAAATATTCCCCCAAACTTAGGTTCTTGTCTAACTTTAGCCATCACTATTTATTCTTATCATTTTTTCATTCAAACTAGCATTATCCTTTAGAATCCCATTATGTATCAATTTAAACTCAATCAATCAACAAGTTATTTTTACTGTGCTATCCTTATTATACCAGTTTCAAACAGAAAAAAACTCAATTCATAACAAGTAATCACATCAAAGCTCTAATAGTCAGTACTATACTTATCTACCCAATTCCAATCTCATCATTGGCCAAAACAAACTGTAACTATCTAACAGCTGGAATCATGCAAGATGAACATAGTAACTAACTAATAATTTTTTTTATTATTTTTTTAGTTATAAATAAAAACTATTATGCAACTACTCTACTATGCAAACTATTATGCAATTACACTACATGAATGCAAACATATATATACCTAAATTATTTAACTCCCCCAAACTTAACAATTACAATGTCCTCATTGTAAAATAAAGCATGAAGTGGATGAGGACTTCCCTGTAATCATTTAAGCTTGTGGTGATGGTGGCGCTGGCGGCGGCGATCATTTTCCAATCTATTGAACCTCCAATACCTGCAATGAAGAGAGACAACATGGATTAGAATAACACTTGGATTCCTATCTACTAAATAAACTAGGAAAGCATATAAATAAATAATAAAAATTCCTGGGTTGCCTCCCAGTCAGCGCTTGATTTATAGTCTTTCAGTCTGACTTTGTCTGGTCAACGCTATCCAATTCCTCTTCGGTAATTGAGAAACCCTCCATCCATCATTAGCAAATAATCCTTTGGGAGGTTCCCAAAAGCGATGGCCATAGCATCAAAGTCACCTAGCATTCTCTAACTCGGTATAATCTCCATGAAGAAGGGCACATGACTAGGTGCTATCTCCATTGTGTTTGTGATCATGTGTGGGCATGGAAGTGTGTCAAACACAATGGGGTCTTCGTCTTTCTTCTCTTTCTCTTCCCACCACGGCTTCATTGTTGCACTAGCTCTCATGTCATAAAGAGCCTTGCCGACGACATGGCTACCAAGTGGGCATTATTTTGCAAATCTAACCGGATCCTTGAACTTTGGTGGAGAAGGAAATTGGGGCACTAATAACATCGGCTCATCCTTGTTAGTACTCATAGTTAGTTCTTCACCGACCTTGTTGTCACTATCCCCATTTGTCTCTTTTTTTTCAACATCTCGTGTCTCATCTAGTTGTAGATTTGGTTCGGGCACTTCATCAATCTCGGAATCCTCGTCATAACACCAATTATTTTTAGGACAGTTGTTCAAGGATTTGAGCATTTGATATATCTGGTTATGCAAATTATGACGTGATATCTCTTGATTCATCCTCCTCTCCTCATTTGATGCTATGAACTTGGACAACAATTCCTCCAACTTTGACATTTCTTCTTTTAATGGAGGTTGATATGAGAAATCTGGCGTGTATGTTGGATCTGGAATAGAGTATTGGTCTTGATAGTTGTAGATCAATGAAGAATTCGGGTGATACCCCTAAACTTGATCATAATTATCATATGCATACTGATTGAGGTAGTTACCACCATACTGCACCAGCCCAAGATTGATGGTGCATTGATTACTCGGGTGATTGCCAGCACAATAGTCACAAATAACTGCAATCCTTCGACTCATTTGGGCTGAAAAAATGTCCAACTTCCTCGAAATTTCTTCAATCTGTGCTGACATTGCGGAAAGTGTCACGAGTCTGTCAATCTCCGCTCCCCTTGGCTGAGTCATTCTTGCCATCCTTCGACTCCGTTGAGCTCGAATAACCTCCAACGTCTTCGAAGTTACCTCAATTTGTATTGGTTCTATAGAAGATGTATTAAGTCCATCAATCCCTATTTCTCTTGGTTGAGTCATATTCATGTATGGCCATTGATACACAAAGTCATCCATGGTACCTGAAAAGAGAGAAATATAGGAAGAGAATTAAAAATAAAAATAAAAATGTTTAAATTAAGACTAATTTGATTGAAATTAATATTAGCAAAGATATATTAAACTAATTCCTCGGCAACGGCGCCAAAAACTTGTTGGGTAAAATCTAATTACGCACAATACGCAAGTATACGTGGTCAACAAGTAATAAAGTGAAAGTAGAGTATCGTTCCCACGAGGAATTATTTAATAGAAAATTACCAAGTACTAATCCATAACCAACTCAATCTTATTTAAACGAATGAATTTCAAATTATATAAACTAAATTATTTAATTACAATAATTCTAATTATCACTAATTAAAAATCAGATTACGGAGATTTAAGATCACAACTTTACTTATTGCTTCATTTAAGTTAACACACTTCTCATCAATTATTCTCTACCCTGAATTGTTAATCAAGAACACTAAAGCAGATAAAACCACTTCTCAATGCATAATACCCATATTAACGTCAATCCACAATTAAGATAGAAATCTGTTAAACACCTTAATCAACTAACCCACTATATCTCTATATGAATTATAATTGAAGAAGGTTTAAGCTTAAGTTCTCTATTCGATTACATATGATGTTAGGCATATCTCTACCTTAATAATAATAAAAAAATATGCTATTGACAAAATTCATGACACATGCTATCATGATAAAATCTAAATCAATACTTCATCTCTCGAGTTCATATAGATTATCACGGTAATTGATGGCCAATCAATTAAACAATTAAGTCCAAATCACAATAGACAATCCTTATAATAGAACATAATAATTGATAACGAAATATATTAAAATAAACTACACAATAAGATCCATTGTAATCTCAAACAAAGAATTAGTTCATGATTATTAAATTAAAACTAAGAATCCACAATTGAATACACATTAAAAGATAAAAATAAGAGTAGAGTTAAGAATAAACCTGTTGTCAGTAGATCTCCATCTTCCTCAAGCTTCTGCTCTTGATCTTTAATGGTCTTCAAGTTGCTTCAATCTCTAAATCTAATTAGAATTAGTGTTTTGCTCTAATTTACTCTAATCTAATCTAATTGAATCCTCTATCTAGTCTCTAATCTCCTAATCCTTGTGATTCTCCTCCTTTTATAAGTTTCTTTATATGTCTTTTAAGTCCTCTTGGAAGTACTCTTAGAAGTCCTTGTGTCAATCGGATCGAAACAATCCTTTCCAGACTCAAATTGGACCAAAATTCGCATTTTTCGCGCATTTTCTGGGTTACCCCCGCCCCGGCGGGGGTCTATGCTTGTTTTGGCCCGCCCCAGTGGGATAGGGGCCTGCTTTGTGCCATGTATGCCCACCCCGGCGGCAGTTTTGTGAAGGAAAATTTTCTGCTCTGACGTCCTTTGGGAAAATGGCCATTACGTTTGATCCGGGAAGATTTACGAGGCCTTCCACCAATCAAATCGAAGATATCGATGAGATATACAACTTTCATTCTTTGAGATTTTAGAAATAACGAACGGATTAAGGTCAGAATTGGGCTGAAAGTGACTGTATGCAAATGGCCACCCAAAACAGTGACGTTCGACGTCCGTTGGTACAAATGTCATAACTCTTGCATCCGAACTCCGATTGTAATGATTCAAGTTATTCTGAAAAGTTAATAAGAAGCCTTACAATGTAATCAAAGTTTCAAACTAAGAACATGAAATAAACATAAAATCCCAAACGATGTTCGGATTGCTTTTCTTTGCGTTTTCATACCAATTCTTTGTGATTTCAACTCCCAAGCATATAATCTACAAAACGAACACCAAATGCATGAAAAGTAACTAAGAAACATGAGATTAAGTAAATAATTCAAGTAATAGATACCGGATAAGAAGGTATAAAACCTACTTATCAAAAGACTGACCGCTGACTTTTCCAGTACGTAGAGTAGCTTGTTGCGATAAATATAGACTCTACGATTTTCTTTGAACCCTCAATGATCATCTTCTGAGAGATGCTTCAATGAGTGTTTTGACACTAATCCTCATCTTGGAGGTGCTTGACTTAATCACTGATGCACCCCAAAAGAGTTCGGGCATTGAAATTCTAAAGTGAATTTACAAGACGTCTTTCTAAACTATATTCGTGACTTCCCTCCACACGAACTGAATAGTTGGGCACGTGTCGAGTTCTGCCGAGCTCCCCAAGAGCTAGTGTATCCTTTGGGAGGACTACGATAGTCGAGGCTGCTCTACGATCGTTAAGTTTACTGCTGAACATACTCTACGATTATTGTCTGTCCTGGTTCTTGTGATGATTTCTAACTAATCATTCCTTCTGGGTTATTAAGGTAACTCAGGACACGACAACCTCTTAAATTGAACTGAGGGTCAGGTTTGTCCATGAGGTGCTTACCAGATGGAGAACTTTAGACATGATTAGTACTGATATCTCAATTGATCTCTCTATTGGGGAGTTCATCTACCAACTCTGGATATACATTGGTGTTCTCCAGCTCTTACCCTATGATCAGATGTTCAATCGTAGGCAATCCATGATTTTGAGTTGGGTGGTTGATATGGTTATCAATGACACGTTTTGAGACGTTCCTATAGATCTTCATTTGGTTCATCTGCAATAAAGTTTTGGAACTTTGTAACTGGTATATTGTTGTTTAGGGTTAGCTAACTCGACAAAAGTGGTTTTGATGATCATGGTGTGGTCGATAGGTATACACCATGATTGAATTTTCTTCTGAGCTTATCTCAGATCTTCTTGAAAGAATTCCCCTTCTTCATTTTTGCTCCCTGAGCTTCATCTTCTCTATATCTCTAATTATTCTTCCACACTCTTCCCTTCACGACTTTGTACTTTCTTCAGAATCAGCTCCGACTATTGTTCAGGCTGAGAGTGCTTCATAGTGCACTTCTAATACTTTTAGTTCTACTGTTCTTTAACAAATTACTGCTCCCCCATAGTTGATCCCATCTTCTTAGAGAGGTATGGGTTCTTCTTCTTTATGTGCATCAGAAGGCAGCCTTGCATATCTCCTTCTGACTGGAATCATCATTATCATTTAAACCTCCTTGGATCATAGAAATTGATAACTTAAGGACTGATCTACGATTGTTGACAGAACTACGAACGTAGTTTTCTTTGACAGATTGCATTCGTGGAGTTCTGCTTCTATAATGAGTTCTTCATGATTAATGCTCGATGATCCTCTGATGTGAACTTCCTTGAGGATTTTTCTTAGATGATATACTTTGCATGAATGAGAATATAAGACCCTTTTTATCTTAGCATGAATGGTCTGCTTCCATATGGAGATCAACAACCATGTGAGCTTTATTCATGTTAGCTCAAAAAGTCTTCAAGAACATGCTTTGACAGAGAATGATTTTTTGTCAAGAACATTTCTGAAATGTCTTAAGCCTCCCGCTGGTTGAATCTTCTTGACTGAAGTCTTCTGCTTCAGCATTCCTTAGTGTGATCAGATAGACCAAGTACCTGTAGGTTAGATAAATTTCTAATTTTGGTACCCATGGTTAAATGGGTCCTGCTAGGTTAGTTTCCAAAATCCCTATTCCTCATATATTTGAATTTTTATCACATTAATCATTAACAATTATATTCTTGCATGTATCTAATTTGGATATGACATTTTAAGATGCATGAAATGAGTGTGTCTAAGATTAGCCACTTTAATAGGACACCCTTTTTCTTTGAAGGTTTCATCATTTACTTGGTTATGTTCACAAATTTTAAATGTTCACAGAGTGAGAATCAACTCTATCACTTATTTGTATTTGGTTGAATCATGGAGATGATCAGTTTCTACGAATCTTCAAGATACTCTTGTAGAACTGATCATACTCTATGCATTATCAAAAACCAGAACATAGGTTTTGTATATACATATTAACCCTTCAGAAAGGATTACTCCACTTAAGATTAATTAAATCTTGATATGCTTATGACCTATTTCAGACTTCTTTTAAGATGTTATCTTCTGCATAAAACTTGGATGGAGAGAAGGTTTTTTAGCAGTTGAGTTTCCAACCTTAGTGTACTTTCTCTCTTCCCCTTTTTTAGGAAGAGTATGGTCCCTTGATATAATACTATTATAGTGTATAAGGTGATGCAACATGATGTATACACTTATATTAATGAGGAACCGTACCTTTCTTCTGTCAGTTTCTTGATGGTCATTTATCTTGATATAATGAGGTCAAGCATTGATGTGCATATTGATACATTTATTTCTGACAGCTTGTTGCTCCAATTATCCTTAGATCAATTAGTCATAGTCTTGAAGATGTAAGCTAGAGAAATCTTGGCATCCTTAGTTCTTTGACAACCTTGAACCTCAAGGTTCATATCCAGCATCTTGTTAGCCAAATATAAAATTTGAGAAATTCTTCTTTCTCCTCTGGATAAGTATTTCATAGCATATATGGCCTTTCATCTTTCAGACTGGTGGATGCTTGACTCTTTGTTGTTGATGTCTCTTGACCTCCCATCTCTGGTTTTCAGACTACGATATTGACTGTGGACAAGAATTGGTCTTGTTGCTATGGAATTTAAGAACATGGACCAATCTGAGCAGCTTCAGGTGTATATTAGCTTTTGAATATAGCATGAGAACCTGCTTTGATACCGATTGTTAGTTCCCAGTAGGCACACAATAGATCTAGAAGGGGGGTTGAATAGATCCTTTTTGGATTTCAAAAACTCTTTTGTTTATTTTGTATTGATAATGAATTAGCATATGACAAACATAAGAAACTTTTCAAGCGCAGCAGAATAAGTAAAAGATCCCTTTCATTAATATATTCATGAACATACATACATTATTCGTGGAGTTAGTTTAGTTATAAGTAGTTAATACATACATAACATTTATAGTAGTTAGGTACATAATGTAAATGATAGAAAGTAAATGACTAAATGTAAAGGACACAAGGGATTTTAAGTGGTTCAGAGACTCAAGCTCCTAATCCACTCTTCTACTTCAATCAAGCAGGAATTCCACTAAGGAAGGGTAGCACCCTGAATCACTAATATTCCTTCAAGGCTAGCAGCCTTGGAACTTCAGTTCACTAAGAACTCTTCAAGGCCAACAGCCTTGGAACTCTAGTTCACTACAAACTCTTCAAGCCCAGCAGGCTTGGAACTTCATTTAGTCCCTCCGGACATGGACCCCATCATGCCCTAGCTACTTGTTGTTGTTATTGGTGCCTTTCTGCTAAGATGTCTTGAGGCTTGATCATCTTTTGTACTTAACAGCTTGTCGTGGTCCTCTTTGCATTCTACGTAGAGTCTGGACCACCTCTTATCCGGTGCAACTGATCTTCATACTGTTCATTTCATCTTCATCCTATGTCAGATGTGCACCATCACCATTTAGGTTTGCTAAGTGTCAACGTTAGAATTTTTATTTGTCCTTTTTCTATTCTTACCTTTTGGTGTTCTCATGTTAGGTGAGATTTGTTTGAAAAAATAAGTTGTGAAAAGGTCCGACATGTATGTCAATGATTGGGATTGTAAGAGTCTCTAATTGGTATTTTTAAATGGACTCAACCGAGAAAAGGTTTGCACATAGACCAAGTGATGTGACACTGCGTAGCAGGTCTATGAAACCAAGATTCGTTAGGGTCCGGGGGCTTGGTTATGCGAGGGGAAGGTGTTAGGTGCCTCCCGACATCCGTGGTAACACGGTGATCGCTATTTTTTATTTTAAACATTTATCTGAATGTGTGTGTGCGTGTAGGTCTATGTGCAATTATCTGGAAGTAGTGTTATGCCTCGTTTGCACCTATAACAAAGGGTTTGAATTTTGTATAAAAGTTTAGTTTTAACAAGATATATCAATGATGTTTTGTAAAAGAGATTTTTCAAACTCTTATGGTCAATAGTAATTGAGGCCTTTGATACTTCAATTTTATTATATGTTCGACTGAATTGCTTTTATTTTCGAGATGCGAGGCATCTTCGAGAAAATAAGATACAAAGTAGTGCCGAACTCCTTATGGGCTTGAGAGCCGTCTAAGGAAATTCAAACACTGTGAATAATTTACAACTTGGTCACAGCTGAAAATGTCCATCACGAGAACCGAATCTAGATTCAAGAGACTGAATCTGTGATCACATGATTCCTAGGCTCACATAATGATGCAGTTTGTATAAAAGCTATAAACAATTATATATATAAAAGTGGTAAATATATATATATATGAATGATCAACCGCCACCAAGTAAACTCCAGGCGGTACTAAATATAAATATATATAAAAACGATCAACATCCATGAAGTAAACTCCAGGTGGGACTAAATGTAAATATATATGTATAAAAGCAGTAAATGGCCACGAAGTAAACTCCAGGCCTGACATAAATTTATATATATATATATATATATATATATATATATATATATATATATATATACACACACAAGCGGTAAAGGCACCAGATATATATCGATCCAGGCTCAATTCGTTAATTCAAGTTCGAGGGTGTATATATATATTGTTATTGTTATCATCAAACTCTGTTTGATTGAGCCTGGATTTATATACGGTGCATTAAATGCTTTGTATTTAATCCAGGCTCAATCAAACATAGTTTGATGACAGGAGATATATATAAGTATTTATATATATATGAACGAAGTAAATGCTCCAAATATTATATTCAGGCTCAATCGAGATAACTTGTCTATATATATATATATATATATATATATATATATATATATATATATATATATATATATATATATATATATATATCTGTGTGTGTGTGTGACGCCCCCAAATCCGGGCATCTTCCAACCCGACAGATGGTGCTCCACGATACTACAATTCATACAATCATTCCATTGAGATAACAACAAAATGAGTGTAATTACTATATTCTTATTACATTATTAATAAATCGTTCCCAAGGTTCATAAACCGAATAAATTTTTTGTTATTCATAAGTATATTACATTCAAATACTCTAGTCTATTACACGATAATCAATTATCCATCTTAGCCTTGCCCTTATCTCTCTCAGAACTCTCAGTTCGTTCGGCTTTAGCTGCAATCATATGTTTCAAGCAAAAGTGAGCATAACTAGCTCAGAAAGTCTAACAAAGAATCATATGAATATATCCTTGAGAATTATATGCTTAACTTCCATAACTGAACAATTAACTATTAAGCACTATGAAACATTTGACTAGTACTTCTCATTTCATAACAATGATTCCAAAGTATATATAATAACTTAGGAATTCTGTACCGGTCAAAAGACCATGAACATACTCTTTTCGTTTTCATACTTGAAAAGGGACATCCGACACTAAGGCCATCCATCCGTCTTTACTTACGAGCACTTCTAGGTGATCAGTCTATTGTACTCTATGTTGATCAACACTCTTCCGTTAAACATATTTACATTTAACATTTGGCAACCTCGTGTGCCCATCGAATAATCGATGAAAATACTTTTGTTTGTTCATAGATAAACTTACCTTTACATCCATACCAAATACTTGGCATATGATAACGTTAACAGTTCTATATCGAAAGACTTGTAAACAAATCAATCAATTCTTCAAGACTTGTCTAGCCGAGTCAAAACATGCATCGACTCTTTCTTTAAAACCATTCATGCATCTTATAACATGAATCACAGAAAAATTGGCTAACGCGGAGGTTAGACAAGCATTAAGAAAGACTTGCATTTAAGCGTCTTTGAATATAATATTCAATCAATTCTCAGTCTTTACAGGATCTACATGATATATTCACATAGCACACTGTAATTAGTTTATAAACAACTAACTTTATTGTTTAACCAACTTCTTTCTCTTTTATTTCTTACTGGAATTCATTCCATTAGTAATGTCGATTCGACTTACTATACTTTGTTACGGCTTATTTAACGTTCTTACGTTATTAACCAACACTCGATCATTATTGGTGACGTACCAACTTTGAACATCATTAACGGTTTACTTACTTATAGTCTTGCATTCTTCATTTAAATTCTTGATTAAACCATACTAAATCTTCTAACGTTATCACTTATAAGTGATTTCAAGTTAACCTTATTATGTACATTAAGTACCTTCTTGTCTTACTATTGGTTTACATTCAATTTAGAATCAAAACCTAACTTGGTTAACCTTTTTACACTGCCGGCGCTGCGGCGCGACATCCCTAGTTTAAACTCGGCGCTGCGGCGCCAATTAACAGGGGACAAGGCCGCATCTGGCGCTGCGGCGCGGCCATTTTATGTTGGGTTTAGCGCTACGGCACCGCCCTATGCACCAGTTGGGCAGGACAGTTGGTTTTTCCAACGAAACTCCCGTCTTCATAACGTATTCGTTTTATATCCGAATTGGCTCATTCAAAAGCCCACAACTCACAAATTAAATACTCTAGGTGTTCACATAAGAATTTTAGATTTTCGAATCCTTTAACTCGAAATTCACCTTTTGGTTCATTTTGAGTGTTCGTATATCATTTTCGAGCGTTCAATACTCGTTTTCTTCGTTATAAGTCGGAATTCAACGATTCTTGATTCCACAACTCTTAAATACCCTATCTCACGTGTTGGCATTGAAAACCAACATTTTCAAGTCACACGACAACTTTTGACCCTTAATCTGAGATTTAAATACCCTACCAAACTCGTATTCGAACTAGTATAATACTCGTATCTCATACGTATAATAACCTAAATGTTTACACGTGTTACATTTCCCTTTCGAAAATTTCTTTCACTAACCTTTAGGTTTTACGTCCGCAAGTGAAAACTTCATTTTCCATAACGGAAATATTATCGGATATTCCATTATATCTTCATATTCTATCATTACGCGTTTCTCAGAATTTCGAACCCATGCTCCAAACGAAATAGGATGAATAGTATTTTTACTGGAAAATTCTCATAAAACATTCCTTTTTGTCTTGATAATTCAAAACAATTAATCCTAGCACATAGCCAGAATACTAACCACATTCACGTATTCTAGGTCATAAAATGACCTTAAAACATCTTACTCACATAATTAATCAATTAAATTCATTTAATCCACATAATCAAATAAAAGTTTAATTCATTAAAAATCTGAAATTCTCAAGCGTAACAGTATATATATATATATATATATATATATATATATATATATATATAAGTAATTAAAGCTACACACAACACGACTCTCAACGTGAATAATTGTGTGTGCACAAAAGTGGAGAAAGGCTTTAAGAAATGTTAGAAGGCTTACAATGGGCTGCCAAAGAAGACTTCAAATAGCTTTAAATGAATGAACATTCAGTTTCCACCGGTAAAATGTAGCAAAATATAAGCTCACAAGTGTTTGAAATGAGAAATCACTCATTTTATAATGTGTACAGAGCAAAATGGACATGACTTCTTCGCCTTTCTTCTCTTCCAAATGGACACCCCAAGCCCTCTATTTATAGAGGGGGAGCCACAAATGTACCTGCAGCAACCACAGATGTAACTACGGCTGCTCGGGGTGCCCCAGGCTTCGTGGGCCCTGCCATCTCAAAGTACGTGACTCGTACAACGCATTGTCCGCTCAAACCATCATAACTTTCAATCCGGGCATCCGATAGAGGCGTATAATACCTTTTCAGAATGCTGTTGTCGAGAGCTACACAATGACACGGGATAAAAGGTTGTAAGAAATCGGGAAGATGGGTCCATGCCCAGGTCTTCAAGTCTTCAAATTATATCCGGTGTGCTGTCTTATGTAGTAGTCACTCGGGATTAGAGCTATGGTTCTTGTATGACACTTTTGTGTAACATGTAGGTTGAAATGTTGTTGAGACGGTGTGATGGTGGGATCGAGGTGAAAAAATGATGATTTTGCCCCTCACCGGGGTTATCTTCGGTTCTGGGCTGATCTAGCAGTCGTTGCTCAAGGTTATCTCTGAGATTGGGCTGCTGCAAGTGCTGAATGTCCTCAAGGTTATCTCTGAGGCGTGCCTGACCTCCTGGGGTTATCTTCAAGTTAGGGACGGAGTGCCTCGGGGCTATATCTGAGGTTGAAGCTAATTGTTGGGGGTTGAAACGAGCTTTTATGAGGTTATCTCCGGAACCGCAACTGCATGCCTCAAGGTTATCTCCGAGGTTGGAACTAAAACTCCTAGGGTTGTCTCTGGGGTTAAAACTGAGTATCTCGGGGTTATCTTTGAGATAGAACTGACTTCTCCGGTGTTACTTCCGGAACTGTATTTGTATTCCTCGGGGTTGTCATTGAGGTTAAAAATTAAAATTCCCGAGGTTATCTCCGAGACTGGAACTAAATATCTCGGGGTTGTCTCCTAGATAAAAAAGACTAAGTATCTCGTGATTGTCTCCGGGACTGGCACTAATTTGACTTCCAGGGTTTTCTTTGGAAGACGATTCTGCCCTCCTGCAAAGTTAGTAACAGGAATGAAAAATTTCGAGTGTCTACACTAAGTCTTTAAGTTTTTGGTAGACTTCGTCTGACACTTAGCATTCCCTAAACCCTTCTCGAATGGTATGCATACATGGTTCTGCACCTGTTCTATTTCAGCTATTGGTTCATGATGATTCGTAAAGTGGCTCTCTGGATCTTCTTTGTGCTCTGCCACTTTTTTGAATGCTTTCTTTTTGGCCTTCTCGGCTCTCAGTTTAGCTTCCATCTTCAGTGGCATTCTTATCCTTGTTGATTGAAGCTTTAGTCTGTTTAAGTCCTTCAAATCTGCTTCACTTCCACCTTTTTAGTCTCACTACCACTGAGACTTGTTCTATTCAGCTCTGGTGGAACTCGTAGAGTAAAAAATATAGCATTCCAACAACTTAATGATTCTTCCTTTTTTAGCTCACTTTGATCTTTGAAGCTCTAGCAGATATATACTCCTTCACAATCTTCCCGTAGGTATATAGCTGTTGGGAGCTATTTGAATTGCTTCACAGATCTCGAGTTATTTGGTACAGACTGCAGATGTGAAATAACATCCCCTTTTACACTTTTCTGACACTATAGTTTACTGTTTCACCTACCCTATCAGAAATGTCACTTTAGTTTGTCAAGCTTGTAGTCACCTTTATTACTTTTTTCTGACTTCTCGATCAGAACATCAGAAATTATCTTTCTGCATCGATTTTCTCAATTAGCAACGTTCAAATATCAGTATTCAAATTAAACTGTTGCCAATGCTTTAATCTTCAGATGACCGAACTCTACGATTCTGATGCAGATGTTCTTAGACTTGATCGTAGTGTGTCTTGTTGAATGTTAATCATTGTCTGGTTGAGATAACACTATGATTCTGAGGAGCGTTAATTGGTTCTTCAATGTAGAACACCTCTTCCTTCACTTGTGCAATGTTTCAACACTTCTGTTTGCCTCGACTGATCTCAAGAACTTACAACTTGACTTTTTATTCTGGTCCTCCTTAACTTCAAGACTTATCAAAATTTTCATGCTCAGTCTCTTTCTCCTTGTGATCTCCCGTTCACATATCATCAATGGTCTGACCCATGCTTCATCTTCTTTGTATGTTCTATATAGGTTGGCCAGTGTCTCTCTTATAAATCCCATCAGTTTCTGCTTTGTTTGGCAAACACTACGATCCTGGTTAATCCCAACATCATTGTCTTCTGTTCTCTTGAAAGCTATTGCACTTACTGACTTTCTTTAGTCAGTCACTTTTACTGAAGTCTTCTTCTGATCGACTTGTGGAAGACTTCATCTTGAATGGCTTCACAACTCAATCTAGATGTTGATTGAGTTGATGTTTAGATCTCTTATTAGCTTGCATGCCATTAATTGAGTGCTCTCTAGTTTCCTTAAGGTGGAATGTATCTTTGTATCTCAGACTAGAGGCTTCATACTTTGGATATTCTAGGAGTGCTCATTTGTTGAGAATCGTGTTGACTCTAAGATTTTGCCTTGGCGTTGTGAGCACCTCTGTTGAAGCCTTAGTTCTACAGATTACGATTTAGCTTTTGTTTTGCAGACACTACTACTCCAAGATCAGATCTTGATAGACTACAATTTCTATTTTTATGATTGATGTCTTCATCTGATCTGGCACTACTATGATTTCTGCCTCTGATGAGATCAGTAGACTCCACTACTTCAAGTGTGACCTATGATTCTTGACTTGGCTCTGGCAGATGCTCGGTCGGCTCTTAGATAGGCTGTCTCTATGATTTTGAACATGACTTCCTCAACAGACTACGGTTCTGAGAAAGTTTTTCTCGACACCCTACGATCCTTCCTCATCTCTCATTGCAGACTACGAACTCCGAGATCTACTATCTTGCAGACTACGATTTCGCCTTGATAGTTCTTGAGTTTTCCTTGATTCTCTTGGCAGACTACGATGCTGATGCAGTGTTCGATGATCAGATAAGCCTATCTATTACATTATAAGATCAACCTAACAAGCTTGATCTTTCTATATTTATAGTCCTTGTACATCATTTCTTTTTAAGGACTTTACAAAGCTGTTTTGCTTAGGTAGATCAACCTAACATGTTTGATCAATTCATTATAAGTCCTTGTACATATGTTCCTATTATCTATCAAATGACTTTACAGCTTTCCTTAATGCAAGTATACTTGTATATTCATTCATTTATATCATAATCAAATCATATATAAATAGGAATAATATTCTCATGTATATTCCTAACAGAATCAGTAGCCAAAAATCGAAATCAAGCAAAAAAATGCGCAAACCCTAATTTTAACCTAGATATTTGATGCTATGTTTAATTTGTTTGTTATATGTTTAGATATATGTAATAACATGTTAGAAAGTATGCTAAGTTGATAGAACATGTTTTCATAACATCTAGATGCATCAAAATGGTGTTTTAAGTAAATCAGAAATTCCGGAGAAACAGGTTTGACAGTCGAATGTCATAGCCTATAGATCCGTGTATGTTAATAGTTAGGTCTGTTAATTGTATGCCAGTTGTAGGATTACATGAGGTCTTTAATCTGGTAAAGAAAACAGGTTCATTAGAATCATACTCCCTCCGTCCCATAGTTATAGGCTGATTTTCCATTTTTGAGATGTCCAAATATATAGGCTACTTACTATTTATAAAATTTAGTTTGTTCATTGTTTTACTTTTATGCTCTTATAATAAATATTCAAACATTACTCTTTTTTTGAAAAAACAACATTCAATGTCATTATTTTTATCACCACATTTAATGTTTTTGTATTCTCTTTGGTTAAAGTTATATGGTTATGGACTTTAATGGTCAGTACACGTCAATCAATGAAGTTGAAAGTATAAGTAACGAGTAATTAACTTATTTATTAATTCCATATTAAGGGGTATATGTGGAAAATTATATTAAAAATTGCCACTTAAACTGATTTTCTTAAACTATGTGCCAAAAGAAATCAGCCTATAACTATGGGACGGAGGGAGTATTTTGCAAGATATAGGTGGTCAAAAGTGGTTAACCGATCACAAAGTTCTATTTTTTGGGTTACCTAGAAAACTCAAGAACAGGTTGAACCGGCTACTTTGACCAACCTTTTAATCACTTTCTTTTTGACGTTATGATGACTAATTGTAATGAATTAATACCTTGACATACATACTACATATATATGACATTTAAATGTTTAAAAAATTCATAGGATTATCAGAATTAATGGTCAAAAATTGTTGACCGAGCATGACTGTATTTTCTGGGTTACCCAGAAAATTGAAGAACATGAAGAACAACCTTCGACTGTATTTTGACCAACATAGATCTAGACCTTAGAATCATACTCTGTCCAAACTAGTGTAACATATATGTACCTTGATATACATATAGACTACCTATTACAACAATCAAAACACAAATCTATCACACGAATCGAAAGATTTAGAAGCCACAAAACCATTGACCGACCATGACCACTGTCCTGGGTTACCCAGAAACTCAAGAACAGCTCTGACAGTGACTTTGAGCCTCTATAACTTCTTGTTTTATGTAGGTTAAAACATGAAATTGGTATGTTGTTGTACTATTGCATGTGTACTATAACACACATACATTTCCAAACCCAGAATCATTAACAGTAGGAAATCAAGTTAAGGTCAAAGTGACCTCTAGGCCATGACCAACTGATTCCCAGAAACTCAAGAACACCTATAGTGACACTTTCTGTCACTATAGAGCTTTAGCAACAGACAGAAAATAATTTCTAATAAATAAATTAATAAATAATTAGAAATAATTAATAAATAAATATAAATAATTATTAAAACAATTTTAATAATTATTTTTAAGTTATAATAATTAACTTTTAATATTTTTACATAAATTCAATAAATATTTTATTTATTTGGATATTGTTAATAATAAAGTAATTAGAATAATTATTTATAAATAATAAATAATTATTTAAAAATAATATTAATGATTTAAAAATCATATTAAATGATTATAAAATAATAAACAAGATTTTTATAATACTCTATGTACATATTAATTATTTAGAAATAGAAATAAATGATTTAAAAATCATTTAATGGATAAATAAATATCTAAAAATTGTTATAAGCTTCCAGGAATTATTATAAAAGATATATAAATTATCTAAAAATATATTAAAACTTATAAATAAAGCTTAACCAAGTTATTAACTTATTAATTACCTGGTAAAGTCTTAGGACACCGAAATCATATCGAATTTTACTCGAACATAAATAGTTTATGTATTTGAGTATTGTTATCAATACTAATGTGTTGGATTTATATGAATGAACATCTTAGGTGTTTATAAATGAATCGATTAGCGTTGCTTGATCGATCTTCGCTCAAAAAAGTATACTAAACCCCAAATTATTTATTACGCAAGTATACTAAAGCCCAAATTATTTATTACGCAAGTATACTAAAGCCCAAATTATTTATTACGCAAGTTTACTAAATCCAAACTATTAATTACACAAGTTACTAAACCTTGCTTATTCGTTGAACAAGATTCTTATCTTGAATTGCTTTTGATATGTATTACCAAACCTAAACTTGAATTGCCAATTATTGTAAAGTTATCGCTATAGCTTCAGCATAACTAAGAAATGAATTGCTTATTCATATGATATTGTTTATTGATCATAAACTATTGTGTTAAACCAAATTGTTTAGGTAAGACATCCTATACTAAGTTGTTTATCCCAAGAGGGATAAATGTGTGTCAATTGAAAATGACATTTAGTGCAAGTGGGCACGATTAGGATGAGATGCATACTCCTAGGATATTGAATAGGTTGATCCCCTATCTCACGTCTGAATAAGATTTCTAAGTCTTTGTGATTGACAAAAATAAAAAGTCCAGAAATGGTTGAAATATAAAAATTCTAAACACGGTAACAACAATTAGTTGAGTTTTAAACTGTTATACTTCTTCAAATCCTAAATTGTGATAACTTATAAAACTTGTTGAGCATGTCATAGCTTACTCTTGCAAATTATTCCCTTTGCAGTATTAGATGGTAACCTTGGCACATCAAGAGTAAATAAACGGAAGCATCCCTGCTTAGACTAGTTTATATTACTGGCTAGCTGAATGTAATACTTTTGTAAATTATTTATGAAGAATCATGTAACAGAACCTTAATATATGATATATAACATCTTTTATTTCCGCAACCGTGTTTTCTTACATACATAGATGTAATTAGAATTTTCAATTTAGTTAGAGATCCTTGGGAACTATTCATCTGAGTGATGGTATTGACAACATGGACTATTCATGTTGTTATTAATACTCTAGATTTCAGATAGATAGGAACTATCGATACGATAGTGTAATCCGCATGATATAGACTATACATTTGAGTGAGGGTATTAGTAATATGGACTGTTCATGTTATACTAATACTCTGAATTTCATATAGATAGATACTATTCGTAGATACAGTCTATACATCTAAGTGAGGGTATCCAAATACATCAATAGTTCTCTAGGGAATTGTTATTTGTTATGGGATACTGTGAACCTTAGATCTATGGGAATTATATCTTACAATAATTGTATAGGCGTTCGATTAGATATAAGCATAAAATAAGATACCATGGGTGTAAAACTCTGAATTTTATGAAATGAAAGTATTCAATTTTCTTATAATTATTATTTTATTTAGTAAATGGTTAAATTGATAAAGATTAAAGTTAAGGGTGACATTTGAAAATTTTGCAAAGTAATTAAGTTGATATAAAATATTCGGTGTGTCAGGGAATATTCGATTGGTCGGGGAATATTCTTTTTAATAGGGAATATTCGCATGACGACACAATCATTAGTGGACCCCACAACGGAGATACTGTCGTAGTTAGAAAACGACTGATTTTTTTTAAAAATAACGGCGAAAGTTTTACCGTTAATCTGTTGAACTACCCGATAGTAAAAGTACAGTAATACGCGTGGTTACATAGTAGCACACGATATTCATTACTGATGCTTATGTGAGAAGGCACTCAGTTATACTTAATTAGTACTACAATAATTGCTGCATAATATCTCTCATATTATTGATTCAATTATTGTCATAGTATCATCTGCATAATATTTTATATTATTGAATTAGTAATTGAGATGACAAAATTATTCATATTAATATTTGCAATATTGACGATGTCTAGAAAGTTCTGTCGAGGAGAGGTTTGGTCACCTAATTGCGTGCTAATAGGGAGAAATCCTTATCGGAAAGACCCTATTTCCTAGGAATGATCTGGTTGTTAAATATTATGAGTTATAATATTAATGATGAATAAGTTCGTGTTAATTTAAGATGAAATTAATATTTCCATTGTGTTGGGATTATTAGTGTTAGTGGAAATCGACATCTATTCCGATAATAATTGATATCTGGAGGTTATATTGACCAATCGGGTAATTAATCGGATAAATGAGCAATTAATTATTATTAATTCACATGCTTATAACTCTTTATTCACATGTGTGTACTATTGATTCACATGTATGTACTATTAGGGGAGGTATAGATTGATAATACTTGCATGACTAAATTAAAAATAGAGGTATAGATGAATGTACTATACTGTAATTATTTTTTTCACATGTATAGAACTATTGATTCACATGAATGTACTATTAATTCACATGATGTACTATTAGGGGAGGTGGTGAAAGTTTGATAATACTTGCAGGACTAAATTAAAAATGAAGGAAAAGATGAAGGTATTATACTGTAATATTTCGAGCCCCAAAACATGAAATTATCGAAACTATGTTTTTCTATAAATAGAAGCTCATTCTTCTTTCATTCTCATCAATCCACTAAGACTCACAAGAGCAATTATAGAGAGAGAAGCTATAGAGAGAAAGAAGAAGAGTAGTCTGCTACTTCACTATTCCAGTATTCAATCTTCTTCCAAGGTAAGGGGTATTATTTATTTCATATTCTGAAGAGATATTATTTTTCGTATTCGTATGAATATTATTTTCGTTCAATATTCGTAAGGAATATCATTTTCGTTCAATATTCATTGTCTTCGTTTAATATTTGTAAGGAATATTATTTTCGTTCAATATTCGTAAGGGATATTTTTTATTCAGTATTCATAAGGAATAATATTTTCTTCCATACTTTGTAGTATGTGAGTAATATTATTTCGTCTCGTATTCCTGATTATACCCTCATTTGGTTAAAGTATTGTTTCTATACTCCGTGAAATTAGTAGAATATCCTTGAAATTTGTGCTTTATCTAGTACCGTTTCACAAGGATATTTTCTGCACATTCTTGTTAAATTTTAAGCTTTTCATGCCAGAGTACTGTCCATGAGTACTATTCATTTATACGATATTATTCACAAAGTACTATTCATGGGTACTATTCACAAAATATTATTCATGAGGTACTATTCCCAAAGTACTATTCATAGGGTACTATTCACTCATGTACTATTCACCTGGGGAATTATTCATGACAAAAATTGATTTCTTTGCTATCCAAATCATTTTTGGTACAATATTATTCTTGAATTTTACTCCACAAAACAGTATCATGTTGACAATTTATACATTATTGAATTCTAGATAAATTAAATTATAAATCTTTAAAAAATTATCATTTGCTTTCTTTTAATTGAATTTTTATATCATTGTCATCATCCTCATGCTTATATTGTGATAAAAGTCATCCGTGGCTTATGTGCATAGATGTACTATTGATTGGTATGATTATGATCAAGGATTATTCAGTATAATCATGACCGTAATGTTACAAATGATATAGTAAAAGTCCTCATTGACCCGTAGTGCATTGATGGACAGTTGTTGGTATGATCATGACCATTGATGATTACATGAATATCATTGGCCATGGTGCAAGGATGATTCGATGATATGGTTTATTTATTAAGGTGAGTCTCAGCAATAAATTTGATGAAAAACCTTTTTAAATCATAGAAGATAGTAGATATCGTGCTCTACTTGACTCTTCTAATGGATTGCTTGTTTTACTGCAGTTGTTGATCTAAAACTTGTTGTCTATTGTATTCTATCAGTTTTTATACTATTGAAGGCTAAGGATAATTTATTCTGCATTATCTTAGTCATAATATTTCTTACTGAGCTAGTTGAGCTCACCCTTTTACTCTCATTGTTCTCTTCAGGAAATGAGAACGTAGCTGGGACTAGTCGGGGAACAGAGTGACGGTCCTAGATGGTGGCTATAGTAGTCCTCACTATTTTATAAAATAGTGTGATAATAAATGTAATGGGGACTTCATTTGAGTTTGAATACTGTCTATGAGACAATATTCGTGTAAAAACTCTAAGCTACACTGTTGTCGTATTATATAAAAGAAGTTTGTACTTGATTTATATACAATGTATTTGGCGACCCAAGATGGGTGATGTATACCTATTTTGGGGGAGTCACAGTTGGTATCAAAGCTTAGGGATATGATCTCTGGCTGAGATATGAGACAAGAACTAGGAGGGGATAGACGGGGAATTCCTTCGCTAGTATGACCTACCTAAGTTTATTTTGTATTTAATTGGTCTGTCAGAGTATAGGGATAATATGTGATATGTCAATTAACCCTTGTTTTGTGGCAGTGTTTGAAAATGGCATCTGAAAATGTTGAGATAAGCAATGAAGCACATGAGACCGTTGAGTCATCAACAATCAATACCCAGGATAATGTGCATCAGGATGATAATAATCCTCAGGAAAACAACAACACTGACCAAATGATGAACGATGGGATGTTCAGAGGCTTTATACAATGCATGCAACATCAGGCGATAACGACTCCTATTCAAAATACAGGTGAGAACACTGGCAACTCTCGGATGGTCACTGTGACGCCCCCAAAATAGGTATACATCACCCATCTTGAGTCGCCAAATACATGGTACAAAATTCAAATACAACTTAATTATACAACAGTCGTGTAAAATATGACTAAACATATGCTGTGAGTTTTAATACAAATATTGTCATCTAGACAATATGCAAACTCAATGGGGTCCTCATTACATTTATTATCACTTTATTTTAAAGAATAGTGAGGACTACTAATGCACCATCTAGGACCATCACTCTGTTTCCCGACTAGTCCATGTTACGTTCTCATTTCCTAAAGAGAACAATGAAAGCAAAAGGGTGAGCTCAACTAGCCCAGTAAGAAATATTATGACTAAGATAATGCAGAATAAATTATCATTAGCCTTCAACAGTGTTAAACTGATAAAATATAACAAACATCAAGTTTAACTACAACGGAACAAGCAATCCATTAGAAGAGTCAAGTAGAGAATAAAATCTACTATCTTCTATGATTTAAAAGGTTTTTCATTACTTTTATCACTGAGACTCAACTTAATAAATAATCCACATCATCCATGCACTACAGCCAAGGATATTCATTAGTATCACGACCATAAATTATCCATGCACTATGGGCTAAGGATATTCGTGTATTCATCAATGGTCATGGTCATGCCAACAACTGTCCATCAATGCACTATGGCCAATTAGGACTTTTACCACATCATTTATAACGTTACGGTCATGATTATACCGAATAATACCTGGTCATAATCATACCAAGTTCATCTATGCACTACAAGCCACATATGACTTTCAACATAATATAAACATGAGGATGATGATAATGATATACGAATTCAATAAAACAAGTTCAAGAATTAATTTATCCAGGAACTAATAACGTCCAAATTGTCAACATGATACTTCTTTGTAGAGTAAAATTCAAGAATGCTCAGAAGAATATTTCCATGAAAAGATACTAGATGAAGCGCAAATATCAAGGATATTCTACTAATTTCATGGAGTATAGAAGTCAAAACTTTAACTAACTGAGTATAATAAAGAATAGAATAACAAAAGAAATCACCAGGCATGCGATAGACTGCACAGACAGGTTATTCCAACAGAATAATAAATAACGGAACCAGGTCATGCGTAAACGCACAGACAAGATATTCCAGCAAAATAATAAATAATGGAACCAGGTCATGCGTAAAGCACAGACATGATGTTCCAACATAATGATGAATAATGGAACCAGGTCATGCGTAACGTACAGACAGAATGTTCCAACAGAATAATAAAAATGGAATAACAGAAGAATTTTACCAAGTATAGGGTAGCCCGCGTATACAGGTTATTCCAACGGAATAATAAAGAATGGAATAACAGAAGTTCTCTTCATGGATACAAAAGAAATAATACCCCTTACCTTAGAAAGAATAGTACTAGATATAGGAGTAATGAAGTAGCAGAACACTTTTTCTTCTTTCTCTCTATAGTTTCTCTCTCTAGAGTTTTAGTGACTTCGTAAGAAATAATGAAGGAATGAGCTTCTATTTATAGAAGAATGGACTGAATAGTAACTAATTCAGGAACGGTCCAGATTGATTTACTTTTAAACGGTCGGTCCATATTGATTTACTATGCAGTATTAATTAAATATTCTAATAAAACATAACTTATAAAATATAAATATATTTATAACCTTTGCCTTACGGCAAAGGTTTACAAATTCGTCCACCAATTTCCTTCACTAACTTCCTTTTCAAACACACATGCAGACACTTATTATATATATAATATACTAACAATTATACTCCCTCCCACACCCACCATTCCCATCATCACTTTTCTTATATATATATATATATATATATATATATAGAATAAAGATCAGGTCCGGACTCCCGGACGGGAGAAAATCCGGACCTGAAAAAATTATTTTTTTTTTTTTTTTTTTTTGTAGAACAACTAAAAAAAAAAAAAAAATTTATGGAAGTGAAATTTTTCCAAAATAAAGTGTTTTGGGTGTGTTTTTAACACCCACACCAACCAATGTATGTACAGTCTGCCCAGACTGTACAGACATGTTTTGTTATAGGCATCCAAATCACGCCCAAAACACTGTATAATGTAAAAATTCCAATTCCATAAATTTTTTTTTTTTTTTTTAGTTGTTTCAAAAAAAAAAAGCAAAAAAAAAAAAAAAAAAAAAAAGGTCCGGATTTTACACCTGTCCGGGAGTCCGGACAGGATCCGGACCCTATATATATATATATATATATAATACACAAATATATATATAAGAAATAAAACAAAACTGAGATAACTTTCTCCGACTATTTTAAAAAACTGGATAAGTGGGGGTCCAAATAATAAACAAAATTTATAACAATTACTTCAAAAAAAAAATTCCTCTCAATATTTTTAACAACATTTATCATTATTATTATAATTCACAATATTAATCAACCAGGTCGTTCCCAGGAAAGAGGGGGCTTTCCAATAAGGATTTTTCCCTATTGGCGCGCAATTAGGTGACCAAATCTCTCATTGACAGAACTTCTAGACATCGTTAATATTTCCAATAATAATATTAATAACTTTTTCATCTCAATTATTGATTTAATAATATATAAAATATTGACAATAATTGAATCAAATAACATGAGATATTATACAACAATTACTATAACAATAGTTGAACAAAACTGAGTGACTTCTCACATAAGCATCAATAATCAATATCGTGTGCTACTATGCAACTACGCATTTTACTGTACTTTTAACACCGGGTGTTTCAACAGTTAACGGTAGAACTTCCACTGTTATTTTTATAAAGTATTTTTGTCGTTTTCTCAATCCGACAATATTTCCGTTGTGGGGTCCACCAAAGATTGTGCCGTTGTACGAATATTCCCTGTTAAAATGAATATTCCCCAACCAATCGAATATTATATAACAACTTGCGTACTTTACAAAATTTATAAATATTATCCACAACTATAACATTATATCAAATTCATTCCATAATATTCAAAGAATGATATTTATAGAAAATTCATCTTTATTTAAAAAAGTTGGGATCTTACAGCCACTGCTAAGCAGTTCAAGGAGCTGGGACCACTAGAGTTTTTGGGAGAGCCAAAACCACTTAAGGCGGAGACATGAATAAAGCATATCACCAAGATATTTGATATCTTGGGATGCTCCGAGGAGCAAAAGGTTCCCTTTGCCACCTTTATGTTGCGAGGAGAGGCAGATTACTTGTGGGAATTAGTAAAACATACTCAACCTACCGCACTAAAGATATCTTAATAGAAGTTCCCAGAACTGTTCAATGACAAGTACTGTCCCGAAAGTATTCTTCACATAAAGGAGGTAGAGTTCATCAAGTTGGAGCAAAACAATATGACCGTGTCGCAGTTCAAAGCTAAGTTTGTCGAGTTATCTCGGTTTACGTTCCATTTGGTTGATAATGAGGAGAGAATGACGTGGATGTTTCTAAGAGGTTTGAAACCTGAGATATGTCAATACCTCATTTCTCATAAACTTTGTTTATATTCAGATGTTGTGAATAGGGCTCAGTTATTGGAGCGCGATAATGAGCCAGCCCAACCAAAAGATAATGACCAACAACACAATAATAATCGTACCGGTGGCAATGACCATCGGAACAATGATAACCATCATGGAGGAAATTATCATGCCAAAAATGTTAACCACTTCGGTGGTAATCATGACCAAGATAATAAAAGAAATGATTCAAGTGGAAAATTCAAGAAGAGAAGATTTAACGATGATGGGAAGACGTCGGCAGCAGCACCAGCGCCAACAACAAATTCTAGGGGAGGAGAACGACCACCAATTTGATGCTACAGATGCGGAGAGGAGGGAAACATAAGTCCAAACTGTTCACAGCCTTCCAATGTATGTTTTCATTGTAGAAAAGACAATCATATAGCTCAATTTTGTCCTGTAGCGAAATCAAGTCCAACTGGGACGGTGGCACCAAAGTCGGATACAGACAAAACAAAGTCGGTGGTTTCAAGAAGAGCATTTTTCGTGACTTCTCAAAAAGTGAGTAACCCGAACGAAGTTATCACGAGTTATTTAATCATAAACTCTAGCAAAGTCTTTACCTTATTTGATACCGGTTCTACTCATTCTTTAATTTCTCCTACTTGCGCTCAACGTTTAAATTTGACTCCGGAGAAATTAGACTTTGACTTATCTGTTGAAACTCCATTGGGAGAAACCTTCATTACATCCACTGTTTATAAGTCTTGTTTAATTCAAATCGGTAACTGCACGTTATCTGTCGATCTTATCTCTTTTAAAATACTTGCATTTAATGTGATTTTAGGGATTGATTTGTTAACTACTCATCATGCTAAAATCAATTATTTTTGTAAGGTTGTTAGCTTTTATATTCCTAACCAACCTATTATGCGAATTTAGGCAACCCAAGCACTAAAGTCAATCGCTATCATATCAAGCCATAAAGTTATTCGTTTATTGAAAAATGGATGTCAAGCTTTCTTAGCCCATGTCATGAATTTAAACAAAAATACAACATATTTGAATGATATTTCTATTATTAATAAATTTCCTGACGTATTCCCTAAAGAACTTCCTAGCCTACCCCTAGAGCGTAAAATCAAATTTTGTATTGACCCTAGTACAAAACCTATTTCTAAAACCCTCAAATAGTTCTTCACCCAAAACGAACGTAACATGCGCCAAAGACGTTGGCTCAAGCTGTTGAAGATTACGATAATACGATTTAATACCATCCTAGAAAAGCGAATGTAGTAGCTGACGCATTGAGTAGAAGATCTTTACGTTTATGAGTGCTGTATTGTTAACACAAAGACCCATTTCATATGACTTACAAATGATAGAGAGAGAGTTAAATACTCTAGGGACCCACGTGATGATGTCTAATAATATGAGTAAAATCGACGTTAATTGCTAAAGTGAAAGCCGCTTAAGCTACACACCCGGAGCTGATGAATGTGAAGAAGAAGGTTCAAGAGGGAGTTATTCTATAAGCAAAAATCGACGAAGAGAGTAAATCTCAACCCTTGATTTAATTGGGCCATTTAAAATCCTTGATCGAGTAGGAACTGTGGCCTATAGACTCGCTTTACCGCCAAGTATGTCTCTTGTTCATAATATTTTTTACATATCTATGTTAAGTAAATATGTGGACGACCCGAACCACATTATTGAATTAGAACTAGACGAGATAGCAGAAGATTTAACGTATGAAGAGATACCTATTAAAATGTTGGATAAGAATGAATATATTTTACGCTCAAAGGTTATACCTCAAGAGTTCGAATCTGATGAGGTATTATCATCTCTTCGACATACCAGGTACGCACGTAAATTTCGAGGGAGAAATTTTATAAGGAGGGGAAATTGTAAGACCCCGAATTTTATGAAATGAAAGTATTAAATTTTCTTATAATTATTATTTTATTTAGTAAATGGTTAAATTGATAAAGGTTAAAGTTAAGGGTGACATTTGAAAATTTTGCAAAGTAAGCAAGTTGATATAAAATATTTGTTGTCTATGGGAATATTTGTTTTAACAGGGAATATTCGTACGACGACAAAATCATTGGTGGACCCCACAATGGAGGTACTGTCGTAGTTAAAAAATGACTGAATCTTTTTTAAAAATAACGGCAAAAGTTTTACCGTTAAATTGCTGAACTACCCGGTAGTAAAAGTACAGTTGTAAGACCCCAAGTTTTATGAATAAAGATTAATTTTTCTCGAAATATATTTTTGAATATTATAGTGTGAATTTGATATAATGTTATAGTTATGGGTAATATTTACAAATTTTGCAAAGTAAAAAAGAGGTTATATAATATTCGATTGGTCGGAGAATATTTGTTTTAACAGAAAATATTCGTATGATGGCACAATCATTGGTGGACCCTACAACGGAAGTATTGTCGTAGTTAGAAAACGAATGAATTATCTTGTTATAAAAATAACGGCGAAAGTTTTACCGTTAAACTGTTGAACTACCCGGTAGTAAAAGTACAGTAATACGCATGGTTGCATAGTAGCACATTGTATTGATTATTAATACTTACGTGAGAAGTCACTTAGTTATACTCAATTATTGCTACAGTAATTGCTGCATAATATCTCTCATATTATTGATTCAATTATTGTCACAATATCATATGCATAATATTTATTATTATTAAATCAATAATTGAGACGACAAAGTTATTAATATTATTATTTACAATATTGACGATATCTAGAAAGTTCTGCGGAGGAGAGGTTTGGTCACCTAATTGCGCGCCAATAGGGAGAAATCCTTATCAAAAAGCCCCCTCTTTCCTGGGAACGACATGGTTGTTAAATATTGTGAGTTATAATATTAATGATGAATAAGTTCGTGTTAATTAAAGATGAAATTGATAGTTCCATTGTGTTGGGATTATTAGTGTTAGTGGAAATCGACATTTATTTCGATAATAATTGATGTCTGGAAGTTATATTGAACAATTGGGTAATTAATCGGATAAATGAGCAATTAATTGCTAAGAATTAACATGTTTATAACTATGTGTTCACATGTGTGTACTATTGATTCACATGTATGTAATATTAGGGGAAGTGGTGCAACATTGATAATACTTGCATGACTAATGTAGACACTCGAAATTTTCTATACTACTGTTACTAACATTGCAGGAGGACAAATTCGTATTTTAAGAGAGAACCCTGAAAGACAATCAAAATCCATACCGGATACTACCAGAAGTTCAACATCAACCCCGGATCGCAATCTGGGAGTAACGGTTTTAACCTCGGATCTAACCCCGAGATCTGCAGATACAATACTGGAACACACACCGGAAAAGACCGATTAATCTCGGAGATAACTCCGAGGTATCCAGTCTCAGTCCCAACCACGGGAATAGCCACCAACCTTGGTGATAACCCCAAGGAATGCAGTTTCAGAGATAACTCCGAAAATGCTTGTTTCAAATGCCATCAGCTTCAATCTCGGCACTCATAATAAAATACACTGTGCCAACCTGGCAAAAACATCGGGAAGACAGGCACGCCTCAAAGATGACAATGAGGACCTTCAACAAATGCGGCAGTCTAATCTCAGTGAAGTCTGAGCAACGTCTGTTTATCGGCCCGATCCGGCAGTAACACCGGTGAGGGGCAACATCGCCATCTCGTCCAACACGATGCCACGTCTCATCTCTACGCAACAATGTCCCACAAGACTATTGTGCTGGGTAACGGATAAAAGTTGAAGCTTGAAGACCGGAGGGCATCGTCCCATCTTCAAAGAATTCGTACAAACTCTAATCCCATTCCATTGTACAACTCTCGACAACGGCGGTCTGAAATAGGTCCTGAATACCTCAAAACGGATGCCCGGATTGCACTTCTCAAAATCCTAGTGGACATTACAGTGCCTGAGTACACGTACTTTGAGACGACCCGACCCGACCCGACAGAATCGAGCCGACCCGACCCGCCTCTGGTACACCTGTGGCTGAGCCGCAGGTACACCTGCGGCACCTTTTACCTATAAATAAGAGGCTTGGGGTGCTAATTTCTAAGAGAAAAAAAACGGGGAAACCTTGCACAATTTGCTCTGCACTTGCCATACAGTGTATTTTCTCACTTTCAAACACCTGTGAGCTCATATATAGCCTCTTTTGTACCCACAAAGGCCCAGTATTTACCTACTCTAAAGTTATATAAGCCCTTTTTATCAGTTAGCTGTAAGCCTTCTCACACACTTTAGAGTCTTTCTCTTCATCTTTGCACACACCCTTCTATACGTTGAGAGTCGTGTTGCTTGCTTTTGCCCGGACTTCGATCTATGGTTTCATTCCAGTCTGTATATATATATATATATATATATATATATATATATATATATATATATATATATATATATATATATATACTTATATATATTAATTGTCTGTCGGACTTTGTTCGATGAGCCTTGACTTCGGTCTGATGCGTTTATTCGCTTATATATATATATATATATATACTTATATATATCAAATGTGTGTCAGACTTTGTTCGATGAGCCTAGACTTCGGTCTGGTGCGTTTACTCGTTTTTATATATATATACTTATATATATGAACTGTGGTCGAACTTTGTTCGATGAGCCTGAATTTTACCCATGGAGAAGATTGAAAAAATACCCATGGAGAAGATTGAAAAAATCCTCCGCGCTGTGGGTCATAACGAAGCCTCGGTGGTTTTAAGCTTGAAGGAAGCGCCACCACAAATATCAATTTTGGACTTGGTCCTAACCTCTGAGAACCACCGGAAGGTCTTGTTAAAGGTTCTAAAAGAAGCCTATCTCTTGACATCAGTGGATACGGAAAAGTTTCAACACATTGTTGATCACATTTTCAACAACAATGTGATATCCTTCACTGATGATGACATACCATCCGAGAGGACTAGTCATTGCAAGCCGTTACACATTGCGGTCTTGTCCTCATGATATATGGTAGCAGGGGTCTTAATAGATGGAGGTTCCTCTCTGAATATCTGCCCATATGCCACCTTGATGAAGATGAATATCAATCTCAACCGAATTCGGAGTACCCATACTATCATCAAAGCTTTTGATAGAGCCCGCCGTAATTCGGTTGGAGTAATTGAGCTGCCAATCGAAATTGGCCCTCATACATTCTGCGTATCCTTCCATGTGCTCAAGATAGATTCGGGATACAACCTGCTCTTGGGACGACCATGGATCCATATGGTTGGGGCAGTCCCCTCCACTCTTCACCAACAATTGAAGTACATTATAAACAATAGTCTGGTCACGGTTAATGCTGAACCAGAGATTCCTCAGCAAGGGGACATTCCGTTCATCAATGCCAATGCAGACATTGAACCAGTCAGTTTTCATGCTTTGGGAATAAGCAACACCCAATACCACGCTATTGGAGCACCATTTCCCGAACCCCACATTTCTGATGAGGTGATGTCAGCCACTCAAGAAATGATGTCGTTAGGTCACAAGCCAGGACAAGGGTTGGGTAAAGACGACCAGGGTATCCAGTACCCCATTCGATTAACCAAGAAATTTGGAACAGCTGGACTAGGCTATTCTGCCAGCTCTAGTCACAGGAATCCTCAAAAGCATCAACAGATTCCTTCAGCTTCAACCATGTGGAATTCAGCTTCGCTTTTAAACTCCGAGTCCGCACAACCCCCAGTAAAAGTGTCAGCCAATGTTATGGCCATGTTATTTCCTAAGCCGAAACTGGTAGAGGAAAAGAAAATTTTTATTCCAGATCCCGCAATCGAAGAAGATGAGCAGAGAATCAAGGAAAACGTTGTTCGAATAATGTCGGGCATGTGCATCATCGTCCATGATGAACATACCAATAGATACACCCCAGATGATGATTGCCCTGACGTAATGGCCATCATTCGGGACAAGGAGGATGATGACAATCCCTCCATCACTGCGGTCCACCCGGACTTTACCCTTACCAATTGGAACAGCATTCCTTGCTTTAGTCTACAAGGGTAAAGCGGGCAGAAATTATTTTCTGCCCTGTAGATATAATAACTTCTTACTTTTTTGTACAGTATTAGCAGTTTATTTAACCAGTATATGCTAACACTGTGTATGATCAACTCATTTCATATATATTAAGTGAAAGCATATTTTGTTTCAGGACTCTGAATTTAGATGTGCCTGTATTTGCGGATACGATGCCTCTCCTACACAAGGATTGTACCTTTGATATAGAGATGAATTCAGCCTTGATGGATCTCCAAGATGACATTGAGGTGCCTCCAGAAATTCAGGAATGGGTCAAAGACAAACCCAAACCTAACCTTGATCAAACCACTTCTTTCAATCTCGAAACCTTAGAAAGCCCTAAGTTAATCTAGATTGGTTCAGACCTTACCCCAAACCAACAGAATGACATGGTTACGCTATTAACACAATTCCAGGATGTGTTTGTATGGTCTCATGAAGACATGGTGGGTTTGTCCGCTGACATTGTCTTTCATTGCCTTCCCATTAAAGAGGGATTTAAGCCAGTCAAGAAAAAGCTCATGCGATTGAAACCTGAGTGGAGTTTAAAGGTGAAAGAAGAAATTATGAAATAATTTCAAGCCGGCATCATCATGGTGTCTACATATCCTGAGTGGATATCCAACATCGTGCCCGTACCTAAACCTAGAGGGAAGGTGCGAGTTTGCGTGGATTACCGGGACTTGAACAAATCTTTCTTAAAAGATAGCTTTCCCGTGCCATTTATCCATATTCTCATTGACAATACCGCACAATACGATATGTACTCCTTTGCTGATTGCTTTATGGGGTACCATCAGATCATGGTTGCCGAGGAAGATCGTGAGAAAACTGCTTTCATCATTCCTTGGGGAACTTTTTGCTATAGACGGTTGTTATTCGGCCTCATCAATGCCGGAGCTACCTATCAACGAGCTATAATGGCTCTTTTCCTCGACTTAATGCATAAAGAGATTGAGATCTATGTGGATGACATCATTGTCAAGTCATGGAAGGAGGATGACCATCTAGACCATCTCAGAAAGTTGTTCAACAAATTGCGTAAGTACAACTTGAAGTAGAATCCAACTAAGTGCGCCTTTGGCGTTAAATCAGGCAAGTTGCTAGGGTTCCTAGTCAGCCACAAAGGGATTGAGCTGGATCCTGCCAAAATCCAAGCCATCACAGAAATGCCCATTCCTCAGACAGAGAAGGAAATACGGGAATTTTTGGGAAGGATCAACTTCATCAGCAGGTTTATCTCCCAACTCACAACAACCTGTGAGCCAATCTTCAAGTTACTAAGGAAGAACTCCTCCATGAAATGGAATGATGAGTGCCAGAATGCCTTCCTTACAATCAAGAAACAGCTAGTCAAAGCTTCTGTCTTGGTACCACCCAGGGATGATGTTCCCATGTTCATGTACCTGTCCATAAGTGACAATGCCATGGGCTGTATGCTGGGACAGAAAGACGATAGAGGCCAAGAACGAGCTATCTATTACCTCAGCAAAAGGTTTAGCAGCAGTGAACACAAGTACACTCTGATCGAGAAGACGTGTTGTGCTTTAGCATGGGCTTCCATGAGGTTACATCATTACCTACATGATCACACAACCCATCTCATATCCCGCGTGGATCCTCTCAAGTACGTGTTCAATAAACCCATGTTAAATTGCCGGCTGTCCAGGTGGCAGTTGATCCTACAACAATTTAGCATCGTATATATGACTCAAAAGTCCAACAAAGGTCAAGGAATCGCAGATCAACTGGCCGTCGCACCTTTAGGGGATTTCAAACCCTTGGAAACATATTTCCCCGATGAAGGAGTAATGATAGTACATCAACACCATCAGTACGATACGCGCCAATCATGGAGGGTGTATTTTGATGGAGCTGTTAACATGGAAGGTTTTGGAGATGGAGCAATTCTAATATCTGATACGGGGGAGCTGCATCCCGTTGCCATCAAATTACAGTTTGTCAGGACCAACAATACGGCTGAGTATGAAGGTTGTCTCATGGAGCTAAAACTTGCCCGTTCAATGGGCATCAAGCGGTTAACTGTCCTTGGAGATTCAAAGTTGGTAATCAGACAGTCCACCGGAGTCTATCAAACCAAGGAACTATATTTGCTGCCTTACCATCGGCAGGTTTTGAAGATGGCTTTGGAGTTCAAAGAAATATCCTTTCTACACATTCCTCATAATAGGAATGATTTCGCGGATGCATTAGCAACTTTGGCCTCCTTGATTTGCATATCAGATAAGGAACACTTCCCAAGCGTCACAATTACGCTAAACAAGGCCCCGACCTATGGGAATTACGTTGGAGAAGTATCGGATGAGCTACCTCCCATCCAACCTCCTTGGTATCAGCATATCAAGGAATATCTGCGAGATGGATCTACACCCACTGAGGTGAGCCTGACTGAGAAAAGGCGGATTCATTGACTTGCTATGAAGTTCTACCTGAGTGGAGATGCGCTCTATAAAAGAGATGCAGGACTGGGTCTTCTCAGGTGTTTAGACAAAGATCAAGCCCAGAGGCTTATGGATGAAATCCATGGTGGAGTCTATGGCCCCCAAATGAGTGGCCCCCTTCTTGTCAAGAAAGTCCTCTGGACGGGACATTACTGGCTGTCTCTCAAAGCTGATTGTAACGGCCACGTCAAAAGATGCTATCAGTGCCAGATTCATGGGAATTCTATACACGCCCCTCCACGGGAGCTCCACAATATGAGTTTGCCTTGATCCTTCTCAATGTTGGGAATGGACGTTATTTGGCCCATTGAGCCTAAAGCCAGTAATGGTCACCGATTTATCTTCACCGTGATCGACTACTTCACCAAGTGGGTAGAAGCAGCCTCCTTCCCCAAGGTCACTATAGAAGTCATCATCGCTTTCATCAGAAACAATGTCATTTATCGATATGGACAACCAGAGGTGATTGTGTCAGACAATGCCAAAAACCTCAACAACAAAATGATGGAGGAATTATGCAGTAGATTCCACATCAAACATCTTAACTCTGTCATCTATCGTCTGAAGATGAACGGTGTTGTTGAAGCGGCTAACAAAAATATCAAGAAGATTATGCAAAAGATGTCAGCCAACCACAAAGATTGGCCTAGTTTATTGCCTCTGACTCTGTTAGCCTACAGGACCACAATGCGTACTTCAACTGGGGCAACCCCCTAAGCTTTAACCTATGGGATGGAAGCAGTGCTCCCCATAGAAGTTGAGATGGAATCTCTCAGAATGTTGATCGACGCTTAGCTGGATGAAAACCAATGGGTACAAGACAGGTATCACCAATTGTCTCTGATAGACGAAAGGCGAACTGCGGCTATCTTCCATGGTCAGCTATACCAGCAAAGGATTGCCAGATCCTACAACAAAAAAGTCCGGCTACGCCAATTTAAATAACATGACTTGATTCTGAATTCTTGACAATCAAGATCATGCCAAAAGAAAATTCGCTCCTAACTGGGAAGGCCCGTTTATTTTCAAAGAAGTATTGACAGGAGGCGGTCTCAGATTACAAGAAATGGACGGTGATGAATTTCCACAACTCATCAACTCAGACACCGTGAAATGGTATTATGTCTGAAGTAACCAGCAAAAACCTTGGTGCATCATCATCAGGTCACCAGTCATTCCGGTTCTTTAACCCTTTACCACCTACAACTTTTCTACACTTTTCCCCTCAGGGAAACATACTCTTCAAGCCAGCAGCCTGGCTTTCTCCTTTGCGCTCATACAACTTAGGTCATCCCACCGCGTATTGAACCTCTTGCGTTCGCAGTTTGGCTACCCATACATGGGATCAAACTTCTCCTGCCTGCAGTTTATCCTCAACCTAAGATTAAACTTTCTCCTCCCCGCACTCTGACCTGCACATGGGATTACGCTTTTCTTCTCGCCCTGAGGGGTGAACTACATCGACCTGATCTCCTCTTCAATAGGAGTACGTAGGCAACCATTTCATATGGCCCGGTCGCAATAAAACAAAAACAACAAAAACATTTCTACCCTCTTCTCCTTATAAAAACAAAAAAGAACCAAAAACATTCCTACATCATATCAGCCATATACAGCGTTAAACCTCTCATACCAGGTTGGAACTACACAGACTCAATCTCTTCTTCAATAGGAATACGTAGGCAGCCATTCATGGTGCAGTCTCACCCCTACCAAAACACAAACCATTGTCAACGGGTGTTGGGATTCCCTTTCAATCCACTATATGTCATTCGGCTTCAGACCAAAGGGATGGAATTACCTGAACTCCTCCCAAATAGGAGATTCGGCGACCATCTAAGCTGCGGTCATACCTCGAAGAGCAATACTAAACCATAAGAGGTGGAATTAACTAGGCTTCTCCTAAATAGAAGTACTGGTGAATATCTGTGGTGCGGTCAATCTCAATGAGGAAAGCCACACTTCTCTCCACATTTTCATTCAGAAACAAGTCCCAAGGCACCAAAGATGGTAGGGATACACATAGATCAATGATCCATTTTGAACTATCCAGAGACAACTCAATGTCCATCCACCAAGGAAGAATTCAGAATACATCAAGATCACAAGCCCTGAAGCAGCAGGCAAAATATCAAGCAAATAGTAAGGCATATCTAAAAGGGAAGTGATCCAAAAATATGTTTCCCTATCATATATAATTTTGTTTGATATATATACAATGTGAACTATACATGACAAAATGGCTAAGCTAGTCTGTACAGGTAAAGACAAGCTTATCTACGAATCAAGGTACATGCGAGCTAGCAAGACCAACATGGCATCCCTCTCAAATGAAGGAGGTAAAGTTGTAGTCTCCTGGATAAGAATATCCACAATACCCAACAGATCTAAAGCCATATGCATGATGATCATGTGCTCATCGATATAAGCGTTCATCTCTACGGTCATACCAGTGGTAAGGGACCTCGCTGCATTACTGTCTGTGACAGCCATATCCCGGGCAGATATAGCACTATCCCGCTCAGCTATCATTGCGTCTCTGTCTGACCTGGCCTCATCCCGCTCAACAACAGCGGCATCTCTACGAGCTAATGCCTCGTCTCTCTCTAATAGGGCGGTGTCCCTCACATCAAGAGCAGTCGACATCATAGATCAAATCTGGTCTCTCTCAAAGGTCATCAGATGAAGACTCTGCTCTAAATACTGTGCCAAGTGCTGGATCACAAAAGTACTGGTACTAGGAGAATCCGGAAGAAATGCTGGCAACCCAACATCGGTATCCTCCTCGATGTAGGTATCAATGTCCTCTATAGGCTCTACATCGTCTAACTCAATCTCCGATACTGCAAATACTGCTGCAGCTGATAAAACCTCCGTCTCCATCCATGCGGAGTACACACTCCGATGGCTGAAAGAAATACGACATAGCCACCTCATGGGAAAAACAATACCCGTGCCGTCTAAAGGTACCAACCGGTCGCAAGTGTGACATAAACCACACATACAGCATGACCGAACTCCCAGTAAACATAATTGACTGGTAAGTACGGCAGTAGGACGCTGATCGCAAGGTCTCTGCCACGATCATAGGTACAATGGTATGAACCTCCCTGAGAGCTCTCGCCGCCATGATAACGCCTATATATATCTCATCCATGTACCGCATCATGTACACGTATGACAGTACACATAGTATCAGTACATCAACTCTGGACAAACGTAAATGATCCTCCAATATGGTGAAATCCCCTGAATGTTGTGAGTAGCTATCCTCCGCACCAAATCTGTCATACAGAAAACGCTGAGAGATCACATGGCCAGATGTCAGCTCATCTTGTACCACTCTGCGCCTCAATCCTGTGAGAGTCATGAATCTCCTACTCATGTCTCCCAAAACCATGTGCACGCATGGTCTGTCTAAGGGTAGCATCGTCAAACGTGCATACTCCTCCAGAGTAGGAGTCAACTCCTGGGTACCAAAACGGAATACCTGCCTATCATCTAGCCAATGCTCTAGCATCCCATCTACAAATCATGCAGGAACCTGAAATGCCAAAAGGGTCATGGTATGCTGCAACAACAGATCTACATTCACCCTATCTGGTGGTGACATGTTATCGTACTATGAGCGCATACCCAATGCCACCACTGACAGTGGGGTATGATCTATATGGCTAACTGTCGAAGAAGACATCTGTGCGGGCCGTGTCATAAGACCATCCAGGGGTCAATACCGAGTATCTCGGGACATACATACATATGCATAACATGATACATGCATAACAGATAATGGATGTCAATATGATATAGGGAATGAAAAAATGGTGCATACATTCCTAAATATATCATCATCTAATACATCAGCTCTATACAGCTACAAATACATGAAAATGGGGCACAAACGCCCTACTACTAACAGAGGCCTATCCAAAGATATAGCGAGAATGGGGAACAGCCACCCAATATCTAACAGAGGCCTATCAAAAGATATAGCAAGAATACACATCAGAAGAAGGCAATGGTCTCGATGTCCACATCCTCAATCCTGTCCACCTGATGTAACTCCTCCTGAGTCACTGGATCTCTATCAACAGGGATGTCAGGCCTATAGAGGGGAGGATCTGCGCCAGAAAAACCAAATGGGTCGTCTGAGGGGCCAACACCTGAACTGGAAGGAACAAATGTCTCTGCCTCTGCTGGATCTCTGCCCAAATGTCGAATAAATATGTGTGCTTGATCCAACTGCCGGTTTAAGCTATCAATCTGGGTCAGATGAGTCGGAGCTCGAACACAAGCTACCCAATCCATCATCATCAAAGATCCTGGAACCATGTCCCCCATAAACTATGTGGCACGGGACTGGGCCCCAATAGTGCGAGGAAGCTAGCAGCGCTGGAATATCTCCTGAGTACATGTACCCTCAGATAAATCAAAACCGTCAACTCCCAACAATGGAATATCAATGGCGGGTGACTGTGATGTAGGCCAATGACGCCTAACAGGAGGCAAGATCAGTATACGAATCTCCCCTGTGGTGCTCTTAATAGCACGCTTTCCTAAATAGAGCTCCCAGCCTCCATCGGTGAAAAGAGGAAATCTTCGGGTCAAAATCAAATACTCTACTCCAGTAGGGTGTCCATCCTCAAACCCGATGATCAAATGATCCCCTGAGTATGGAAGCCATGTGATGGCGTCGGCCGTCAGCAACTCCAGCTGCATACGGTAATGAACGAAGCCCTCCGATACAGGGACCTCTGGCAAAATAGAATGGTTCCATCGTCGTCCTCATGGATAGGTATCTAAGCCTAACACACTCATAGGACGCAAACATGGAAGCCTCTCATAGCCCCAAAAATGCCAACACAATGGCAAAACATCTGCTTCCAGTAAACACTCTTAACCTGTGAAGGGAAAAAGACAAGAGAAATGCTCACCAGCAGGAACGGGTAAAATCCTAGCCAAGCCTCGGTCAAACCTTGTGAGCGTAGATGCATGCCTCGGAGGAAATAGGCAAAAGTGTAAGAGACCCAATCATATTCTCCTATACGGTCCACATCGCGTGTGGCGCTGACCAAAACGAAAGATACCGTGGAAGAGTTATCTGCTATGAAGCAGCCTCGAATGATCATCAGGAATAATCGCCGCAGAACGCGATCCCTAATCCTGACATCATCAGGCATGGGCTCACTCAATAGCCCGCTCATAACATCTACGCTCAAAGGACCTGAACGGACAGTCCTACCTTTGAGCGCACCCGCCGGAACTCCTAACAAGGATCGGACGGTAGTAGGGGTGATATTCGCCATGCAAGGCACTGGCTCCCCTCCAAACTCCATACCTGTGATAAATCGCCAATCCATAGGCGTCATCATCACCTCGCAATCCAGCAGGTGGAGTGACTGAGTCTGATGAAACCATCGCTCAGACAATGCCCTGAGGTAACCCCAGGGACAACGACGGGGAAGGATGGAGAAAAATGCCCAAAATCCCCACTCATGCACTACTGCTCTATAATCAGGATGAAGCACCTGGTACATGGAGTGGATGCTAAACCAGTTCCCCCAAGGCTGTGTAAAACCTGGAACCTGCATGAAGCACAGATCAACATCAGAACCCTTTTATTTCTCATCAATAGGAAAGAAGGAAGATAAAGTCTAACATCATACCTCATTAACATGTAAGTACATCGATGGGTGTCTACCCAAATCTCCTAGCAACTCTGGGTTCACCACCTGGATGCTCGAAAGCTCCCTGCGAGGGATATGTACAACAGGACTGGAATCCTCAATATCCACCTCCTCGTCCTCGACGTCTGGAACATCTACCTGGACGGGACGAATCACAGCCTCCACCAACCGACGAGGCTGTCTGATCGAACGGGGACGAGGAACTTCAGAAGCCCTCCGCCGTACGCCAGAATCGGTCCTATAGGAACTGCTCGACTGATCTGGATCCATAATATCTGGACAATAAGTCTCCAAATCACCTCAGAAAAGGTGTGGTATTGCCTTACCTGAAGCTTTCTAAAATGCATTATATGATTATATGCATTCATGCATTTACTTTAACATATAATAGAGTTAGAATGCATGACTACCCAATGCCTACATTTGAAAATTTTTGCCATAGTCCTCTTTAAAAATAGGACTATCCACATGCGCGCAGGCATGTCTAGGTGGCAATTCAGTAACACACCTACCCCAAAGTCATATACAGAATATATGCATAAAAAATCAAGAACATCATGCATAAGGCCAACCTCAATGCTAGGAGTATTTTTCCTTTCTACCTTTTGCTCATTGGACCTCAAATAGGACAAAAAAATAGAAGAAAAAGGTGCCAATTTGACTGTCTTAGAAGTCAAATTTTTTCACATCATTATGTTCAGCATGGTTTAATACTAACATTTACTATGTTGAATATTTTTTATCAAGTCATTTGTGCATATATAATCACTACTATGTGTTTAGATGCATTTCGTGCAATATCTTACAATCTAACGGATAGAAACTGGAAAAAATACATGCATACGTTATCAGGATAGTGTAGAACACTTGTACGGTGACAGAATTTGCAGAAAGCAGCCCGAACTCAGCAAATATGGAAGTGGCTCACGGTTTTTTCTAGAGAGAAACAAGTTGAAAGTGACTTGTGAAGGCAGGCTGCTGGGATTTATCATCCATGCCTAGTCGCAGGCTCACATGCGGCTGCAGCAAGTGCACCTACGGCTCCTCTATATGGGCCCACCCCTCCAGCTCGGTCCAATTCGAGTTTAAATGGAGTTCTTACGGGCAAGAAAGGTCAAATTGGGAATAAAAATGCCACGCGATTGAGCAAAACAGTATACAATCCTGGTCTTCTCAGATGAAACTTTGAATCTGTACATCACTCATTGGTAGTCGCCTGAACAAAAGGTATACTCTGCCGATGATCTCAGTTGTCATAAATCACATACGGCAATACCTTATATAGCTCCGATGCCACCGACTCCAGGTTGTTACTCTACGTGAATCCCCGACGGGGGTTACAATGTGAGTCCCCGACGGGGGTTACAACGTATATCTCCGGCGGGAGTAGCAACGCATGCTCAACCGTTGACACACATATCAACGAAGGTCAAGCAACCTTGACATCATTTCAGCCGATAGCGTTTAAACCTGTCAGAGCTATAGAGCTGTTTGAGGTTCTCATACCAAGCTGCTCATATTCCCCAGCGGATCCCCGGCGGGGGTCACAATGCAATGCTCCGTTAATCTACACATTAGCGAATGTCAAGCAACCTTGACGATCTCCTCACAGAGTTTCAGTTGTTGATTCACACGTCAGCGAAGGTCAAGCAACCTTGACAGTATATCCCATAGGATGTTTCAGCCGTTGATTCATACGTCAACGAAGGTCAGGCATCCCTGACAGCATTTGCTGTTGGCAGTAAATCCAATAGAATCATGACATATTCTGGCGATACTAACCAGGAGAGGTCAACATTATCCAAGAGGATAGATGATGGAATATGTTATACACATCCTCAAACAGATCAAGCTTTATCCCCACAGATCTCTTACACATAAAAGATACCCTTTCAGTATCAAGTCGTTATCAAGAACACAGGAATTTGGTGATAACTCCAAAACCAATATCCTAACGAATTCGGCTTGCACATCAGATCTGGTCAGTATTTCCAATCCCCGGTTTAAGCAATAGGAAACCAGGAATCATCCCCAGTATATTGGGCCACAACCCCGTACACATGCATCATACATTTGCATCATGTTACTATCTATAGTACCATGGTTATCTTGTTACGTTTCAAGTGTCTAGAATTCTTTATCCTACCCATGCATCGTCATGCATGAGTATGATAAAGAGGGGCATCTATAGACACTCAAAATTTTCTGTACTATTGTTACTAATATTGCAGGAGGACATATTCATCGTTTAAGAGAGAACCCTTAAAGACAATCCAAATCCATATCGAATACTACTAGAAGTTCAGCATCAACCCTGGATCGCAATCTAGGAGTAATGGTTTCAACCTCGGATCTAACCCCGAGACCTGTAGATACAATACCGGAACACACACCGGAGAAGACCGATTAATCTCAGAGATAACCCCGAGGTATCCAGTCTCAGTCCCAACCATGGGAATAGCCACCAACCTTGGTGATAACCCCAAGGAATGCAGTTTCGGAGATAACCTCGAAAATGCTTGTTTCAAATGCCATCAGCTTCAATCTCGGCACTCACAATAAAATACAATGTGCCAACCTGGCAATAACATCGGGAAGATAGGCACGCCTCAAAGATGACAATGAAGACCTTCAATAAATGCAGCAGTCCAATCACAGCGAAATCTGAGTAACGTCTGCTTATCGGCCCAATCTGGCAGTAACACCGGTGAGGGAAAACATCGCCATCTTGTCCAACAAGATGCCACGTCTCGTCTCTACGTAACAATGTCCCACAAGGCTAACCAATCTCGAGTGACTATTGTGCGGGGTAACGGATGAAAGTTGAAGCTTGAAGACCGGAGGGCATCGTCCCATCTTCAAAGACTTTGTACAAACTCTAATCCCATGCCATCGTACAACTCTCGACAACGGCGGTCTGAAATAGGTCCTGAATACCTCAAAATGGATGCCCGGATTGCACTTCTCAAAATCCGAGTGGACATTACAGTGCCTAAGTGCACGTACTTCGAGACGACCCGACCCGACAGAACCGGGCCGACCTGACCTGCCTCTGGTACACCTGTGGCTGAGCCACAGGTACACCTGTGGCACCTTTTGCCTATAAATAAGAGGCTTGGGGTGCTGATTTCTAAGAGAAAAAAGAAGGGGAAACCCTGCACAATTTGCTCTACACTTTCCATACAGTGTATTTTCTCACTTTCAAACACCTGTAAGCTCATATATAGCCTCTTTTGTACCCACAAAAACCCAGTGTTTACCCACTCTAAAGATATAGAAGCCCTTTTTATCATTCAGCTTTAAGCCTTCTCACACACTTTAGAGTCTTTTTCTTCATCTTTGCACACACCCTTCCACACGTTGAGAGTCGTGTTGCTTGCTTTTTCCTGGACTTCGGTCCGTGGTTTCATTTCAGTCTGTATATATATATATATATATATATATATATATATATATATATATATATATATATATATATTATATATATATATATATATATATATTTATATATATATATTGACTAACATTATCGAGGTATGCCTCGATTGAGCCTAGACTTCGGTCTGGAGCGTTTACTGCTTTAATATATATATACTTATATATATTAACTGTCTGTCGGACTTTGTTCGATGAGCCTAGACTTCGGTCTGGTGCGTTTATTCACTTTTATATATATATATATATATATATATATATATATATATATATATATATATATATATATATATATATATACTTATATATATATATACTTATATATATTAACTGTGTGTCAGACTTTGTTTGATGAGCCTAGACTTCGGTCTGGTGCGTTTACTCGCTTTTATATATATATATATATACTTATATATATGAACTGTGGTCGAACTATGTTCGATGAGCCTGGATTTTACATCCGGTGCATTTATTACTTATATATATATATATATATATATATATATATATATATATATATATATATATATATATATATATATATATATATATATATATTAATTTTGTCTTGCCTGGAGTTCCCTTCGTGGCAGTTGATCGCTTTTATAGTTTTCTTTACATTTCGTCCTGCCTGGAGTTTACTTCGTGGCAGTTGACCGCATTTACAGCTTTATTTACATTTTGTCTCGCCTGGAGTTTCCTTCGTGGCGGTTGACCGTATCTACAGCTTTATTTACATTTCTGATCCCCCATGGAGGTGCTTCGTGGTTGGTGATCTTGTCTGTATATATATATATATATATATTTACCGCTTTTATATATATACACCTGCTTATTTCTTTTATACAAATTGCAATATTTTGTGCGCCTAAGAATCATGTGATCACAGATTCATCTCATTGGATCTAGATTCGGTTCCCGTGATGGACATTTTCAGCTATAAGCGGCTTGTAAATTATTCTGCGATGTCTGTATTTCCTCAGATGGTTTCCATACCCACGAGGAAGTCGGATTATTTTTGGATCTATTATTTTTCATATGGATGCCTCGCATCCGTCAAATAAAATCAATTCAGCCGCTCACTTAATAAAAATGGAAGTGTAAAAGGTCTCAATTCCTATTGAGCATCAGGGTTTGAAAAACTTCTTTTATAAAACATTATTTCCATATCTTGCTAAAAACTAAATTTTTACATAAATTCAAACCCTATGTATATAGGTTCGAACGAGGCCTCGCACAACTTTCCTATAACAGCACATTGACACACACAGACACACACTCAGATAATAGTTTCTTGAAAAGAGGCGGTCACCGTGGTAACACGGATGTCGGGGGGTGCCTAACACTTTCCCCCCGCATAACCAAGTCCCCGGACCCTAAATGAATCTCAGTTTCGCCGACCCGTATATCAGTGTCACATCACTAGGTCAATGTGCAAACCTTTTCTCGGTTGTGTTGGTACAACCATTTAAAAAACCAACTGGCGACTCTTAACAGTCCCATCGTCGACATTATACATGTCGGACCTTTTTCACTTGTTTTTTCAAACAAATCTCACCTAAAATTAGAACACCAAAGAACAAGTAACGGAAAGGGTCATCCAAAAATCCCGACGTCGATAACTAAATTAAAAATGAAGGTATAGATGAAGGTACTATACTGTAATTATTTTTTTCACATGTATAAAACTATTGAGTCACATGATTGTACTATTGATTCACATGATATACTATTATGGGAGGTGGTGCAAGTTTGATAATACTTGTATGACTAAATTAAAAATGAAGAAAAAGATGAATGTATTATACTGTAATATTTTGAGCCCCAAAACGTGCAATTATTGAAACTATATTTTTTTATAAATAGATGCTCATTTTTCTTTCATTCTCACCAATTCACTAAGACTGACAAGAGCAATTATAGAAAGAGAAGCTATAGAGAGAGAAGCTTTAGAGAGAAAGTAGAGGAAAAGTCTGCTACATAACTATTCCAGTATCCGGTTTTCTTCTGAGATAAGGGATATTATTTTGTTCAGTATTCATGGGAATAATATTATTTAATCTCGTATTCCTGATTATACCCTCATTTTGTTAAAGTATTGCTTCTATACTCCGTGAAATTAGTAGAATATCCTTAAAATTTGCAATTCATCTAGTATCGTTTCACAAGGATATTTTATGCACATTGTTGTTAAATTTTAAGCTTTTCATGCCGGAGTACTGTCCATGAGTACTATTCATGGGGCACTATTCATAAAGTACTATTCATGGGTACTATTCATAAAGTACTATTCACGAGTACTATTCACAAAGTACTATTCATGAGTACTATTCACAAAGTACTATTTATAGGAAAATATTCCCAAAGTACTATTCACGGGGTACTTGTGAGAGCCCCAAATCCGGGTCACAAATCACCACGAATCTGGTACAATCATTCTATTACTATTGTAGAAGATATAAACATAAATTGTTTATACAATAAATTTACACAATTTTCCCCAAGGTCGTGTAACCTTAACTTATACACAATACATAACTTATTTAACTTATAATAACATTAATATACAATACTTATAAAAATTTAGCTGCACACATATACTAAAGTTGGAACTATCTTTGACCTTTCCTTGTATCCGATATATTCGTCTTAATCTGTACTGTTTATCATGATATAGCAAGGGTGAGCATAAGTTTGCCCAGCAAATTTAAGTTCAATAATTTAACGATATATCATGATTAAAAGAATCTGAATAATAAGCTGGCCATAATTCAACAATATAGTTGTGAATTAGCACGAACAAACTTTTGACTGAACAAGTATTAAACATGAACAAATATATTTGGACCAAATGGTAATGAAGGTGATCAGCCTTTCATACCTGACTTATACATCCAATATGTACAGAGTACAATTCTACAATGGCAATCAACAATGATTATCCATAAGCATATCTGAATGAAATAACTCTAAGTAGAGTTAAGTAAAACTTGCATGTTCGGTAGATTACGGTTACGTAATTTAATAAGCTTTGTCTGAACCTAATATATACATAACATCGATATACAAATTAGAATAATATCATCACAATTTAAAATAAGCTAAACACATTAACACATAACCATATTAGTCTATACAACACATAAGACTTAGTATCAAGTCAAACTATTTCAGTCTGACTTGAAACCGACAAAATTCTAACATCCCGACGGTCTAGTCTGACAAATCTTGAGTCTAAATTCCATTAAACTTTGTCTAAACACTTAACAATTATCTTAGATAATTATATTATTAGTCAAAACATTTTTCTATAGCTCGTAATAAGTTTTAAATAATTATTATCATTTATCTTGATTTTTCAATCATTAAAAACGTATTTATACGAATTAAATACCACATAATTCTTTTATCATTAATATCTATTTATTATCAAATATTAATGAAATACATGTCATAATATTATAATATATTTTATAATATCACAAAGTATTTTTAATACTTTAAAATCACCTATATATGATTTTTAAACGATTAAATTCATTATCCTATAATTGCTATAAATATTAAAATATTAATATTTTCATGAAAAAATATCAAAAGTTATATGTTATAACTTAAAATATTTTTATAACACTTAAATCATTTTTATATGATTTTTAAAACATTTATTCTATTTTTCCATAATTTATTTAACATATTTATTAAATAAATTATATATCATTAATATTAATTAATTAATGAAATTCATCACAAAATATCAAAAGTTATTAAAAATAACTTAAACTATTTTCTAACACCATAAAATAATTTTTCATAAATTTTCAAGTATTAAAATCAATTTAAAATAATTTATTTAATATTATAATTAAATAAATTAAATACCTTTTATATTCCAAAAATGTTAAATATTTATGAAATATACTCAAAATAATAAAAAACTAATTTTCGGACATTAAAATAATTTTTCATAATTTATTATGTATTTTTAATAATTAAAAACTATTTTTCTATAATTATTTATTAAAATAATTAATTTCTGGAAAATAAGTGTCACTAAAGGGCCCTATAGCTACGAAACTGTCACTATAGGTATTCTTGAGTGTTCTTGAGGAAAACCTAGAATTCTTGTCAGTGCTCGAGGTTACTACTTTGACCACATAAATTTTCATGTTCTGGACGTTATCAGGGTTGTATATTGTTTTAATGTTATAGTATACATGAAATACTACGATTACAAATCGATTTCATGCCCAAATTCCATCATCACAGCAAGATCTATGCTCTAGAAATACTTGACATACGTGTTCTTGAGTTTCTGGGTTTTCCAGAAACTCAAGCAGTACCAAGGGTCTCTTTTGGAGTCTTAATTAATCAAGTCTCTAGTCATGTTTTAGGTGGTTTAAATATATAAGATTATAATACTTATGTCATAGAATAATCACGTATCACTAAATCAACCAAAAGACATCACATGTGCAAGATCAAGGATAGTCAAAGTCTGACAGAAAAATCGTACATGAGAGTTTCTGGGTTTTCCAGAAATCTTCAAGAACAGCCGGTCAACCCTACTTTGACCCTTCCTATCTATGATTTTATTCATGATCTGTGAGTTCTATAAGCATGAGCATGAAGCCTAAATGTCAGTCTACAATTATATTACACAAACATGGCCAGATCGCTTCACCGAAGGAAGATCAGAGGCCATCAACCCGATATTTTCTATATAAATGAATCATAAATTTTACGTATAATTTTTTTTATTTATTTATTAAAATAAATATGAATGATATGTGTCAAGGTAATGTGTAATTATAATTATATGTGTGATAAATAAAATTTATTTATTACATTAAGTATTGTAAATAAATTTATTTTAGAATTATTTGATTATTATCAATTATATTTTTATACTAATTAATTCCTTATCGAAAATGTTTTATTAATTATTTTTCAAGGAAAATATAATCTTATATTATTTAAATAATATATGAAATGATTTTAGAATAATTATCTATTTTAAAGGTAAGAATGCGTGAAATGTATTATGTATGTATTTATGTGATAAGTATAAAATATATTTATTACATGAATGGTTATGAATAATTTTATTTTAGAATTATTGCTCATTATAAATTATATTCTAATAATAATTAGTTTTATAGTAAAAATGTTTTTAATGTTTATTTTTCATGAAAATATGTCAATTATATTAATTGAATAATATATAATATGAATATAGAATTTTTATAATACTTATTTTATTATATGAATTTTCTTTAAGATATTAAGTAAATTATTTCTACTTAATTATAAGGTTAATTATGGCAGATAAATCAGATATGGAATCCAAACCCTAATTCTGGGTTTTGATTAAGGAATGAGAATAATAATATTATATTATTATTTGTCAGTGTTATAGATAAGTATGGTTATGCGTGTAATGCTAATGTGTGGAACAATTTTATTATGTTACGACCAAACCCTAATAATATTTTGATAAACCCTATTTCTTGTTCTGGAATAAGGAATGATGATAATAATATAATACTAATTATATTGTGATTTTTCAGTGCTATGAATATGTACTGTATTTCTGTATTGATAATGGTTGGTCAATTACGGCGTATTATGACCAAACCTTAGTAATAATGTTAAACCCTAATTTGAGATCCAGATTAGAGTGCAAGATTGTTTTATAAGTATGTTATATAATTTATGGCATGTATTAAATGAATTAATTAGGTAAACCCTAATTAAAGTTCTAGAAACCCTAGTTTCAAACTGTTAAAACCTAATTGATTTGAAACTCTAATGTGAAAGGCATTCATGACTTTGAGAATTTGTTAAGTCATTATGTAATCACGATAACGTGATTTATGATCGGTGATATATGTATTAACCCTAATTAGGGAGAATCGCAATCATTCAAAATCCTTATTATTTTTCTATATTATAAACCCTAATTTCAAAAGTTAGAAACCCTAATTTGCTTATGGTAACCCTAATTATCGGAATTGTAAACACTAATTGACTAATTGGCAAGGTTAATATGGGTAGGGGTACTAAACCCTAATGTTCTTGTATAATTTAATTATTAACCTAATCTAGTTAATAAATTTTAATTTTCAAATCTTAGAAACTAAAATCAATTTATTTTTTTTTTTTTTTATTTTTGTACAAACCTTAATTGCTAAATCCTACATTTGATTTGTGTTAAACCCTAAGGGTTTGCAAGGATTACATGGTTGCCCATAAAATTACAAGCTAAATGACCATTATACCCCTAGTTGTATTATTTAAGCTAAATACTAGGGTTTGACATTTAGGTTGAGTTGTTAACCAACTCTTACTAACTCCACCAACTCCACATGCTCTCTAATTGACAGCAATCAGCCTTCTAGATCAGCCATGTGCATTTTAATTTGCTATATATAGATCTAAGGAGAGAGAAAGTGTATTTGTATTGCTCAAATTTTTACCAAGCTCATCCTAGACCTCTCTCTCCCAAAACCCACGAAAATCCATAGTAGATCAGTCACAAACACAGCCCCACAATCAACAATAACAAATCAGAAGCACAAAATCAAAAATTGGATCAAAGAAAGGTATAAAACCCTAATCCTAGAAATCCTTCGATTTGTTGTTAAATGTTGTAATTGATTTGTTAAATATGTGTAATAAGGTGTCAATTGATGATCTGGGTTGATAAATCAAAGACCCATAACATCAAAGTGCACGAATTTGAAGTTTTAAGCAAGTTGGAAAAAAACGAATCTGTGATTTTGCATCAAATGTCAGGGCTTATAACTCTTTGATAAATCATGATTTGTGTTGTTTAAAGGTTGTTTAAGGTCAAAGTGGGTTGACCGGCATTGACCGGACAATTTTTGGGCAGCCCAGAATTTTCTAAGTGTTAATTTTTCTGGCACCGTTTGACCATACTTTAGATGATTTATTTCTTGTTTTTATGATGATATTAAGTGTTATAGTTGTATTCCTACATTTTGTCTACACACTGGAGTTGATAGATCACATAAACGTTACACGATCATCAAGTTATAGAGGTCCAAAGTAGGCACCTCAAACTGTTTTTCATGAAGAACAGCTTTGTCAGATAGTTTGGAGGCTTATATCTCCCAGATCTGATGTTTTTTAAATGGTATGATTGTTGTTAATTGTAGTCTGGTAATTCCTCTACAAGACTCAAGTCATAGATTTCCCAGATTCATTAAGAGGGGAAAATTATTCACGGTCAAATTAGTGCACTCGCTCACTGCCTTATGATTTCTGGGCAGGCTCAAGAACACCTATAGCGACGGTTCTATCGCTATAGGGGCCTTTAGTGACGGTTTATTATAATTATTTTCCAAAAATAATTTAAAAATAGAAAAAAAATAGTTTTTAATTATGAAAAATACAAAATAAATTCTAAAAAAATATTTTAAAGTTCGAAAAATTATATTTTAATTATTTTGAGTATATTTCATAAATATTTAATATTTTTGGAATATAAAATGTATTTATTTATTTAATTATAATATTAAATAAATTATTTAAAAATGGTTTTAATTCATGAAAAATCATGAAAAAATATATTATTGTGTTAGAAAATATTTTAAGTTATTTTTAATGAAATTTAATATTTTGTGATGAAATTTCATTAATTAATTAATATTAAGGATGTTTAAGATATTTAATAAATATATTAAATAAATTATGTAAAATAAAATTAATGATTTTAAAAATCATTTAAAGTATTATAAAAATATTTTAAGTTATAAGATATAACTTTTGATATTTTGTCATGAAAAATATTATTAATTTAATATTAATGATATTAATTTATTATTAATGATATTTAGTTTATTTAACAATTATATTAAATAAATTAGTTTAAAAATGATTTTATTATTTTAAAAATCATTTTAAATGAAAATAAAGTGTTTAAAGATATTTTAAGTTATAAAATATAACTTTTAATATTTAAGGGATATTTTTATTAATAATTTAATATTAATGCTATTTATTTAATAATTAATGATATTAAATTTATTTAATAATTATATTAAATAAATAGTTTAAAAATGGTTTTATTTTTTTAAAAATCATTTAAAAATGATATAAGTGAATTAAAAATATTTTAAAGTTATAATTAATGACTTTTAATATTTAGATAATAGTCTATTAATATTTAAATATTAATGGTAAATATTTAATAATGATTTTAAATGTTTTAAAAATCATTTAAGGGTAATATAAATACGTTAAGAATATTTTGAGTTATTATACATAACTTTAATATGTTGGCAATGGTTTGATTAATAGTTTTATATTAATTAAATATTGATGATAATAGAATTGTTTGATATTTAAATTATTTAATAATGATTCTGATATTTTAAAAATTATGGTAAATGGTAATAATTATTTTATAAGTATTATAAGTCATTTAAAAATAATATGACTGATACTAAGTTACAGGATAGAGTCTTAGACTTGATAATTACCCGATTAAGTTGTCGATAGACCGACATGGTTCAGAAATTGATCTGGACTTAGAAATTTAGTTAGTTAATTATTTTATTTGTGATTCAATGGTGGATAAAGTTGTGTGACAATGTGATTAGGAATGAGTGGATGTTTGTTTGTGATAACATGATTGTTGAACATGTATGACAATGTGATTATGTTATGTGCTGACTGCAATAAGCAGTACTATGTGTTATGATATGTGATTCTAATCGATAGAATGATCTTATTAATTATAGGTTTCGGTATAACAGATAGATCTAAGTTGCGTAATTGTAAGCAGCACATCAGGCAAGTATCCTAACTTTGCATTTTCTTTATGCAATGGACAAGTGTCAAAATGTTTCAGAATTATACTATTACTGTACAGATTGTTAAGTCTATATTATATACGCCCATTGATTATCAACATGTTAGTATATGATAATTCAGATATATATTCTGTTCGTTAATTTCTATAAATGATTATACAAGTGTCCCCACTTGGATAACCATTGTATTTAATCACATGTTGATACACCTTTTGTGACGCCCCCAAAATAGGTTCATTCCATCCAACCCATTCTGAGTCGCCAAATACATGGTACAGAAATAACTACAACTTTATTATTACAACATATAAACTGCGAGTTTAAATACAGATATTGTCGTCTAGACAATATCCACACTCAAATAAATCCCCATCATAATTATTGATACATTATTTTACAAAAATGGTGAGGACTACTAAACAACTCTCTCTAGAACCATTATTACATCCCCCGACTCGTACTCGCTACATTCTCGTCTCCTGAGAAGGAAAAATAGAACAACAAGAAAAAGGGTGAGCTCAACTAGCCCAGTAAAGAATATTATGACTAAGATAATGTACAACAAATTATCCTTAGTCTTCAACAGGGAAAAATCTGATAGAATACAATAGACAACAAGTTTTAGATCAACAACTGCAGCGGAAACAACAATTCATTAGAAGAGTTAAGTAGAGAATAAAATCTACTAACATCTATGAATTTAAAAGTCCATCATCAATATTTTATCCCTGTAACATCAATCAATATATATCTCAAATCAAATCAAATATTCATCTTTGCACTACAGGCCAAAGATATTCATCAGTCGGTCATGTTCATCTCAACACCTGTTCGTCTTTGCACTACAGGCCAAAGATATTCATCAATTGTTCATGTTCATCTCAACACCTGTACATCTTTGCACTACGAGCCAAAGATATTCATAATAAAATCAACCATCTTTGCACTACAGGCCAAAGATATTCAGTAACACCATCATTTAGGACTGAGGATGATGAAAAATATTTTAAAGGAAACGAATCCAGTGCAACAAAATAGCAAGTATTAAGGATTCGTACTTTAAACAATCTGAGTTCAAAAATACTTCATAAATAATCATACTGAAGTAAAATTCAAGAATGATCAAAACATGGATACAATTAAAGCTAGTATCCAGAATAGATATTTTGGATAAAAAGAAGAAATTTCATTTTTTGGTGAATAGTGTCGTATTCGTGAATAGTGTCGTATACGTGAATAGTAACTCCGACACCAAAAGATAGAAATTTCATAAAAAAATATCATCACGCTTCGTGAATAGTACTCATGAATAGTAACTCGTGAATAGTAACTCATGAATAGTTACTCGTGAATAGTAACTCATGAATAGTAACTCTGACATGAAAAGTTCCAAATTTGATAAAAAGTTCCAACCAATATTTCAACATAATGATATTGAAGAAATAATATCATTTTAGAAGAAAATAACATCCCTTACCTTGAAAGACAGTACTTCTAGTTGAAACACCGGATATAGGCTATGACTTGAACTTACAGCGTATAGCAATACTCAAAGTATACTCAAAATACTCACAAGAATACGCTCGATAATATAGAGAGAAAACTTCAGTTTCTGGTGTGATTTTCAATTCTAACCTAAGAACCTATTTATAGTAAATTGCTTAGAACACCAAAGCAGAAAATTTAATATAATATTAATATTAATATTACAATTCCTACGCCCACTTCTAAGGATCTGAAAATTTGCATTCAACACATTCAAATCACATGCTCGACCCACAAAAAACGTTTTTTATATTTAAATTATTTTAAACTTCCAAAAATCAATTATTTCGGAACTCCGGATCTTCAATAATTCACAATAAATAGCCCTTTTACCAGAAAATTCGAATCTCGCTATTTTTAATAGGAAATTCAATTCTCTACAACTTTGCAGAAGGAAGTTTTTTCAAATTCCAAACAGAAATTGACCGAAATCCACAAACAGGCGATTTTACAGGCTATAATCAAATTTTAGTCAATAAATGGGATCCACCAACATGAAAAACATGTTTTAAATATTTTTGGTAACAAAAATACTCCTCCTCCACATATACTCATATATCTCACATTCATCATAAAAATATCATCATTATTATATTATTAAAATATAATAATATATTTAAATGAATTATTTTATCATAAAAAGATAAAATATTAATTTTCAACAATTGTCACATTAAAAATTTTCTCCATCTATATCCACATAAAATCAATATTTTCCTCATCATATAAATCAATAATTTAATTATTCACAAATAATATTACAGAATCACAATACTGACAACCAGGCCGTTCTCAGGAAAGAGGGGGCTTTCCAATAAGAATTTCTCCTTACTGGCGCGCAATTAGGTGACCAAACCTCTCCTTAGACAGAACTTTCTAGACATTGCCAATAATTTTATCTAATAATATTATTCAGATAATATGAATTATTGCTTCGATAATCAAAAATACTGTGTAATGACAATTATTGAAACAACGGTAATATAAAATATCAATGCAGCAATTATTGAATAAATAACATAAAATACTGAACAGTAATTACTGTAACCATTATTGAGTAGTGCCTTCTTACGTAAGAATCAATAATTGGTGCAATATCGTGTGCTACTGTGCAACAACATGTATTACTGTGTTTTAACCATCTGGTATTCCAACAGTATTAACGGTAACAACTACGCCGTTTTTTTTAAACAACTTATATTTGTCGTTTTCTTCGTCCAATCGCTTTCCGTTATGGGGTCCACCCATGGCTGCGCCGTCGTACGAATATTCCTCGACAGCAAGAATATTCCACGACCAAATGAATATTCTCCGACAATAATGAATATTTTATAACCACCTGCTTATTTAAAATATTTGCGCATTTTACCCATAACTAACCACATTAATCAAATTCACCCTTACTATTTCAAAAAAAAATAAATAAAGGAAATTCCTTTTTATTTAAAAATTTTCGGGGTCTTACAACCTCCCCTCCTTATGAAATTTCGTCCTCGAAATTGACGTACGTAACTGGTGTTTCGAAAAGGTAAAGATACCTCGCTTTTATTTTCGTTTCCAACTCCCAGGTCATTTCCTCAATAGCATGGTTTCTCCACAAAACTTTAACTTGTGGTATAACCTCGGTACATAAGACATGTTCTTTCCTATCCAATATCTTGACAGGTACCTCCTCGTACGTTAAGTCTTCGGCTATTTTGTTCGGTTCTAACTCAATAACATGGTTCGAGTCGTCCACATCGGTACATAAAAAAATGTTATAAACACGCGACATACTTGGCGATAAAACGAGTCTATAGGCCACAGTTCCTATTCGATCGAGGATTTCAAATGGACTAATAAATCGAAGGTTTGAGCTTTGCTCACATCGCCAATTCTCGCTTTTGAAATAACAACTTCTTGCACCTCCTTCTTCAAATTCATCAGCTCCAGTGTGTAGCTTGAACAGATTTAACTTTATCGATTAAAGTCGATTATACTCGTATATCATCACGTGGGTACCTAGAGTTTTTATCTCCATCTCTATTATTTATAAATTATACGAAATTAGTCTTTGACAATATCGTACTTGTACTTGTATACGATCTTCTACTCAACACGTCAGCTACCACGTTCGCTTTTCCAGGATGGCATGGTCAGAACATGTGCTGAAATGAGTCTCCTCTTGAGTTCTTCGAAGCTCTTACCACATTCCTTGCTCCATTCGAATTTTGTATCTCTACGAGTCAGCTGCGTTAATAGAATAGCGATTCAAAAATATCCTTCAACGAATCTCCGATAATAATCAACTAAGCCTAGAAAGCTACGTATTTCGATTACCGACTTAGGTTGTTCTCAACTACGACTCATATCCCAACCTTGGATAGCACGTTACAATGACACCTATCAGTTTACTATCGCACGAATATTGTGTCCCCTACGAAGAGTCTGGCTTCGGTGCATTCTACAAAGGAAGTCACAAGATAAGGGCTCGGGTACCAAATTCTATAGTTAAATTTTTAACTCCTGAAGTTCAATAGGAGCCATGAGATTTTTAGAAATGGGTTTTGTACCGGGTTCAAAGTCGATACAAAATTCAATATCACGCTCTGGGAGTAGGCCAAGAAATTCTTCAGAAAATACGTCAGAAAATTCACTAACAACAGAAATATCATTCAAATCTGATGTACTTTTGTTCAAGTCCACGACATGGGCTAAGAAAACATGACATCCATTTTTCAATAAACGAATGACTTCATGGCTTGATATAAAAATGTTTGACTTCAATGGTTTGATTGCTTGAGTTCGAATATCAGGTTGCTTAGGAATATGAAAACTAACAACCTTACAAAAGCAATTAATTTTGGCATGATGAGTAGTTAACCTTAAAATCACATCAAAATTAAATATCTCTATAGAAATAAGGTTAACAGGTAATGTGATAGTTCCAGCTTGAATCAAGCAAGATTTCTAAACAACGGATGTAATGAAAGTTTCTCCTAACGGAGTCTCCACAGATAGGTCAAAGTCTAATTTCTCCGTAGTCAAGTTCAAACGTTGAGCGCAAGCAAAAGAGATAAAAGAATGGGTAGAACCGGTACCTAGTAAGGTATAAACTTTGCAAGAATTTATAATTAACTAACCCGTGCTAACTTCGTTCGGGTTCCTCGTATTTTGACCGGTCACGACAAACGCTTTTCCAGGAACCGTTGACTTTGACTTTTCTGGGACAGCCTTTTGAATCACCATCCCAACTGGAATTGGTTTCGCTACCGTACACTCTCGAGCGATATGTCCTTCATTTCCACAATTATAGTATACCTTGAACTGTTGTGGGCAGTTTGGGCTGATATGTCCCTCTTTCCCGCATTTGTAACATACAACCGGTGGTCTTTCTCCTCCCTTGGAACCAGTTGTTGCTGGCACTGTCGTCTTCACATGGTCGTTGTTAAATCTCCTCTTTTTAAAATCTCCTCCCGACTCGCTTCTTCTATTTTCATGGCCGTGATTACCACCAGAGTGGTTACCACCTTTGCCCGTATTCTTTTTTCTTCACAGGTTATCGTTGTTCTGATGACTGCTGTCACCAGTATGATCCTGGTTATGGTCCCTCGGTTGAACGTACTCGTTATCTCGCTCTAACAATTGAGCCCTGTTGACAACATCTTAATAGAGAGAAAATTTATGAGAAATGAGATACTGGCGTATGTCAGGTTTCAAACCTCTCAAAAACATCCACGTCATATGTTCCTCATTCTCCACCAAATGAGGTGCAAACCTGGATAACTCTGCGAACTTTGCCTCATACTGGGATACCGTCATGTTGTTCTGTTCTAGTCTAATAAACTCTACCTCCTTCATATTGCGAATAATTTCAGGAAAGTATTTTTCACTGAAAAGTTTCTGAAACGTTTCCCAAGACATGCTGAGTGCAGCTGGATGGGTACGCTTCACAGATTCCCACCAGTAATCTGCCTCACCACGGAACATAAAGGTGGCGAATGGAACCTTCTGTTCCTCCGTGCATCCCAAGACATCGAATATCTTGGTAATTTGTTTGACCCACGTTTCCGCCATGATCGGATCGGGCTTTCCCTTAAATTCTGGTGGTCCCAACTCTTTGAACTGCTTGACTGTGACCACCCGTGAATTGCTATTATTTCCTCCTATATTTTGAACACGAGTCTCCCTCGTCTGGTTTTGCATGAACTGCAAAAAGCTTCTAAACATCTCGTCGCTCATCATCTGCTCAGTGGCGTTGTTCACAGGAGGAACATTGCCAGCCTGTTGCATATTCTCCTCATTGGTGAGTACAGGCGTCTCTACGGTCTCATTTACTCCACTGTTAACATTCACAATCGACATTCTCAAATACTGTCATAAAACAAGGGTTAATTAAGGAAATCAATATATCACATAATATCCCTATATTATGACCGACCAACAACTAAGCTTAGGTAGGACACACTAGCGAAGGATTTACTCGTCTCTCCCCTCCTAGTTCTATTCCCCGATCTCCGCCAGAAATCATATCCCTAAGCTCTGATATCAACTGTGACGCCCCCAAAATAGGTCCATTCCATCCAACCCATTCTGAGTCGCCAAATACATGGTACAGAAATAACTACAACTTTATTATTACAACATATAAACTACGAGTATAAATACAAATATTGTTGTCTAGACAATATCCACACACAAATAAATCCCCATCATAATTATTGATACATTATTTTACAAAAATGGTGAGGACTACTAAACAACTCTCTCTAGAACCATCACTACATTCTCGTCTCCTGAGAAGGAAAAATAGAACAACAAGAAAAAGGGTGAGCTCAACTAGCCCAGTAAAGAATATTATGACTAAGATAATGTACAACAAATTATCCTTAGTCTTCAACAGGGAAAAATATGATAGAATACAATAGACAACAAGTTTTAGATCAACAACTGCAGCAGAAACAACAATTCATTAGAAGAGTTAAGTAGAGAATAAAATCTACTAACATCTATGAATTTAAAAGTCCATCATCAATATTTTATCCCTGTAACATCAATCAATATATATCTCAAATCAAATCAAATATTCATCTTTGCACTACAGGCCAAAGATATTCATCAGTCGGTCATGTTCATCTCAACACCTGTTCATCTTTGCACTACAGGCCAAAGATATTCATCAATTGTTCATGTTCATCTCAACACCTGTACATCTTTGCACTACGAGCCAAAGATATTCATAATAAAATCAACCATCTTTGCACTACAGGCCAAAGATATTCAGTAACACCATCATTTAGGACTGAGGATGATGAAAAATATTTTAAAGGAAACGAATCCAGTGCAACAAAATAACAAGTATTAAGGATTCGTACTTTAAATAATCCGAGTTCAAAAATACTTCATAAATAATCATACTGAAGTAAAATTCAAGAATGATCAAAACATGGATACAATCAAAGCTAGTATCCAGAATAGATATTTTGGATAAAAAGAAGAAATTTCATTTTTTGGTGAATAGTGTCGTATTCGTGAATAGTGTCGTATACGTGAATAGTGCCGTATACGTGAATAGTAACTCCGACACCAAAAGATAGAAATTTCACAAAAAAACATCATCACGCTTCGTGAATAGTACTCGTGAATAGTAACTCATGAATAGTAACTCATGAATAGTTACTCGTGAATAGTAACTCATGAATAGTAACTCCGACATGAAAAGTTCCAAATTTGATAAAAAGTTCCAACCAATATTTCAACATAATGATATTGAAGAAATAATATCATTTTAGAAGAAAATAATATCCCTTACCTCGAAAGACAGTACTTCTAGTTGAAACACCGGATATAGGCTATGACTTGAACTTACAGCGTATAGCAATACTCAAAGTATACTCAAAATACTCACAAGAATACGCTCGATAATATAGAGAGAGAGAACTTCAGTTTCTGGTGTGATTTTCAATTCTAACCTAAGCAACTATTTATAGGAAATTGCTTAGAACACTAAAGCAGAAAATTTAATATAATATTAATATTAATATTACAATTCCTACGCCCACTTCTAAGGATCTGAAAATCTGCATTCAACACATTCAAATCACATGCTAGACCCACAAAAAACGTTTTTTATATTTAAATTATTTTAAACTTCCAAAAATCAATTATTTCGGAACTCCGGAACTTCAATAATTCACAATATATAGCCCGTTTGCCAGAAAATTCGAATCTCGCTATTTTTAATAGGAAATTCAATTCTCTACAACTTTGCAGAAGGAAGTTTTTTCAAATTCCAAACAGAAATTGACCGAAATCCACAAACAGGCGATTTTACAGGCTATAATCAAATTTCAGTCAATAAATGGGGTCCACCAACATGAAAAACATGTTTTAAATATTTTTGGTAACAAAAATACTCCTCCTCCACATATACTCATATATCCCACATTCATCATAAAAATATCATCATTATTATATTATTAAAATATAATAATATATTTAAATGAATTATTTTATCATAAAAAGATAAAATATTAATTTTCAACAATTGTCACATTAAAAATTTTCTTCATCTATATCCACATAAAATCAATATTTTCCTCATCATATAAATCAATAATTTAATTATTCATAAATAATATTACAGGATCACAATACTGACAACCAGGCCGTTCCCAGGAAAGAGGGGGCTTTCCTATAAGAATTTCTCCTTACTGGCGCGCAATTAGGTGACCAAACCTCTCCTTAGACAGAACTTTCTAGACATTGCCAATAATGTTATCTAATAATATTATTCAGATAATATGAATTATTGCTTCGATAATGAAAAATACTGTGTAATGACAATTATTGAACAACAGTAATATAAAATATCAATGCAGCAATTATTGAATCAATAACATAAAATACTGAACAGTAATTACTGTAACCATTATTGAGTAGTGCCTTCTTACGTAAGAATCAATAATTGGTGCAATACCGTGTGCTACTGTGCAACAACGCGTATTACTGTGTTTTAACCATCGGGTATTCCAACAGTATTAACGGTAACAACTACGCCATTTTTTTTAAACAACTTATATTTGTCGTTTTCTTCATCCAATCGCTTTCCGTTATGGGGCCCACCCATGGCTGCGCCGTCGTACGAATATTCTCCGACAGCAAGAATATTCCACGACCAAACGAATATTCCCCGACAACAATGAATATTTTATAACCACCTGCTTATTTAAAATATTTGCGCATTTTACCCATAACTAACCATATTAATCAAATTCACCCTTACTATTTCAAAAAAAATAAATAAAGGAAATTCCTTTTTATTTAAAAAATTTCGGGGTCTTACACCTTTGATATACATATATGTTGAATTATATAAGACTTTTGTTATGAAAACCCGACAGGTATGAACATCCCAATAATGAGAAAATTTTTATGCGCTACGGCGGACAAATGATGAACGATAATATCGTTCTAGAAATGTAGTATTGATCAATACAGGGCCCATGGACTGTACACCCTCAGGCCCGTAAGCAATGGCCGGTTTACAAATGAATTTCAGTTTAAACCCTTTCGAAAATGAAAACAATGTTCATAATATGTCACAGAAACCCCATGTATAGACAATACATAGTTTCAAAAATTTGAAAGAGGGTTGTTATGTTATTGTTATTGGTACAGATTACTTCACAACTATTGACCGGTTGTAGAAGAATATTATAAAGAAAACATTTAAATTCTTTCAACTTATATATATATATATATATATATATATATATATATATATATATATATATATATATATATATATATACTTGCTGGGCACTCAAATGCTCATCCTTGCTTAATTTAAATGTTTTCAGCTAAGTGTGAACAGCTAGAAGGCTCGGTCAGGATCAAGTGAAAAGGAAAGCAAACAGAATATGTTATTGGTATCATTTGTAATAGATAGACTGTATTAAGTTAATGATATGTATTATATATCATGTAAAGAATGTAGTAAAGGTTGCGTACTTGGGATTAAACTCTGATAAATGTAAGTTAAGTTCAAAATTTATATTATTGTTATTATTATTAGTAATATTTCCGCTCATAGAAATGGTATCGTGAAGTACCGAGTTCGGGTTTCAAGTATCCGGGTTCAGGGACTTTACAGGATGGTATCAGAGCTATAGGTTAGAAACCTTAGGTGGGTTAGACCTTAGGCTATAACCTTAGAACAGAGGGAAACGTTGAAAATATAAATAACTCATATAGAGTTTAAAAAGGAGATGAATTGAATAAATTCATCGTCAAACAAAATAAAAGATAATTTATAAAACTATTATATGTTGTGTGTATTTAGTATTTGCTAGTCAGGATAATTTTGTGTATAGGTGTTAGAAAGGAACAGAATTAGGATACCCTTAAGTTGCAAAGAATAAGTCAACCTCCATGACTGAGCCAATATCAAAGCTAATAGCTGCAATAAAGGCTCACATTGAAAGCTACCTCAAAGAGGTGGTTATTTTGGAAAGTATAGTATCGGATCAAGAAACGCTAAGTATAACTGATAGGTAAAGTATAGTTAAAGGATATGTGGTCAATGTTGAGTTCTTAAACTCGTATAATTATGTTGAGTTCTTAAACTCGTATGTTTGTGATGAGTTCTTAAACTCATAAGGTGTTGAAATTTGTGACAAACTGGATGTAATTATGTGTGAATGGATATTGGAGATAATGGAAAATAGATAGGTTATTAAGCAAATGATCGTTAGTGAATGTGTAAGGAATAGGTAGTATTAGTATTAGTTGAATAGGTATAGTTTTAGGTGGTATATATGATAGGTATGTTGGTGTAATGTAATATTATGTATAAGTTATGGCAGCGAATCCCGACTTTTGTAGTCACACAGGGATAATGAATGTTTAAAGCAGAATGTGCTATGGCATGTCAAGTATTATGAATATGGATCTATGTTGGATTAATGCGATAAGTTGGTATAAAGATAGTAAATATTAATCTGGTCACTGGTTATTACAGTGGACCGAGTTTTCAAAATTTAATATTTTAAGTACATGATTGATTGAATAGAAAGTTTTGCGTTATATGTTAAGCGTTTACGATAAGACTTAGTATGTAAGAATAATTTATGAAAATTCCGTCAAGACGAAAAAAAACAAAACCAAAGGATAGCAGGACCTGTGAACAAAGCTGGAGGACAACCAGACCCGACATCGAAATTTTTGCGAATGCGGACGATCAAGCTATGCAGAACGGAATACCAGTCACGGGAAATCAACCAGGTAATCGATCGACAAACTTCAAAGACTTCAAGACAATCGTATCGCAAGGATGTAGAAGATCAACCGACCCTGTTAAAGCATTTGTGATAGCTAGGATAACGACGGGGCAAAAGATAACTTTTGTCACCTATATGATAAAAGAAGATAATTTTGATAATACCGGAAATAAGCCGGGAATGTGATTAAAAGAAAAGTTTGTGTATGGAAAGTAAGGACAGGAGGGATATATGTCTTTCCAAAATGTCCCAATCCAAGAATGTATAGTGAATGTGTTGTGTGCGAATCAATAAAGCATAAGGTAAAAGACTATTCAAGAAAGGAAATGGAAACAAGGAATGCGAATACGGAACAAGGCAGCAGGACATTGGCGACAACGAGACCAACTTCAACAAACAAACCAACGAAATCAACCGCAAGCGTCTTCAGCGGGACTGTTCGGGATTCGATAGCAGCCGAGGATGCAACTCCAGGTATTAATCTAACCAATTTTTATTTTCTTATTATATTTTTTTATATATAGTAAATTATTTTTATAAATTATTTTGAAGGAGGAATTTAAGTTCTCTTAGAAATCAAATTTCTGTTTAAGGAGATAGATAAGCGTTATGCTGAATAGTTAAAGATCGATTCGATCAATTATGATCGAGATCTAATTGTAATAATTGTGTATGTTATGTACCCTGATATGTATAGGTTTTAAAAGGTGATTCCGGGGACGGAATCTTTATAAGGGAGAGTGAATGTGACAACCTGATATTTTCTATATAAATGAATCATAAATTTTGCGTATAATTTTTTTTTTATTTATTAAAATAAATATGAATGATATGTGTCAAGGTAATGTGTAATTATAATTATATGTGTGATAAATAAAATTTATTTATTACATTAAGTATTGCAAATAAATTTATTTTAGAATTATTTGATTATTATCAATTATATTTTTATACTAATTAATTCCTTATCGGAAATGTTTTATTAATTATTTTTCAAGGAAAATATAATCTTATATTATTTAAATAATATATGAAATGATTTTAGAATAATTATCTATTTTAAAGGTAAGAATGCGTGAAAGGTATTATGTATGTATTTATGTGATAAGTATAAAATATATTTATTACATGAATGGTTATGAATAATTTTATTTTAGAATTATTGCTCATTATAAATTATATTCTAATAATAATTAGTTTTATAGTAAAAATATTTTTAATGTTTATTTTTCATGAAAATATGATAATTATATTAATTGAATAATATATGATATGAATATAGAATTTTTATAATACTTATTTTATTATATGAATTTTCTTCAAGATATTAAGTAAATTATTTCTACTTAATTATAAGGTTAATTATGGCAGATAAATCAGATATGGAATCCAAACCCTAATTCTGGATTTTGAATAAGGAATGGGAATAATAATATTATATTATTATTTGTCAGTGTTATAGATAAGTATGGTTATGCGTGTAATGCTAATGTGTGGAACAATTTTATTATGTTACGACCAAACCCTAATAATATTTTGATAACCCTATTTCTGGTTCTGGAATAAGGAATGATGATAATAATATAATACTAATTATATTGTGATTTTTCAGTGCTATGAATATGTACTGTATTTCTGTATTGATAATGGTTGGTCAATTACGGCGTATTATGACCAAACCTTAGTAATAATGTTAAACCCTAATTTGAGATCCAGATTAGAGTGCAAGATTGTTTTATAAGTGTGTTATATAATTTATGGAATGTATTAAATGAATTAATTAGGTAAACCCTAATTAAAGTTCTAGAAACCCTAGTTTCAAACTGTTAAACCCTAATTAATTTGAAACTATAATGTGAAAGTCATTCATGACTTTGAGAATTTGTTAAGTCATTATGTAATCACGATAATGTGATTTATGATCGGTGATATATGTATTAACCCTAATTAGGGAGAATCGCAATCATTCAAAATCCTTATTATTTTTCTATATTATAAACCCTAATTTTAAAAGTTAAAAAACCCTAATTTGCTTATGGTAACCCTAATTATCGGAATTGTAAACACTAATTGCATAATTGGCAAGGTTAATATGGGTAGGGGTACTAAACCCTAATGTTCTTGTATAATTTAATTATTAACCTAATCTAGTTAATAAATTTTAATTTTCAAATCTTAGAAACTAAAATCAATTTATTTTTTTTTATTTTTTTTGTTTTTATTTTTGTACAAACCTTAATTGCTAAATCCTACATTTGATTTGTGTTAAACCCTAAGGGTTTGCAAGGATTACATGGTTGCCCTTAAAATTACAAGCTAAATGACCATTATACCCCTAGTTGTATTATTTAAGCTAAATACTAGAGTTTGACATTTAGGTTGAGTTGTTAACCAACTCTTACTAACTCCACCAACTCCACATGCTCTCTAATTGACAGCAATCAGCCTTCTAGATCAGCCATGTGCATTTTAATTTGCTATATATAGATCTAAGGAGAGAGAAAGTGTATTTTTATTGCTCAAATTTTCACCAAGCTCATCCTAGACCTCTCTCTCCCAAAACCCACGAAAATCCATAGTAGATCAGTCACAAACACAGCCCCATAACCAACAATAACAAATCAGAAGCACAAAATTAAAAATTAGATCAAAGAAAGGTATAAAACCCTAATCCTAGAAATCCTTCGATTTGTTGTTAAATGTTGTAATTGATTTGTTAAATATGTGTAATAAGGTGTCAATTGATGATCTGGGTTGATAAATCAAAGACTCAGAACATCAAAGTGCACGAATTTGAAGTTTTAAGCAAGTTGGAAAAAAACGAATCTGTGATTTTTCATCAAATGTCAGGGCTTATAACTCTTTGATAAATAAATCATGATTCGTGTTGTTTAAAAGTTGTTATATGTAGTTTGTAATGTGCTCTTTAAGGTAAAAAAAAAAAATCAGGTCCATATCTATTGTGGATCAAAAGTTATTTAAGGTCAAAGTGGGTTGACCGGCATTGACCGGACAATTTCTGGGCAGCCCAGAATTTTCTAAGTGTTAATTTTTCTGGCACCGTTTGACCATACTTTAGATGATTTATTTCTTGTTTTTATGATGATATTAAGTGTTATAGTTGTATTCCTACATTTTGTCTACATTTTGTCAGACGCTTCCTGTGAAATCTGGGCTGCCCAGATTTCAGTTTTCGTGGTCGGTCAACGCCTTTTGACCGCTTGTAACTTTTAATCTACACTTGATCTGGACTTGATTCAAGTTCTAGATCAAAGTCCTTACAACATACTACAAGTACAAACTTTTAAAACACATAAACAATTAACATGCAATGATCTATGAGCCCTACATTCGGCTTTCAGGCCATGTTTTAGAGTTCTTGGATCAGTTCAAAAAAACTTTAATTTCGAGCATCAAAATGATATGGATCTATGTTTTAGCAACCCAGATCATCAAATGACACCCTCTAACATAACTTTAACTAATCAACAACAACATTTAATATCAAATCACATGATTTTTAAGATTAGGGTTTATACCTCTTTCTAACTTTGATCCATGAATCTGACTTTGATGATCTGATCTAGGAGAGATAAGGGATGATATTGGCTTATCTTATCTCACTTTCTCATTCTATATTACCGAAATTCTAGAGAGAGGAGGTCTTGGTTGCTTTGATAAATAAAGTAAGAGATTTTTTTCTAACTTTTTAATTTCTAAGCTTCGATGCAATGTATAAGGATGATATATGGGCTGATTGCTGAGATTTGTATCACATGCTAGGGCTAGGGTTGGTTCACCAACTCACCTTAGGTCTAGATCTATACTCCAACTATTAAAGAATACAAAAAGGGCACAAAAGACATTTGATTTCCAATTTAATGGCATTTTTGACATTTGGCTAACCCTTAAGGTTTAACCCTAGAGTTAAAACCTAAGGTTCCAAAAATCAATTTCTAGAATTTCCAAAATTAGGTTTTCTAAAAATAAAAATTAATATTTCTAAATTATAATTAGGATTCGATAATTATATTAAAATTTCCTAATCATAATTCAAGCTTGCTAATTAGGATTATTATTTCCTAATTAAAATTGCTAATTTAGCAATTAGGGTCATAATTGGTCATTAGGGTTTATAACCAACGAATTAGGGTTTTAAATAGAAAAGTAATCTTTCTAATTTATAAATTAGGTTTTCTAATTAGATTAGGGTTTTCTAATTACTAATAACTTGAAAATTAGGATTAATATTTCCTAATTAACATAAAATTATTAAATTAACAATTAGGTTTTCCCCTAATTATAAATTAGGGTTTCTAGAATCGGTTTTAGGGTTCCTTATAAATCGTAATAATTTTCTAACTGAACGTTGATATTCTTAATATAATATTAGGGTTTTCCATTGTCTGGTCAACCCTTGACCCTCAACCACCCACTTTACACATATAATACCATATACACAGAAAATATTCACTTATATACTTAATCTTGAATAATTCACCAAAAGAAATTTTAAATTCACAAAATTCCTTACCAGAAATCTCAAATCCATTCACTTATTTTCTTTCTAGGTTTATTATTTAACCTTAAATTAATATTTTAAGATTTTACAAATATTCAAATTCTCGGGTTATTCACCTCTTCTTCTAAAAATTCTGTCCCCAAAATTTACCTTACACCATACACTATACACCATTCCTTCTCATCATCACATACTACCCAATACATTCCTCACAAGAGTTAAAATTTTAAAATTGTGTTGAGGGGTTATACAGACTATTGTCTGTCATTTTCGCAAAGGTTTTTATGTAAGTTCATCCGCAAACTGTCATAACTTATGGATATAGTGGGTAATTAGCCCGATATGCCCTGTACTTATGAAGTACTGCTGGTCGAATCTGTTTCTCGTTACTTCCATAGGCACAAAAATTTTACCTTAGTCTTATCGGATTCTGCACCAAAATAAATTGATTCGGGAAATTTTTTCAATGAACACTTAGAGTTTTCATAACATTAGTCTAGGTCAATCAAATAGCGTAGACTCATATCAATAATTCAATTCAATCGAATTATTTAGGTGTAGCCAAACCCCGTTGGCAAATTAAATTTTTTTTAAATATTTTTGAGAATGACAACATGATGTCGTACTGTATTAACAGTCCGTTTGAGGATACGCCATTATATGACTTTGTCATAACACATCATACAATAGTGAAACAATGATTTTTAGATCGAATTCACACTAAGTATTCCTGTATTTATAACTCTATCAACTTTTTATCATCTCTGCACCAGGTTACATGGTACATGAGTGATAAAAAAATATATTTTGATATTTCAAATCATTTGCGTCTTGCCGAAATAAGTAGCATAGACTATACTTTAAACCGTTCCAAAAATGATTACGAATCTATATTTTTTTTTCAAAAGCACATAGTGCATATTTAGCTTGATGTCAAAATTTCGAAGTCTAGCATAGCTAGGAGTTTTGGAAAACTTATGTTTCCACTAATAATCAGTTTCTTAGTAATTCATCTATTCATATTATCCTCAATACTCCATTTACACACAACTATACCCAGTTCGTCAAACCACACTTATGAGTTCATGAACTTGCCACAATCATATGAGTTTAAGAACTTGTCCTAGTCAAACCTTTGGCGTCCATTCATTGAGGGGTTCATAAACATTTCATATAACTATGAATCAAGAATGTCACATAAGTATGAGTTTTAAGAACTCGTACTTAACCTTATATTCTCTACCTATAACCTATCTATCTGTTATACACATGACAAATGAATCACCCTCTTAACATGCATATAGCAAATAGCGCGACACGAACATTTCAATGATTATCATTGCCAGAAACTAAGTGGTTTTTACACCAAGTACAATTTCCCGCCCATACAAGGAATCATATAACTCAGCAGCTGACATGAGTTCTCAATTGAAATCCCCACCTAATCTTAACTCCATTCACAATACGAAATTCATTCAACTTGTATTCATAATTCTTTCCTGGATCTGTACCAATTCATAGTACAAATGACACTCAGCAATCTTGTTGTAAATTGTTCAATCATTCGCTTGATCTTTCTCCATACTATAACCTTATTTGATCACAAGGTGATCTCTTCGTATATAATACGATTAATTTCTATGTCTTGATCGTTTTGTTTTACGATCTCCTATCACTGTACTTTTAGTCTTTTAGACTCTATCTATTCATCACTACTGTTCAATTTTATTATCAGAGTTAGGGAACTCTGTATATTTTATAACTCGCCGAGATTCATCTTTGAATCTTACCGACCAACTAACTCTATTTGAGTTAGTACTTAACCTAATTACTATGGTTATTAGTCTCAGGTAACCCTACCTAAGGTTCATAACCAACAGCTGTGATACCAATTGTGAGAGCCCCAAATTCGGGTCCTAAATCATCACGGATCCGGTACAATCATTCTATAACTATTGCGGAAGATATAAACATAAATTGTTTATACAATAAACTTACACACTTTTCCCCAAGGTCGAGTAACCTTAACTTATACACAATACATAACTTATTTAACTTACAATAATATTAATATACAATACTTATACAAATTTAGCTGCACACATATACTAAAGTTGGAACTGTCTTTGACCTTTCCTTGTATCCGACGTACTCGTCTTAATCTGCAATGTTTATCATGATATAGCAAGGGTGAGCATAAGTTTGCCCAGCAAATTTAAGTTCAATAATTTAACGATATATCATGATTAAAAGAATCTGAATAATAAGCTGGCCATAATTCAACAATATAGTTGTGAATTAGCACGAACAAACTTTTGACTGAACAAGTATTAAACATGAACAAATATATTTGGACCGAATGGTAATGAAGGTGATCAGCCTTTCATACCTGACTTATACATCCAATATGTACAGAGTACAATTCTACAATGGCAATCAGCAATGATTATCCATAAGCATATCTGAATGAAATAACTCTAAGTAGAGTTAAATAAAACTTGCATGTTCGGTAGATTACGGTTACGTAATTTAATAAGCTTTGTCTGAACCTAATATATACATAACATCGATATACAAATTAGAATAATATCATCACAATTTAAAATAAGCTAAACACATTAACACATAACCATATTAGTCTATACAACACATAAGACTTAGTATTAAGTCAAACTATTTCAGTCTGACTTGAAACCGACAAAATTCTAACATCCCGACGGTCTAGTCTGACAAATCTCAAGTCTAAGTTCCATTAAACTTTGTCTAAACACTTAACAATTATCTTAGATAATTATATTATTAGTCAAAACATTTTTCTATAGCTCGTAATAAGTTTTAAATAATTATTATCATTTATCTTGATTTTTCAATCATTAAAAACGTATTTATACGAATTAAATACCACATAATTCTTTTATCATTAATATCTATTTATTATCAAATATTAATGAAATACATGTCATAATATTATAATATATTTTATAATATCACAAAGTATTTTTAATACTTTAAAATCACCTATATATGATTTTTAAACGATTAAATTTATTATCCTATAATTGCTATAAATATTAAAATATTAATATTTTCATGAAAAAAATATCAAAAGTTATATGTTATAACTTAAAATATTTTTATAACACTTAAATCATTTTTATATGATTTTTAAAACATTTATTCTATTTTTCCAAAATTTATTTAACATATTTATTAAATAAATTAATATCATTAATATTAATTAATTAATGAAATTCATCACAAAATATCAAAAAGTTATTAAAAATAACTTAAAATATTTTCTAACACCATAAAATAATTTTTCAAGTATTAAAATCATTTTTAAATAATTTATTTAATATTATAATTAAATAAATTAAATACCTTTTATATTCCAAAAATATTAAATATTTATGAAATATACTCAAAATAATAAAAAAAAACTAATTTTCGGACTTTAAAATAATTTTTCATAATTTATTATGTATTTTTAATAATTAAAAACTATTTTTCTATAATTATTTATTAAAATAATTAATTTCCGAAAAATACGTGTCACTAAAGGGCCCTATACCGACGAAACTGTCGCTATAGGTGTTCTTGAGTGTTCTTGAGAAAAACCCAGAATTCTTGTCAGTGCTCGAGGCTACTACTTTGACCACATAAATTTTCATGTTCTAGACGTTATCAGGGTTGTATATTGTTTTAATGTTATAGTATACATGCAATACTACGATTACAAATCGATTTCATGCCCAAATTCCATCATCACAACAAGATCTATGCTCTAGAAATACCTGACAGACGTGTTCTTGAGTTTCTGGGTTTTCCAGAAACTCAAGCAGTACCAAGGGTCTCTTTTGGAGTCTTAATTAATCCAGTCTCTAGTCATGTTTTAGGTGGTTTAAATATGTAAGATTATAATGCTTATGTCATAGAATAATCGCGTATCACTAAATCGACCAAAAGACATCACATGTGCAAGATCAAGGTTAGTTAAAGTCTGACAGAAAAATCGTAAATGAAGGTTTCTGGGTTTTCCAGAAATCTTCAAGAACAGTCGGTCAACCCTACTTTGACCCTTCCTATCTATGATTCTATTCACGATCTGTGATTTCTATAAGCATGCGCATGAAGCCTAAATGTCAGTTTACAATATATTACACAAACATGGCCAGATCACTTCACAGATGGAAGATCAGAGGCCATCAAAAGGTCGTCAGACGCTTCCTGTGAAATCTGGGCTGCCCAGATTTCAGTTTTCGTGGTCGGTCAACGCCTTTTGACCGCTTGTAACTTTTAATCTACACTTAATCTGGATTTGATTCAAGTTCTAGATCAAAGTCCTTACAACATACTACAAGTGCAAACTTTTAAAACACATAAACAATTAACATGCAATGATCTATGAGCCCTGACATTCAGCTATCAAGCCATGTTTTAGGGTTCTTGGATCAGTTCAAAAAACTTTAATTTCGAGCATCAAAAGGATATGGATCTAAGTTTTAGCAACCCATATCATCAAATGACACCCTCTAACATAACTTTAACCTATCAACAACAACATTTAACATCAAATCACATGATTTTGAAGATTAGGGTTTATACCTCTTTCTAACTTTGATCCATGAATCTGACTTTGATTATCTGATCTAGGAGAAATAAGGGATGATTTTGGCTTATCTTATTTCACTTTCTCACTCTATATTCCCGAAATTTTAGAGAAAGAAGATCTTGGTTGCTTTGATAAATATAGTAAGAGATTTTTTCGTATTTTTAATTTCTAAGCTTTGATGCAATGTATAAGGATGATATATAGGCCGATTGCTGAGATTTGTATCACATGCTAGGGCTAGGGTTGGTTCACCAACTCACCTTAGGTCTAGATCTATACTCCAACTATTAAAGAATACAAAAAGGGCACAAAAGTCATTTGATTTCCAATTTAATGGCATTTTTGACATTTGGCTAACCCTTAGGGTTAAATCCTAGGGTTCTAAAAATCAATTTCTAGAATTTCCAAAATTAGGTTTTCTAAAAATAGAAATTAATATTTCTAAATTATAATTAGGATTCGATAATTATATTAAAATTTCCTAATCATAATCCAAGCTTGCTAATTAGGATTATTATTTCCTAATTAAAATTGATAATTTAGCAATTAGGGTCATAATTGGTCATTAAGGTTTATAACCCACGAATTAGGATTTTAAATAGAAAAATAATATTTCTAATTTAGAAATTAGGTTTTCTAATTAGATTAAGGTTTTCTAATTACTAAAAACTTGAAAAGTAGGATTAATATTTCCTAATTAACTTAAAATTATTAAATTAACAAATAGGTTTTCCCCTAATTATAAGTGAAGGTTTCTAATCCAGAAATCAGGGTTTTCAAAACCGGTTTTAGGGTTCCTTATAATTCGTAATAATTTTCTAACTGAACGTTAACGTTCTTAATATAATATTAGGGTTTGCTATTGTCTGTTCAACCATTGACCCTTAACTACCTACTGTACACATATAATACCATATACACAGAACATATTCACTTATATACTTAATCCTGAATAATTCACCAAAAGAAATTTTAAATTCACAAAATTCCTTACCAGAAATCTCAAATTCATTCACTTATTTTCTTTCTAGGTTTATTATTTAACCTTAAATTAAAATTGTAAGATTTTACAAATATTCAAATTCTCAGGTTGTCACAGTACTATTCACTCGAGTACTATTCACCCGAGAAATTATTCATGACAAAAATTGATTTCTTTGCTGTCCAAATCATTTATGATACAATATTATTCGAATTTTACTCCACAAAGTAGTATCATGTTGACAATTTGTACATTATTGAATTTTGGATAAATTAAATTATAAATCTTTAAAAATTTATCATTTGCTTTCTTTTAATTGAATTCTTATATCACTGTCATCATCCTCATATTTATTTTGTGATAAAAGTCATCTTTGGCTTACGTGCATAGATGGACAGTTGATTGGTATGATTATGACCAGGGATTATTCGGTATAATCATGACTGTAATGTTACAAATGATGTGATAAAAGTCCTCATTGGCCCGTAGTGCATTGATGGACAATTGTTGGTATGATTATGACCAGAGATTATTCGGTATAATCATGACCATTGATGATTACATGATTATCCTTGGCCCGTAGTGCAAGGATGATTCGATGATGTGGTTTATTTATTAAGCTGAGTCTCAGCGATAAAGTTAATAAAAAACTTTTTAAATTATAGAAGATAGTAGATATCATACCCAAGAATTTAGAAAATTATTTAAATCTTAAATTATTGAATAAAGGTTAACTAATAAAACTAGACAGAAAATAAGTGTATGGATTTGACATTTCTGAAAAGAAATTTTATAGATCTAAAAATATTTTTTGTGGTGAATTATTCAGGATTAAGTATATAAGTGTATATGTTCTGTGTATATGATTGTATATGAGTACAGTATGTGGTTAAGGGTCGAGGGTTGGCCAGATAACTATATCAGTGTTCAATCCCTAAGTATATATTTAGAACATCAACGTTAAGTTAGAAAACCCCAACGTCTGATAAGAAACCCTAGAAATCGGTTCTGAAAACCCTAATTTCAGTTCCGAGAATTTGAAACCCTAATTTGGATATTAAAATCCTAATTTGGGAATTTAAATGCTATGTATAAGGTTTATGTATTTTAATTACAAACCTAATTAGGGATAACCCTAATGATTAATTAGATTTTCTAATAATTTAGAAACTCTTATTCTTGGGTTATAAACCCTAATGCATGATAATGAAACCTAATTGCTAAATTAGTAATTTTAATTAGGAAATATTAATGCTAATTAGCAAGCTTGGAGAATGACTAGTAAATTTTAATATAATTAAAAAATCCTAATTATAATTTAGAAATATTAATTTTCTATTTTGAAAATCGAAATTTGGAAATCCTAAAAATTAAATTTCAAATATTTTAGGGTTAAACCCTAAACCCTAAGGGTTCGGACAATTTAGTAATATGCCATTAAATTTAGAAAAAAACAAATGACCAAATTGCCCTTTGTGCATTATTGGAGGGAAGTGAGTGAATCTTGCCATATATTGGTAAGTCAAGTACCATAGATCAGCCACATAATAAAAATCTCAGCCCTTTACATCATATAGATTCATTGTATCAAGTTTATAAATAATTGAAGAGTGAGAAAGTTCACAAACTTTGCTAATTTGCTATCAAACTCTCAATCAACCCTTTCTCTCTCTAGACCCACGAAATTCTAAAGTGAATCAGTCCCTTATATGATCTATAGCTTTCCATAAATAGATTCAAAAATCAGAATCATGGATCAAAGCTTAGAAAATGTATAAACCCTAAATTATGTAAACCATGTTGTTTGTTGTTTAAAGTTATGTTAGAGGGTGTCTTTTATTGATCTGGGTTGTTGGATCATGGATCCATAACACTTAGATGCACGAAATAGAAGTTTTGAAAAATCTGAAAAAAAGGTTGAAAAGTAGCCTGACAACCGAAAGTCAGAGCCTCTAGATTCTTCTTTGTTAATGTTTTTAGTGTAATAAAGTTTTGTGTTTGTAGTATGTTGTAAGGTCTTGGATCTGGAACTTACATCATGGTCAGATCATGTCTAGAACTCAAGTTATGAGTGGTCAAAGTGAGTTGACTGATCAAAAATTCTGAGTTTCTGGGCAACCTAGAAACCCAGAATTTCTGACAGTCACTTTTGACGGTTAGGTGTAATAGGTTTACAGAAACATAATCTAATGTTTTTTAATGTGTTTCTAGCCATCTAAACAACATAAACATCCAAATTACAACCATTAATTTTTACTATTTTTGCTAAAGCTTCACTCATTGAAAGTTTCAGTGAAAAATCATCACTGTGATTTTGTTTTCAACCAAAACAATTAATTCAGCATACTATGCTTATGTTTATTCATCCCTTTTCAAATTCAATAGTCAATTTATAAATTAAACAACTAATTAAACCTTAATTGTACTTTAAACTAAGTCATATTCATATATATATTCATATAAACTCACTATAATATGGTTTTTTTCACAAATTACATACATAACATGAATTCATTGACTATACTCATATATAAACTTATGAAAACAGTTTCACAACAACTAATTTATCATATAAACTATATATAACAATTAATTCAACCTCTACAAAGATTTTACAGATAATTTTGAAAGAGAAGACAACCACAACTTTTAGAATTTTAAAAGGGTAAGAGGATACCTTGTATGCTAGAAGGTAAAAAATTTCTTCCTTTGATCAACAAAACTTCTTTTCCCCAATTCCTTTCTCAAAATCTCTATAGGATTCTCTCAAGTTATCTCTCACTTTTTCTCTGTATTCTTCTTATTCTCCTCTTTTCTTCTTCTGAGTCTTTCTTCTCCTAACTCTAACTTTACGTACTAACATATAACGTATAGTAATAATATATGTATTAATTATATAATATTAATATATGTATAACTGACATCAGTTATCTAACTTTTAAAAATCAAAAGTCAAAAAACTTGTTTGGCTAGCTAATTAAAATAACCCATTAAATCTTGCAACTTATTTGGTAAAACACAATTAGATTAAAGACTTAATATGCATTAAGCCTTGTTTAGCAAAACTAAATTAAACTTCTTTAATTTATTTAATAACTCCTTTATAGTAAGGTTATTTGTCACACTTTTATTTAATTAAATTTTAATAATCAATTTAATTAATTCTAATAACAATTTATTAAATTACTTTGACACATAAACCAATACAACATAATTATAACTTTCTTTATAATTCTAATTTTTGTTTAATCAACTAACACATTATTTTCATTACACATTCAAATTAAAATATAATAATTCATTTAATCATTATAAACTCTCTAACTTAATTATTAAATTAAATTAGTATATTATCTCATAACAATTAATTTTTAACTCCTTAATTATTTACTTGACAAATAATTAACCAATCAAGTCAAATCAAATTAAATATTTATTCAACAATAAACACATCCATTAATTATTTATATAACTCAATAAATATTTAAAATTACAATTTAAAATTCTAGATTGTTATATCATTCCCTCCTTATAAGGATTCTGTCCCCAGAATCACAATTCAAACAATTCATTCATCACATTTTTCCCTCCTTATAAGGATTCCGTCCTCGAAATCACCGAAACCCTACCTTACTCAGGTTTTCATCAAATCTCTTCGTTGAATAACTTCAACTTCAACACATGACCTTAATATAGGTTTTATATTTCCTACTACATTCATTTTTTTTTCTAACAAATTCTAGGTTTTATTTCATAACTTGAACTTGTACTCAATTATATTCTGAGTATTATATATTCTTTAACTCATTCATTTCCTTTTCTAAAGATCGTTATCATAAACACTCGAGATATTACATTCACTCATTCTTCTAATAATTTCGTCCTCGAAATTTTTATTTATTAATCTTTATTCATTCAATCTATCAAAATAGATTTTACGATAATACTTAATTCATTCATACACTAACAATAATATTCTCCTTCTCGATCGTTAACAAATACAACTTTAATCTATCTTTATATCATTATTCGATATTAAAATTACTAAAAATGCAGAATATTTAAAACTTTTATACATTTCCTTAATAAATGTGAACTTGGAGTTCTGAGTACCTTCATATGGTAGACATCATCAAAACCTCACAAGCTAAATGAACCTAGAAGCCCTAGATCTTGAAATAGGCAATACAAAAGAAAAGGAATAAAACAACATTTATACCGAACCCCAAATCTTACATTACATTTGAACCATTCTCTGAGGTATCATCATACAGAGCCAAAAACTTTAATAGCCCAAAGAACCTCAACACTGGAGACTGGGAGAGAAGGACTTCTCCTGTGCAAGAAGGGCATTGTTAACAAAAAAGGAAATTAACTAATAATCAACATCAAACATTTAATAACTTTTTACAAAGTTGCGCGTTAACTTTTGAATCGAACCAACAACAGAAGATCAACAACTTCCCATAAAAGAAGATACCTTTATTATTCATAAATCAACCCAACAGTTCTTTCAACAATAGAAGAGTATATCTTACGACCCTTACAACCAAAAGGACTAAGATCATATCAGCATCATGATCTCGCCACACTAAACAATAGACAATAGACACCCAAAGGCTGTATCTTCGAGTTGAAGCAATTCTAAAGAGTTTTTCCACGACGACAAAGTGCAACAACACCTTTATCTGGATTAGAAAACTTTCGGTAGACAGCCTTGAGCTTACTATCTGCAACAGCTGCATGATTGCTGATCAAGAGCTTTGCACAATCCCTAGTTGCAAAGAAAGAAAATGTACTTCAAAATTTGATAATTCTGATTTCTCAAAATTCGTAATAATTATAGTTAAACACTTGCATAAAAATATATTATACCTCAATTGATCCTCAGAGTAGCCAGTGTAGTGCTCAAGTGTTTCTGTCCAAAAAGGGCTCTTGTTGAGCATATATCGTACAGCATAAACAGCTGAAGCAGCAATCATAGATGGGCAGTACATTGTGATGGTCGAATAATGCATCAGACCAAGTTCAGCTAGGAAAAACACCATATTTTCCATCTACAATATCGGAAAAGTAACCATCTAAAAATCGCAGTCTTGCTTATTCAAGTTGTGCCTTAAGAACAACTGATATGATATAGTACTACCTCATGATCCGATGGAACTGAAGACTTTATACATCGAACTAGAAATACGTATGGTGTGGGAACTGTTAGATACCATTCAAGCTTTCCAAGAATTGTTTTCTCCATAAGAAGTACCTGTTCCCTAACATAAGCATTGTCCGATATTGCAATGAAGTCATTAACCTGCAAAAAAATAAACTTAGATTGCATGAAAATTATTTTAATTAGTTGAAACACAAAAGAAAACATTTAAATTTAAGTACTACCTCCGGTGCCCAAATTTCTTCATACTTGCATGCAATCAGCATTGAACTGATTCCAACCAATTGAAGTTCCCTCCTTGAAACAACCTTCATCGAAAGGTAACGATCAACTATATTTATAGTGAGGTAGAGAGTTTCTGGCATGAGTTCAAACTTCCTATGGACTTCTACCAGCCAGTCAATAAGAATGGCTCTCATCTTAGAGTTAATGTCAGGCTGTGAATTCATGTAATCGTGAACTCGACCATCATCCTACATTACAAAAATTTCATTGAACACGGCCATATTGACAAACATATACATATATATATATATATATATATATATATATATATATATATATATATATATATATATATATATATATAATAAAGAAAGATTTATGGATCAGTACTTCTGTAAGCTTGTAAAATGTGTAGATATCATCTACATATTCAACAGCTGCCATTTCATCATTAATATCTGATGCATCAATATTAGCTATCTGATCTTTCGGCTTGCTGACAAGCCCACAAGCAGCCTGATCAGGACAATTCAAATCAGTACACACCAATCAGTAACTTGACATAATCCCCAGAAAAATACAAAGAGGTACGTAAATATAATTTAAATTAAAAAAACTCCAGAACTGTAAAATCAAAGCCTAAATTGAAAATAAACCTTGCTTCTAGCAGAGAGGATGGAAGTAAGGGTCTTGGCTGTCTTCGTCGAGGACCCTTGTCTTGATTTACCTCCAGTAAAAGGGTTTTCGTCTTTAGGCTTGAGTTCTTCCTCGGGGCTTATGATAACCACATTTTTAGGTCTTTGATTGTCACATTCTTTCTTCTGAACTGCTGCGCCAACACCTTTTATCCCCACAACTCCGTTACCAACCTCTACAATTGGCATCTGCAACATTAAATAATAGTGATTTTTCTTAAAATTAAATCTTTCAAACAAACAAAAACAATTTATTACAGAGATAAACGGCACCCAAATTCAATCAAGTACCTTGGTATTATTTTCCCCTGCTACTTGTGCTTTTGCTACTCGTTGTGCACCAAAATTCCTAAAAGGCTTAACTTCATCAGTTTAAATGCACACTGTGAAACAAACATATACACAGACTGAAAAATAGAGAGTTAACCTTGCGATGGGGCGATTAATCTGAGTTTGGGCCTGCCTATCTTGAGCTGGAACAGTTACAAGATTTCCAATATCTCTAAGAACTCGCCGATTTCTTCCTTCTGCTTGTCCATTCTTTTGCTTTCCTTCTTCCCCTAGAAATTATTAGGAAAAAAATCGTAATAAGATAAAAATCAATGTGAAATAAATAAACAAGTAATTCAGAAGGGGAAATAAATACATATCATAGATACATATCAAAAAGTAAAAATATATGGCCTAAAACAAATTTAAAATTTTAATCGGAGCAACCATGGAAGGTTAGAAACTGTGAATGACAGAACAACCTAACACACCAATCATCAGATGCAAAGAAACAGAGACAAGACTTTGGAAAAGAAGAAGAACAAGAAAAAAAAGTAAGAAATCACAGCACAAAACCCTCCCACCAATTCACTACACAATCGAGCAAGGAAAACCATACGATGATCATCAATAAAATTTTAAACAAAATAAACAAAAATAAAAATCAATCATTTTTCAATGAACCAAACACCTAAAAATCTCACCCATCGAAACAGATTTCTAACTTTTCTTTTTCACAAATCAAACAAATCCACCAAACAATAATAAAATCTCAACCATAAGAAGTAAATAACTAAATTTAATCAGTACATCAAGAACCACAAAATATAGAAACTATTCCAATAATCGACAAAAACATGGGAAGAAAGAGAAATCAGTAATACCTCTAGGTTTATGGGTAAAAACAGCTTTAGAAGTCATCTCTTGTTGTTGTTGTTGTTGTTGTCGTTGTTGGTGGTGGTGATTATGGCCGAAAACCCCTCCTATATTCGCAAATAGTGACGATAAAAACAACTGCAGACGGCTATTACCCGCCCCTCCTCCTTCTAGGTTTTCGGTCGCCACTCTCTCCTTAAAACTCTTCTTCTTTCTCTTTGAGACAAATTCTGAAGTAGGAAAAAATTGAGGGGGACGCCTCAATTTAACGGTCACACTCCTTGATTTTTGAACGGTGGCCGGTCGATCAAAGTTAATCCAACGGCTTGTAACGGGTTTCGGTTCAGGGTTAGCCGTTAGTGCTTTGCTGTGGTAAGTTTGGTTTCATCACTACTTGATAGTAAAGTTACCGTTGAACATTTTTATTCCAGTGATTTTTGTTGGGACTAATTTGAATGATACTTTTTCGATTTCAAAATATAAGGTTATAATTGATTCTTTAAAGTTAATTTAATATATTTTTAAATTTAAAATTAATATATATTTCTTTAATTTTAAATAATATAATAGTAAATATTACAAAGTATTTAAAAGATATTGCTCATTGTAATTATTATTATTTCATAAATTGTAATAAAATGTTTCAAATTCATAACAACTCCTTTTTTGGCCTGTTGAAAGTTTTGCTGGAGTAAAAAAAAAAGAGTTAAGTTCAGAAGACCGCCTGGGATTTTAGTTATTTCCCACTTAACTACCTCTAGTTAGTAAAGCTACATTTAAACTCTACTTTTTGAGTTGAAGTGAATAAATGATTTCCGTCTTAACTCCGTTACTTGAGTTGACTAAAGACTTAATTACTCTCCATATATATATATTGAAAACGACAGATGTGATAAGGGTTTTGTTTCATTTCATTTCATTTCAGTTTGATATCTAGGGCTAGAGAAGCGAGCGATCGTGGTGATATCTAGGGCTAAAGAGGCGAGAGAAATAAGGTATGGGTTAGTGTGTTCTTGGTGGATCTTCGTGATTTTTTGAGTCCCCAACTTCGCTTGGGGTCTGTGATACTTAATTTGGTGCCGATTTAGGTAAATTTCTCCTTGACTGATAGATATCATATGTAATTTGTTCACTTTTTGAGTTGTTTGTTGTATATGCATGCATGTTTTTTTGTGGAATTAGTTAGTATATTTGGTCCTGGATAAATTATACTCAGTACTATGGTCCCCCCTTTCTTTATTACTATTATTTTCCCCTAGTGTCCGCCACTAAATTTGGTCCCATTTTTGTGATACTTGTTACAATGTTTTGTATATTATTCAAACATTTCTCCTTCATTTGTTTAATGCCGAATGTTTACCAGAATTGTTTTTTCATTATGGTGGTAAGTTTGTTCAAAATCTAGTACATAAATATGTTAGGGGTAGTGAACAAATAGTAGAGAATGTTGGGTTGGATTACCTTTCTTTGCTTAGTATACATGAATACTACTCTACTTTATGTCCAATTTCAAATGTGAATATTTATTATCTTGTACTAGGATATGAAATTTGTAAGACCCCAACTTTTATGAATAAAGAATAATTTTCTCGAAATATATTTTTGAATATTATGGTGTGGATTTGATATAATGTTATAGTTGTGGGTAATAATTACAAATTTTGCAAAGTAAGCAAGTGGTTATATAATATTCGATTGGTCGGAGAATATTCATTTTAACAGGGAATATTCGTACGATGGCACAATCATTGGTGGACCCCACAACGGAAGTATTGTCGTAGTTAGAAAATGACAGAATTATCTTTCTATAAAAATAACGGCGGAGGTGTTATCGTTAAGACTGTTGAACTACCCAGTAGTAAAAGTACAGTAATACGTGTGGTTGTATAGTAGCACAAGGTATAAATTATTGATGCTTACGTGAGAAGTCACTTAGTTATACTCAATTATTGCTACAATAATTGCTGCATCATATCTCTCATATTATTGATTCAATTATTGTTACAGTATCATCTGCATAATATGATATATTATTAAATTAATAATTGAGACGGCAAAGTTATTCATATTATTATTTGCAATATTGACAATGTCTAGAAGTTCTGTCAAGGATAGATTTGGTCACCTAATTGCGCGCCAATAAGGAGAAATCCTTATCGGAAAGCCCCCTCTTTCCTGGGAACGACCAGCTGGTTGTTAAATATTGTGAATTATAATATTAATGATGAATAAGTTCGTGTTGAATAAAGATGAAATTGATAGTTCTATTGTGTTAGAATTATTAGTGTTAGTAGAAATCGATATTTATTTGGATAATAATTGATGTCTGGAGGTTATATTGACCAATTGGGTATTCGGGGCATTTTTTGTGTCAGAATACTATTCATGGGTTACTATTCACCCGGTTATTATTCACTCAGGTATTTGGGACACTTTTCGTGTCGGGATACTATTCACCCAAAAAATATATTTCTTTTCGGTCCAAATCATTTTTGAGTATAATATTATTCCACGAGGAGATGTGATAAATTTTCATACCGTTGGTTGAAGTTATATTTGTCAATCAATATGGGTCGTTGGTTGAAGATATAATAGTAAATCAATTTGGATCGCTGGTGGAAAGTTATAATAGTAAATCAATATGGATCGTTGGTTTAAAGTTTTAATAGTAAATCAGTATGGACCGTTGCTTTAAGTTTTAATAGTAAATCAATATGGAACGTCCGTTTAAAAGTAAATCAATCTGGACCGTTCATGAATTAGTTACTATGCAGTCCATTCTCCTTTAAATAGAAGCTCATTCCTTCATTATTTCTTACGAATTCACTGAAACTCTAGATAGAGAAACTATAGAGAGAAAGAAGAAAAGTATTCTGCTACCTCACTACTCCAGTATTCAATTTTTTTTCTGAGGTAAAGGATATTATTTGTTGTACTCATAAGGGGTATTATTCTTTTGTATTCATGAAGAGAGTTATTTTCTTTCAATACTCGTAAGGGTTGTTATTCCATTCTTTATTATTATGTTGGAATAACATATTTATGCGAAGTACCGCATACATGGTGAAATTCTTATGTCATTCCATTCTTTATTATTCTGTTGGAATAACCTGTCTGTGCGGTCTATCGCATACCTGGTGAATTCTGTTGTTATTCCATTCTTTATTATTATGTTGGAATAACTTGTCTGTGCGGTCTATCGCATTCCTGGTGAATTCTGTTATTACTCTATTCTTTATTATTCTGTTGGAATATCCTGTCTGTATGGGTTACGCATGACCTGGTTCCATTCTTTATTATTCTGTTGGAATAACATGTTTGTGCGGATTACGCATGCCTGGTGAATTCCTCTGTTATTCCATTCATTATTATTCTGTTGGAATAATTTGTCTACGTGGATTACCGCATGGCGGCGAAAATCTATTTGTAGTTTCATATATTCTATTATACTCAGTTGGTTAAAGTTTTTGCTTCTATACTCCATGAAATTATTGGAATATCCTAGATATTTGTATTTCATCAAGTATCTTTTCATCAAAATATTCTTCTGAGCATTCTTGAATTTTACTCCACAAAGCAGTATCATGTTGACAATTTGGACGTTATTGAGTTCAGGATAAATTAACTTATAAATCTTTAAAATTTATTCTTGAACCTGTTTTATTGAATTGTCATCATCCTCATGCTTATATTGTGATGAAAGTCATCTTTGGCTTACGTGCATAGATAGAATTGGTATGATTATGACCAGGGATTATTCGGTATAATCATGACCGTAATGTGATAAATGATGTGGTAAAAGTCCTCATTGGCCTGTAGTTCATTGGTGGACAGTTGTTGGTATGATTATGACCAGGGATTATTCGGTATAGTCATGACCATTGATGATTACATGAATATCCTTGGTCGTGGAGCAGTGATGATTCGATTTTATTTATTAAGTTGAGTCTCAGCGATAAAGTTGATGAAAAACTTTTTAACTCATAGAAGATAGTAGATTTTATATTTTACTTGACTCTTCTAATGGATTGCTTATTCCGCTGCAGTTTTTGATCTAAAACTTATTTTCTATTATATTATATCAATTTTTATACTGTTGAAGGCTAATGATAACTTATTCAGCATTATCTTAGTCATAATATTTCTTACTGAGCTAGTTGAGCTCACCCTTTCTTTCATTATTCTCTTCAGGAAATGAGAACGTAGCTGGGACTAGTCGGGGAACAGAGTGATGGTCATAGATGGTGCATTAGTAGTCCTCACTATTCTGTGAAATAGTGTGATAATAAATGTAATTAGGACTCCATTGAGTGTGGATATTATCTAGATGACAATATTTGTATTAAAACTCACAGCCTATATTTTGTTGTTTGACACGACTGTTGTATAATTAGTTTATATGTGTATTCAGTACCTTGTATCTGGTGACCCAAGATGGGTGATGTATGTGAGACACCAGATTTTATGAATAAAGATTTAATTTTCTTGAAATAATTTTTTTGAATATTATGGTGTGGATTTGATATAATGTTATAGTTGTGGGTAGTATTTATAAATTTTGCAAAGTATGCAAGTTGTCATATTATATTCGATTGGTCGGGGAATATTTGTTTTATCATGGAATATCCGTGCAACAGCACAATCATTGGTGGACCCCGCAACAGAATTATTGTCGGAATGAGAAAACGACAAAAATGTTTTTATTAAAAATAACGGCGGAAGTTTTATGGTTAATAATGTTGAACTACTCGGTAGTAAAAGTACAGTAATATGTGTGGTTGCATAGTAGCACACGGTATTGATTATTGATGCTTATGTGATAAGTCACTCAGTTTTGTTTTATTGGTATTATTAATGTAATAAAACAGAATACTTTTATAAAGTTATTCTATAATTAGAATATATTATATTTTATTATGCACAGTGTTGCATAGTTTTTGCATAGTATTTTGTATAGTAAATTATTTTTATATAAAACAAAATATTTTTATAAAGTTATTTGTTTTATTAGACAATAATTAGAATATATTATATTTTATTATGCATAGTACCTGCATAGTGTTTGCATAGTAAAATCCTTTATAAAGTTATTCATTTTATTAGATTATAAATAGAATATATTATATTTTATTTAAAAGATTTTGCTTTAAATATGGACCGTCGGATTAAAGTAAATCAATCTAGACCGTTCATGAGTTAGTTACTATGCAGTCCATTTTTCTATAAATAGAAGCTCATTCCTTCATTATTTTTTACGAATTCACTGAAACTCTAGAGAGATAAACTATAGAAAGAAAGAAGAAAAGTATTCTGCTACTTCATTACTCATATATCCAGTACTCTTCTTCTTAAGATAGGAGATATTATTTGTTGTACTCGTAAGGGGTATTATTTCTTTTGTATTCATGAAGAGAACTTCTGTTATTCCATTCTTTATTATTCTATTGGAATAACTTGTATACGCGGTCTACCCTATACTTGGTGAAATTCTTCTGTTATTTCATTATTTATTATTCTGCTGGAATAACCTGTCTATGTGAAGTACCGCATACATGGTGAAATTCTATTGTTATTCCATTTTTTATTATTCTGTTGGAATATCCTGTCTATGCGTTTTACGCCGGACTTGGTTCCGTCTATATTATTCTGTTGGAATATCCTGTCTATGCGAAGTACCGCATGCATGGTGACTTCTGTTGTTATTCCATTCTTTATTATTCTGTTGGAACATCCTATCGGTGTGAATTTCGCCTGACCTGGTTCCGTTAATTATTATTCTATTGGAATAAGCTGTCTATGCGAAGTACCGCATGCATGGTGATTTCTTTTGTTATTCCATTCTTTATTATAATAAGTTGGTTAAAGTTTTGACTTCTATACTCCATGAAATTAGTGGAATATCCTTGATATTTGCGCTTCATCCAGTATCTTTTCATGGAAATATTCTTCTGAGCATTCTTGAATTTTACTCTACAAAGTAGTATCATGTTGACAATTTGGACGTTATTGGTTCCTGGATAATTTAATTCTTGAACTTGTTTTATTGAATTCTTATATCTTTGTCATCATCCTCATGTTTATATTATGTTGAAAGTTATCTGTGACATGTAGTGCATAGATGGACTTGGCATGATTATGACCAGGGATTATGTGGTGTAATCATGACCGTAATGATACAAATGATGTGGAAAAAGTTCTTATTGGCCCGTGGTGCATTGATGGACAGTTTTTGGTATGATTATGGCTATGGATTCTCTTTGGCCAAAGGTGCAAAGATGAATTGTTTTATGACATGATCAGGACCGTTGATGAATACACAAATATTCTTAGCCCATAGTGCATGGATAATTATGGTCGTGATACTAAAGAATATCATTGGCCGTAGAGCAGGGGTGATTCGATGATATGGATTATTTATTAAGCTGAGTCCCAGCGATAAAAGTGATGAAAAACCTTTTAAATCATAAAAAATAGTAGATTTTATTCTCTACTTGACTCTTCTAATGGATTGCTTGTTCCGCAGCAGTTAAACTTGATAGTTATTATATTTTATCAGTTTAACACTGTTGAAGGCTAACGATAAATTATTCTGCATTATCTTAGTCATAATATTTCTTACTGGGCTAGTTGAGATCACCCTTTCTTTCACTGTTCTCTTCAGGAAATGAGAACGTAGCTGGGACTAGTCGGGAAATAGAGTGATGGTCCTAGATGGTGCATTAGTAGTCCTCACTATTCTGTGAAATAGTGTGATAATAATTGTAATGAGGACTCATTTTGAGTTTGTATACTCTCTAGTAGACAATATTTATATTCAAACTCACAGCCTATGTTTTGTCGTATTTTACACGACTGTTGTATAATTAAGTTGTATTTGAATTATGTACCATGTATCTGGCGACTCAAGATGGGTGATGTATACCTAATTTTGGGAGCGTCACAGTTGGTATCAAAGCTTAGGGATATGATCCCTGACTAGGATGTGAGAATAGAACTAGGAGGGGAAAGACGGGAAATTCCTTCGCTAGTATGACCTACCTAAGTTTATTTGGTATTTAATTGGTCGGTCAGAATATAGGGATAATATGTTACATGTTAATTAACCCTTGTTTTGTGGCAGTATTTGAAAATGACATCCGAGAATGTTGAGAATAGCAATGGAGCACATGAGATCGTGGAGACACCTCTAATCACCAACCAAGATAATGTGATTAGATATATCCATGTGGTGATTGAGGAATTAAAAGTTGCACTCAAGCTAGTCGCAAAGGTAGCAACTGAGAGTGAGGAAGAAGAGAAACCTGAGGAGGATTTATTAGAAGAACTTATTGATCAAAATATAGAATTGCAAAATCGTATTCATGAGTTAGAAGAGCAGACTGAAGAACGGAAGGCGGTCGTGGAGAAAAGGAATGTAATAATTCAAAATTGTATTACCCGATGTGCGATAGCTGAACAGAAGCGCTCTTTGGCAAAGTATACGATATTAACGGTGGAATCTGAGAATTCAAATGTTAAGGAGCAACTGAAAGAAGAAACAACTGAACGAGTGAGAATGACAGATGCATGGGTAAAAGCCACACGACGCGTTGATATTGTGGAAAGAGAAGTCCGATCCAAGAAAACTAAAATAGATGATATGTATTTCTCTTTTTCGACAGCAATTGGGAGAACCCAACATCGAGTTTTGAATTACCCTATACATTGCGGTCAACCCCAATTCGATATGGATAGAAGGCTAATGATTCAGATCATGGAGTAGGAGTACGATGAAGCAGTTGAGGGTGGAATATGCCCTATAGCGAAAGTCAATTCTAGTGGTAATGACGACACCAAAGACTGTCCCGAACAAGTCAAATTCGGTAGTTTAAGGGAGAGCGTTTTTCGTGATGAGGAATCGAACGAAGTTAGCATGGGTTAGTTAATTATAAATTCTTGCGAAGTCTATACCTTATTCGATACCGATTCTACCCATTCTTTTATCGCTCTTGTTTGCGCTCAACTTTTAAATTTAACTCCAGAGAAGTTAGACTTTGACTTATTGGTTGAAACTTCGTTAGTAGAAACCTTCGTTACCTCCAATGTTTATAAATCTTGTTGATTCAAATCGACACTTTCACGTTACCTGTCGATCTTATCTCTTTGAAAATACTTGCCTTTGATGTGATTTTAGGAATAGATTGGTTAACTACTCATCATGCTTTTTCGTAAGGTTGTTAGCTTTCATATTCTTAACCAACCTGTTATGCGAATTCCAGCAACCAATCCACTAAAGTCAATCATTGTCATATCAAGCCATAAGTAAAGAGTCTCGGTCCTTTCGTTGTTGACTTTATTGTGTGGAATGCACCGAAGCCAGACTTTCTGTAGGCAACGTCGTGAATGACGATGACAAGTTGATAGGTATCAATGTGACGTACTATCCAAGTCTTGGATGAGGTTCACAGTTTTGAATGATATTTCTATTGTTAATAAATTTCCTGACGTATTCTTGAAGACTTCTTAGCCTACCCCTAGAGCGTGAAATCTAATTTTGTATTGACCCCAGTACAAAACCAATTTCTAAAACCCTCAAATATTTCTTTACTTCAAATGAACGTAACATGCGCCAAAGATGTTGGCTCGAGCTGTTGAAGATTACGATCGTACCATTCAATACCATCATGGGAAAGCGAACGTGGTAGCTGGCGCGTTGAGTAGAAGATCATATGTGTTTACGAGTGTGATGTTGTTAACACAAAGGCCCATTTTGTATGACTTACAAATGATGAAGATAGAGTTAAAGACTCTAGAAACCCAAGTGAAGATAACGAATATACGAGTAGAATCAACTTTAATCGATAAAGTTAAAGCCGCTCAAGCTACACACCCGGAGCTGATGAATGTGAAGAAGAAGGTTCAAGAGGGCATTATTTTAAAAGCAAGAGTTGCTGAAGAAAGGAAATCTCAACCCTTGATTTAATTGGCCCATTTAAAATCCTCGATCGAGTAGGAACTGTGGCTTATAGACTCATTTTACCGCCAAATATGGTGCGTGTTCATAACATTTTTAACGTATCGATGTTACGTAAATATATGGACGACCCGAACCACATTATTAAATTAGAACTAAACGAGATAGCAAAAGATTTAACGTAAGAGGAGATACGTGTTAACATCTTGGTTAAGAAGGATCATATTCGACGCTCAAAGGTTATACCTCAAGAGTTAGAATTTGAAGTGAAGTCAAGGTATCCTCACCTGTTTGGCATACCAGGTACGTATGTAAATTTTGAGGGCAAAATTTCATAAGGAGGGGAGATTGTGAGACCCCAAATTTTATGAATAAAGATTTAATTTTCTCGAAATAATTTTTTTGAATATTATGGTGTGGATTTGATATAATGTTATAGTTGTGGGTAGTATTTATAAATTTTGCAAAGTATGCAAGTTGTCATATTATATTCGATTGGTCGGGGAATATTTGTTTTATCAGGAAATATTCGTGCAACGGCACAATCATTGGTAGACCTCGCAACAGAATTATTGTCAGAATGAAAAAACGACAAAAATATTTTATTAAAAATAATGGCAGAAGTTTACCGTTAATAATGTTGAACTACTCGGTAGTAAAAGTACAGTAATACGTGTGGTTGCATAGTAGCATACTGTATTGATTATTGATGCTTATATGATAAGTCACTCAGTTTTATTTTATTGGTATTATTAATGTAATAAAACAAAATACTTTTATAAAGTTATTCTATAATTAGAATATATTATATTTTATTATGCATAGTGTTGCATAGTGTTTGCATTAGTAAAATCTTTTTATATAAAACAAAATACTTTTATAAAGTTATTTATTTTATTAGATAATAATTAGAATATATTATATTTTATTATGCATCGTGTTTGCATAGTAAAATCTTTTATAAAGTTATTCATTTTATTAGATTATAAATAGAATATATTATATTTTATTTAAAAGATTTTGCTTTAAATATTGACCGTCAGATTAAAGTAAATCAATCTGGACCGTTCATGAGTTAGTTACTACGCAGTCCATTTTTCTATAAATAGAAGCTCATTCCTTCATTATTTCTTACGAATTCACTGAAGCTCTAGAGAGATAAACTATAGAGAAAAAGAAGAAAAGTATTCTACTACTTCTCTACTCATATATCCAGTACTCTTCTTCTTAAGATAAGGGATATTATTTGTTGTACTCGTAAGGGGTATTATTTCTTTTGTATTCATGAAGAGAACTTCTGTTATTCTATTCTTTATTATTCTGTTAGAATAACATGTATACGCGGTCTACCGTATACTTGGTGAAATTTTTCTGTTATTCCATTATTTATTATTCTGCTGGAATAACCTGTCTATGTGAAGTACCACATACATGGTGAAATTCTATTGTTATTCCATTCTTTATTATTCTGTTAGAATATCTTGTCTGTGCGTTTTACGCCGGACGTGGTTCCGTCTTTATTATTCTGTTGGAATAACCTGTCTATGTGAAGTACCGCATGCATAGTGATTTCTGTTGTTATTCCATTCTTTATTATTCTGTTGGAAAATCCTGTCGGTGTGAATTTCGCATGACCTGGTTCCGTTAATTATTATTCTGTTTGAATAACCTGTCTATGCGAAGTACCACATACATGGTGATTTCTTTTTTTATTCCATTTTTTATTATACTCAGTTGGTTAAAGTTTTGACTTTTATACTCCATGAAATTAGTAGAATATCCTTGATATTTGCGTTTCATCCAATATCTTTTCATGGAAATATTCTTCTGAGCATTCTTGAATTTTACTCTACAAAACAGTATCATGTTGACAATTTGGACGTTATTGGTTCCTGGATAAATTAATTCTTGAACTTGTTTTATTGAATTCTTATATCATTGTCATCATCCTCATGTTTATATTATGTTGAAAGTCATCTATGGCCTGTAGTGCATAGATGGACTTGATATGATTATGACCAGGGATTATGTGGTGTAATCATGACCGTAATGTTACAAATGATGTGGAAAAAGTCCTCATTTGCCCGTAGTGCATTGATGGACAGTTTTTGGTATGATTATGGCTATGGATTCTCTTCGACCAAGGGTGCAAAGATGAATTGTTTTATGGCATGATCAGGACCATTGATGAATACACAAATATTCTTGGCCCGTAGTGCATGTATAATTGTGGTCGTGATAGTAAAGAATATCATTGGCCGTAGAGCAGGGGTGATTCGATGATGTGAATTATTTATTAAGCTGAGTCCAAGCGATAAAAGTGATGAAAAACCTTTTAAATCATAAAAGATAGTAAATTTTATTCTCTACTTGACTCTTCTAATGGATTGCTTATTCCGCTGCAGTTAAACTTGATTGTTATTATATTTTATCAGTTTAACACTGTTGAAGGCTAACGATAAATTATTCTGCATTATCTTAGTCAAAATATTTCTTACTGGGCTAGTTGAGCTCACCCTTTCTTTCACTGTTCTCTTCAGGAAATGAGAACGTAGCTGGGACTAGTCGGGAAATAGAGTGATGGTCCTAGATGGTGCATTAGTAGTCCTCACTATTCTGTGAAATAGTGTGATAATAATTGTAATGAGGACTCCTTTTGAGTATGTATACTCTCTAGTAGACAATATTTGTATTCAAACTCATAGCCTATGTTTTGTCATATTTTACACGACTGTTGTATAATTAAGTTGTATTTGAATTCTGTACCATGTATCTGGAGACTCAAGATGAGTGATGTATACCTATTTTTGGGGGCGTCACAATGTATACCTATTTTGGGGGCATCACAAAATTTGGGAGGGTGGGGCATTATTGATGCAAAATGACAAAGATGTCATTGATATGATTGATTTCTTAGTTAATATAGAGAGTGAGCAGGTACATATATATGGATAAGAAATGAAGGGTCCCATACAAGTTGTTGGGCTAGAAGAAGTTGAAAATGATAACATTAACCAAACTGTTAGGTATATTTGTGGTTTGACAACTGATAACATGAACCAAAGTGAAAATGAAAAGGACTTTGGTGTTTAAAGTGAAACAACTGATAACATTAACCAAAGTGGTACTACTGATAAAGGGAAGCAAAATCAAAACAGAAAAAGGGCAGCAGAAAGAAACAGACAAAGGAAAAGGAAAACAAACTGAAAAGCCTAAAAAACAAACAAAACATACAAAGGAAAAAAAATTAAAAAACAGGCTGATAATGATATTGGGGAAGAAGCAGAGCATCCACCATGCATGGATGAGGATCTAGAAGGGCCTGGGGATGATGATATATTCGAAGAAGGCAAAAAAATAGATGAACCACCAGTGAACATGAATGATGTCTTTGTAGAGGATTGGTGGAGTGATGGTGATGATGGAGAAGGGAAAGATGCATTAAGGAGGAAGTTTGTTCTGTCAGATGATGAGGACAATTTAGAAGGGGATGGATGTATGGAGTTTAATGAGGTAACTGATATGGGTAAGATAGAATTTGAGATTGGAATGGAATTTTCAAATCATGAAATTTTTAGACAAGCATTAGTTGAATTTTTTGTTAAAGGGGGGTTTGACATAAAGTATATTCAAAACGACAGAAAAAGAATAACTGCTAAGTGTAAAGGTGAAAGCTATAAATGGAGGATTTATGCATCAGTCAAACAAGGTGAACAAAATTTTAAGATAAAATCTTTGGGGGGGGGGGGACCATACATTTGCTAGACATGATAAGAATCATCTTGTTGATAGTAGATACTTGGCCAAAAAATATATGCATGACTTGAGAGATAATCCTAAGTGGGATTTACAGGCATGGAAGAAGAAGGCACAAAAAGAATGTAACTCTAGTCAAAGTAAATCGTCCCTATATAGAGCTAAAAGAAAGGCTTTACAACATATGCAAGGTGATGTAGGAGACCAGTATAACAGGCTGATGGATTATGTGGAGACAGTCAAATAGTTCAACCCTGGAACAGTCTTCAAATTTTGTAGTGAGGGTCTAGATGAAAGACCTGGTTCATTACCTGTTTTTCAGAGGATTTATATGAGGCTTTCTGCTTCCAAACATGGTTTCCTAGTTGGGTGTATACCTATTATAGGATTAGATGGGTGTTTTTTAAACGGGATTTTTGGAGGGCAGTTATTGAGTGCTATAGGAAGAGATGTTAATGACAACATATTTCCCATTGCAGTTGCTATTGTTGAAATTGAATGTAAAGATAGTTGGCAGTGGTTTCTCACTCAGCTTCTAGATGAAATAGGTGAAAATGAAACAAGAAGGTATGTTTTCATTTCTGATAAATAGAAGGGGCTAGTAGAGGTCTTCAATACAATGTTACCCAACAATGAACATAGATTTTGTTTAAAGCATTTGTACAACAACTTCAAGATTAAGTTTAGGGGGGAAGCTGCTTAGGGATTTATTGTAGAATGCAGCTAGTTGTGGTGACATGTTCTCATTTGAAGCAGCCATGAGTGAGGTGCACAAAGCTGATGCAGAAGCAGCTAAGTGGTTAATGGATGTTGGGCCAAAATTTTGGGCCAGGTCTCATTTTTCACCCCACTATAAGTGTGATGTAGTAGTGAACAACTTGAATGAGTCATGGAATAATTACATCCCGGAGGCAAGGGATAAAGGTATAATAAACATGCTAGAGTGGATAAGAAAGAAATTAATGGTTAGGTTTCAGGTAAAAAGGGAAGGCATGGACAAGTATGTAGGGTCACTTGGGCCCAGAATTCAGAAAAAATTGGAGATGATTAAGAAAGCTTGTAGGGGATGCACTGCTTTGAAGTCTGGGTGTGGAGAATTTGAAGTAGAAGTTGATGACAGAACATGGGCTGTGAATTTGAATGATTGAACTTATGGTTATAAAATGTGGCAGCTTAATGGGATTCTTTGCAGACATGTTGTGTCTGCAATATGGGCAAATAGGGAGCAGCCAGAGGCTTATTTCCATCAGTGCTATAGCAAGGATGTATACTTGGACACATATAACTTTATTATAAAGCCTATGCCAAGTCACCATAAGTGGGTTCATTCCAATTTTGCTAAGATTCAGCCTTCACTCTATCATAAGCCCACTGGAAGACCAAGGAAACTCAAAAGAAAGGCTACAGATGAACCAAAAAACCAACATAAAGCAACAAGAAGGGGTGGCACTGTCACATGTGCAAGGTGTTTAACACTAGGGCATAATAGCAGGGCATGTACATTGCCTTTTCATCCTAAATCAAGAATGAACAAGGTATATACTTTATGTTTTTCATACTATCAATTTTATTTTTAACTCTTATTTATAATAGTTTAACATGTTTTGATTTTAAGACAAATAACAAACAACATCAGTCAACTTCACAGTCAACACAGTCAGACATTCCTACCACACCACATCAGTCCACTGAAGGGACTGCAACTAATGTGCAACAGATTCCTGTTAAGGTACATTTTAATAGATTACTGGGTTTTATTGGAATGCATTTAACATCTCCCTTATTTCATTATTGGATAACTGTTCATCTACTTAGGTCAGCTGGTGTTCATTAACTGAAATGGTTGTGTTCATTGGCATATTAATAGATTTTTATATTTACAGTTTTAGTTGGAATAAGCTGATTTCCTCAAGCTATTGTTCTATAGTTGATATAAGATGATATATTTGTGTGTGAAAACTGAAAAACTGTAAACTGTCAGATGACATTTTAAAGGTTAACTTATTTGTATTGGACTAATTGATTGATGACATATTGATATGTTTGTGATAGATTGATGACTTGTTGCTTATGCATTAACTTTGTTTGAAACCTTTATTTGGGATAACAAACGTGCTTGTGCATTACTTTTCAGTCAAATCCCAGGCCACAAAAGCTGCAGACTAGAGGACAGTCAAGTCAAGGTACTGCTACTGCTACAATAACTTCAGCAATACCTAATCAGCCCAAATCAAGCTCTCAACCTAATCCCACACCACCTTTATCTACTATGCACACAACCTACGAGGAAGAACATAAAGAAGGGAGCCATAAAGAGTAAGATATATATATCACCAAAAAAGGGAGAACTGGGGGGATTAAGGCTTTAATGTTTAAATGTGTAGTTTTTGGAGCATTTTTGTCTTGTAACTGTTTTTGACTATGTTGGTTGTGTATACTTTGTCTACTGCAGTTGTGACACCCCCAAATCTCGGTACTTCATTTTCTCAAGATTTTGTCTTTACTTAATCAAAACATTCATATCTAACTACCCAATCATAATAAAATTGAATAATAAAACCTGCCCATACAAGATTACACTAATAAAAATATCTCCCAGGTTATCTAACATTTAATTAAAATCATTAAAATACGGAAATTAAATAAATGCTTCATTACATCAATCAAATTAAAGTCTGATAAATAACTGTCAATATATTACAAGTCTTCAATACTTGTTCATCTTCCCGTTTCCCTTACTGGTGCTAGGTACATCTACCTTCTCAACCTTAGCTGTAATTGTTATAAAAGCAAGAGTGAGCAAACAAAGCTCACTTGAAATAAGAATGAATAAACTTTACAACATTTGCCAAATAATAGGCTCAATAGAACTGAATGATATGTTCTATTAACATTCTGAAATATACTAATGAGGGTCTAATGACCACGAACCATGTCCAAAGTTATAAGTAATCTTTTAAATTTAACTTTAACAGTCATATTACTATAAGGACTCCACGTACTTAGGGGGATCAGCCCTTCGTACAATGTATTGTTCACAAACATTTCAATGCTAAGCGTAAACCCCTAAAAATAGGGTTGTTAATCTCAGTATTTAGAGTACAAGTCCGCACCAAAGAAAGTTTGATTTGGATAAGCTTTTAAGGGTAATTTGAAGTTTAATGATCATCAACTAGGGAACTAGTTGAATCAACAATGATTGATAACACAATAGTTGTTTAATAACAACATAACTTAGAACATTTGAGAATCATAGGTGAACTGACTATATTCTAGACTCATGCTTGAAATAACTAGAGAGCATAAGTATTGATCAAAATAAAGAAAATGATAAACCTTGGCTTGAACAATAATAAGCTAGGTCTGTGATCTTGTCAAATTAGAATTTTAGTTACCAAACATGCATTAATTGATAGCAAGCCGGAAACAACGCTTACTCCACATGGTAATAAAATATACAAAGTGATTGAACCATTCAACACAAGGAATTAAGGTTCAAGAAACATTTATTGTAAAAGAATGAACTTGAGAAACTTGTTTAACTATAAACAAGTTAGAGTAAGCTAACAATGATTAGAATTATAATAACTTAAGATTAAAAACATGCTCATTGTAAATAGATGAGATTTAGAAGCTTGCACAATTATTATAAAAGTAGAGTTAAAGAAATTGCTCAATTTAAAAAGATAGGTTTAGAAACTTGTCTCGAGCAAAAACTATAATATTAAACTCACGTTCACCTACATATAGGTTTAGAACCATCATCTATTAGATATACTAACATTCATGTTCCAACATAACACAAATTTCTAGTTAGACTTATTATTTTAGCACAAGTCTTAAGATACCATGCAAATATCAGAAATTACAAGTGTTAACCTTCACAACACATTTTTACTATTCATCATGCTCACTAAGTTCTAATATACCACGTTCATCAATTACTAATCATTCAAACTTTGAATCTACTAACCACATAGCACGATTCTGTTTTAGCTATATTATTACATGTTTATTATACTAACACATCATTAGACCAACGTATGCCGCTACCCCAAAACTGCAGCAGCAACAGCAGTCTCTACCTTAGACCAGTGTATGGCGCAGCAGTGCCACACACAGTGCAGCTGCGCCTACGCTGTTTTTAGCCTTGGCACCAGCGTAGCTGCGCTGGTGCACAGACAGAGACATACATGAACAATAGCCGTTTTTATCCCAACTAACACGAATTTCACCCATTAAACAGTGAAATTAACATATAAAATAAATATAACACTATTATAAACATAATTGCTAACATATTCCATCAATTAGAACAATTTAACAACAACTAAAACTATTTTAATTTTTCAAATTTCATATTTTCATACAAAAACTCCATTTTTTAGTTTTTTCACAAAAACGAACATTGTGATTTCAATTCTTGTCCAAATTACGTTGTTCAAATTATGTTATGTTTGTTTCTTAATGAACTAGGATAAACAAACTTCAATTTGCAGTTTAAAATATGAATTGACCAGCAAAATTGATACTTACACAAGCCATATGAGAAAACATAAACACTGTCATTATTTTCTACTGTTATCCGAATTTAGCATGCAATTCTTGTTTAAACACAAACTCTAGTCATCATAAACACATACAATTTCAATAACTCAGTTTTCTACAACAATTCAACAAATTTGCAATTCACAAAAAATATAAAGTTTGCCGAAGAACATATATATATATATATATATATATATATATATATAATACTAAGGTTTATATAAAATACCTTCAATTTGTTTGAAATCCTTGCTATCACCACTTATAATCACTATGAAATTCTCAGGTTTCCTCTCAATTCTCTTCTCTCTTTTATCAGCAACTAGAATGCGTAAAAAGAAAACAACTGATAGCTATAATGCGAAAAATAAAACTGTTAATCCTTAATACGCCAAACTTAATAAAATATCAGTTACAAAACTAACGTATATTTTATAAATATATTATATTTAATTTATTTTATTTAAATTCAAAAAGTTGAAATCCAAAATCTATAAGACTTTGTTTGATAAAAACCATTTAAAAGTTAAACACTTAATGCCATTAAGTCTTGTTTGGCACAAACCAAATTAAACTACTTTAATTTATTTTAATAACTCCTTATAATATAGTTATTTGTCACACTATATTTAATTAAGTTTTCATACTTAATTAATTAATTCAAATAATTATTAATTAAATAAATTTTTTATTCACATAACTCAATACAAATAATTAACCATCAAATTGAAATATCAATATAATAATAATTTCCTTAACTCATTATTATTTATTTAACAAATAATTAACCAAATAAAATTAAATCAATTAAACAAATATTTATTCAACGATAAACACATCCAATAACTATTTATATAATTCAATAAATATTTAATATTATAATTAAAATTCTGGAATATTACATCATTCCCTCCTTACAAGGATTCTGTCCTCATAATCACAATTCAAATAATCAAATCGTCACATTCTTCCCTTCTTACAAAGATTCTGTCCTCAGAATCGAAGACATAGATTAAACAAATAACTCAGGGTAATTCTTCATAATTTCAACTTCGAGTTCCCACGTTGCCTCTTCGACATTGTGGTTTCTCTATATCACCTTCACAGAAGGTATCACTTTATTTTTGAGCACTTGTTCTTTCCTGTCGACTATCTGGATAGGAATCTCTTAATAAGACAAATCCTTACTGAACTGCAAAGGTTCATACTCGATCACATGCTTGTAATCGGGTTTATATGGTCGTAAAACCAAAATGTAAAAAACATTATGAATGTTTTCCAACTCTGGAGGTAGAGCTACCTTATAAGCCACTCCCCCGCTCTTCGTAGTATCTCGAAAGGTCCATTAAATCTTGGGCTGAGCTTTCCTTTCTTGCCAAAATGAATTTTTCCCTTCCAAGGAGAAACTTTTAGGAAAACGAAATTTCCTATTTCAAATTCGCGATTCTGCCTATGTTGATCGACATACTTTTTTTGTCTGTATTGGGTGGCTACCAATCTTGTCCTGATGAGTTTGACAACCTCAGCAGTTTGTTGTACCAGTTCTGGTCCTAATAGTTGGCGTTCACCAACTTCATCCCAGCATAGTGGAGTTCTGCACTTTCTGTTGTATAATGCCACGTAAGGCGGCATGCCGATTCTCGCGTGGTAACTGTTGTTGTAGGCAAATTCCACCAACGGTAAATATTCTTCCCAACTTCCTTTGAAATCCATGATGGATGCTCTCAGCATATCCTCCAACGTTTGGATTATTCATTCACTTTACCCATCTGTTTACGAATGGTATGATGTACTCATTCGCAATTGTGTTCCCATACATTCTTGTAGTCTCTTCTAGAAGTTTGACGTAAATCACGGATCTCTATCTGACACAATTGACATTGGTACTCCATGTCTCGAGACGATCTCTTTAACATACAATCTTGCCAACTGATCAAGATTGAACCTAATCTTGATTGGTAAAAAGTGCGCTGATTTTCTCAGTCTGTCCACTATCACCCAGATTGCATCGCGTCCTCTTTGAGTAGTTGGTAGACCCACCACAAAATCCATTGTGATGTGTTCCCACTTCCATTCCGATATTTCTAACGGTTGAAGTAATCCGCTTGGTCTTTGATGTTCGGCCTTGACTCTTTGACATGTCAAGCATTTCGCGACATATTCTGCAATGTCTCTTTTCATGTTCGACCACCAAAAATGGCGCCGCAAATCTTGATACATATTCGTACTTTCTGGATGAATCGAATATCTTGTGTTGTGTGCTTCGGTCAAGATTTCGTCTTTAAGCTCTGGTACTGCTGGAACCAAAATTCTTTCCTCGAACCGTAGTAGTCCTTCAGTATCGATCTTGTAGTTTATATCACTACCTGTAACAACCCGATATTTTCTATATAATTAAATCAAAAATTTTGCGTATAATTTTTTATTTATTTTAAAGATGAGGATTTGTACAAGATAAAGTGTAAGTATTTATGTAATAAATAAAAATATATTTAATACATGAATAATTTTTAAATAATTTTTTATGTTAGAATTATTGATCATTATAAAGTATATTCTCTTAATAATTAATTTTATAGTAGAAATGTTTTTATTATTTATTTTCCATGAAAATATAATTATATATTATTTAAATAATATATGAAATGATTATTAGAATTATTATAATAATTATTTTATTTTATTATATGAATTTATGTTAGATTAATTAGGCTAATTATTTTAACTTAATTAATAATGTTAAATATGCAAGATAAATCAGATATGGAATCCAAACCCTAATTTTGGATTTTTATTAAGGAATGATAATAATAAAATAAGATTCTTTTTATTTTAGTGCCATAAGTGTGTATTGTATGTATGTAGACTGATAATTGGTCAATTATATTAGAATAGTAGAAAACCCTAATTTTAAGTGTTAAACCCTAATTTGAAACTCAAATTAGAGTTCAAGATTATTTGTAATTGTGTTAATGTGATTAATTAACAAATATTAGAATTATAATTATTAATTATGGAAACCCTAATTTTTGAAAAACATAATTACTAAACTAGAAATCCTAATTTTTATATTTAGTAACCCTAATTAGTAATTATAAAACCTAATTACTAATTATAAATTCTAATTCCTAAATTAGCAAGGTTAACTATAATTAGTAAATAATTAAACCATAATATTCCTGTATAATGTAATTAGAAAATCTAATCTAATTAAGGGAACCCTAATTTCATTTTTAGAAACTAAAATTTCTATTTTTAGTATAATTACAAAATTCTAGAAAAAAAATCAAATTTTTGCAAACACTAAGGGTCAACCCCTAAGGGTTATGACAAATGACAAAATGGCCATTAAAATCATAAGTAAAAAGACTATATTGCCCCTTGCATTATTAAAGCTAAAATCTTAGATTTTGACCTAATGAGAGTTGTTGGCCAACCCTATACAAACCCATGTGACAAATCTCAGCAAAATCAAATATATCAGCCATTATATCATACAAGTTCATTGCATCCAACATTTATATAAGATCTAGGAGAGAAAAAATATCATTTGTTAGCTCATTTTGCCCAAACACTCATCCTAGAACTTCTCTCTCTATAACCTCCGAAATTCCCTTTCTAGATCAGTCATAAATTAAGCCCCACTATCACACTTAACAAATCAGAAGCCTAGAATCAAAGATTTGTTCATAAAGGTATAAAACTTAAACCGAAAATCTTATCTTGAATGATATGTTAAATGTTAGATTTTTGTGTTAAAATATGTTATATGTAGTAGATATTGATGATCTGGGTTGGTATCTTGTAGATCCATAACATCTAAGTGGACAAATTTGAAGGTTTCAAAAATCTAGAAATTTTTGTTTTTTGTTCTGACAACCACATGTCAGGGATTGTAGATCTCTTTATGTGTTTAGTTTTTGTGTTTTGAAGGATGATACTTATAGTATGTCAAGATATCTATACTCTGGAACTTGAATCAAGGCCATTGCATTCACCGATTGAAAGTTATAGATGGTCAAACGGCCTTAACCGGCCATGACCAAACGTTTCTGGGTAACCCAGAAACGGGCCCAGAACCGTTTGACATCATCTTTATGCCTCCAGATCTCTCTTATGTTTACTGATTTATGTTTGTTGTTGTAACCATGTTGTAGTATGTTAGTTTAAATTTAGATCCATTCTTTTAGAACCACTAGATATCATATATACCGGATTTGGTGGCCGGTCAAAGTAGGTCAGATGCTCATGAAATCAGTTTTCTGGGTCCCAGAAAACTGATGAACATGATGACTGACAGACTTTGACCGACATGTATCTTCATTATGTGATGTTGTTATGGTGATGTTTTGTAATAGATCTCTTAACTTACATGCTGGCTACAACATGAAATCATTATATCATAAAAACATTACAAGACTAGCTTGTAGTCGAGGCTCAAAGTATGATCCTCGAAATGTTCTTCATTTCTGGGAAACCCAGAAATGAAGAACAACCTCTGACAGTCACTTGGGAAGACCAGATCTCATTTGTGTTATGTTATTTGATATTGATTGTTACTGATATTTGTAGTATTACATTAATACTAAAAGATCAAAGTCATATTACACCTAGAAGTTATATGAAATGTCAGATATTCTTGGTCAAACTAAGCCACTCAAAAATTGGCATGAATGTTCTTGGATGAAGAACACCTATATCGACGTTTATGTCGCTATAGGTAGTCTTTAGCGACAGTTTTATTAAAATTAATTTCAAAAAAAAATCATTTTAAAATAGAAATTAATTTTCAAAAATTACAAAAATTATTTTAAAAATTATTTGAAGTTATAAAAATTAACTTTTAATAATTTGAAATATTTTTCATAAATATTAGTATTTATTTAAATATTATTGATATTTAATTTATTTAATAAATGTATTAAATAAATAAATTTAAAATGATTTTATTATATAAAAAATCATTTTAAATGATAAAAAGTTATTTAAAAATATTTTAAGTTATAAAGTATAACTTTTAATATTTTAAAGCAAATTTCATTAATTATTTAATATTAATGATATTAGATTTATTTAATAATTAAATTTATTTAAAAATGATTTTAATATTATTAAAATCATTTTAAATGAAAATAAAGAGTTTAAAAATATTTGAAGTTATAAAATATAACTTTCAATATTTAAAGGTAAATTTTATTAATTATTTATTTATTAATGATATTAAGTTATTTTATAATTATATTAAATAATTTGGTTTAAAAATGGTTTTAATATTATAAAAATCATTTTAAATAAAAATAAAGTGATTAAAGATATTTTAAGTTATAAAATATAACTTTTAAATATTTAAAGGATAATTTCATTAATAATTTAATATTAATGATATTAATTTAATATTAATGATATTAAATTTATTTAATAATTATATTAAAAAAATTGTTTAAAAATAGTTTTATTAATTTAAAAATCTTGTAAAAAAGATATAAATGAATGAAAAATATTTTAAGTTATAATTAATGACTTTTAATATTTTGAGTAATAGTACATTAATATTTTAATATTGAGGATAATTATTTAAAAATGATTTTAAATATTTTAAAAATCATTTAAGGGTAATATTAATACTTTAAAAATATTTTTAGTTATTATAAATGACTTTAATATTTTGGCAATGGTTTCATTAATAGTTTAATATTAATTAAATGTTAATGATAATAGAATTTTTTAATATTTAAATTATATAATAATGATTCCGGTGTTTGAAAATTCATGATAAATTATAATAAATATTTAAAAATAATATAACTGATAATTACAATTATTGAGCTACAGGATAGAGTCTTAGACTCGATAATTACCCGATAAAGCCGTCGGTACACCGACATATTTCAGAAATTAATCTAGACTTAGATATTTTGATTGTATTAATGTTTGTTTGTGATTCAATGACTGTTGATCATGTGTGGCAATGTGATTAAGTTAAGTGCTGACTGCAATAGCAGTATTGTGTGTTACGATATGTTATTCTAATCAGTAAAATGATCTTATTACTGATAGGTTGTTATACAAAAGATAAAAATTAAGTTGCGTATTGTTAGCAGCAGACCAGGCAAATATCTTACTTTTGCATTTTCTTTATGTAATGGACATGAGTAAGAAAGTTTCAAAATTATATTATTATTGTACCAGATTATTATCCCTATTGTTATATATGTTATATCTTATCATTGATTATCAACATGGTACTATATTGTAATTCATATATATATATATATATATATATATATATATATATATATATATATATATATATATATATATATATACCTATTGATCTCCAGTATGTATATAATAAGTAGAAGCCGTCTAAGCTATTTGACCAGCTAGACACAGATTTAGAAATATTGTTGAATATGATAAAAACCCTTTTTGTATCCAATCAAATTGTTTTAATTCGGATTCCCGACTAAGTATGAACATCCCGTACATGGGAAAACTTTTTGTGCATCAAAGGCGGATTGATGAACGATAATATCTTTCTTGCATGTAGTATTGATCAATATAGGGCATAACGGGCTGATCACCACCCGTGCCTGTAAGTTATGACGGTTTGCATATGAAGTTTTGTTTAACCTTTTTGAAAATGGAAAATAATGTTCATAGTATGTCACCTTAACCCTTTTATAGTCAGTACGTAGTTTCAAAAAATTTGATATAGAGTTGTTATGTTATTATTATCGGTTCAAATCACTTCACAACTATTGATTTGTTGTAGAATGGTAGTACAAAGAAAACATTTAATCCTTTCAGCTAATATTTATAATTTTTATTACTTACTGGACACTTAAATGTTCATCCTTGCTTAATTTAAATGTTTTCAGCTAAGTGGGAACCACCTGAAGGCTCTGACAAGAACAAAGGAAAAGGGAAAGTTGTTGAATGAGTGTTATGATATATATTATGTAATAATTTGGTTTTATTAAGATGAGAATGATATCTATTTATTACTCCCTCTGTTCTAGGATAGAAGTCATGGTGGACTTTTCACGCATATTAAGAAGAGGAATAAAATGACAAAATTGCCCATAATAATGTCATTAAATATGAAGAGAGAATTAGAATAAGAAAAAAATGAGATATTTAATGCTACGGGCATAATAGGAAAAAAAGTGTAAAAGTTTGGTTATTAAAAAAAAGTAGACATTTAACATTGAACAACCCAAAATAGTAATAAGGACTTTTATCCTGGGACAAAGGGAATATCATATATTGTAAGGAATGTATTAAAGGTTACGTACTTGGGATTTAAACTCTGATAAATATGTAAATTAAGTTGGTATCTATATTATTGTTATTATTATTAATATTATTCCGCTCATAGAAATGGTATCGTGAAGCACCGAGTTTGAATTTCAAGTACCTGAATTTGGGGGCTTTACAGGTTGGTATCAGAGCTTAGGGTTAAAAACCTTGGGTGGGCTAGACCTTAGGCTATAACCTTAGAACAGAGGGAAACGTTGAAAATATAAATAACTCACATAGGGTTTAAAAAGGAGATGAATCGAATAAATTCATCGTCAAACAAAATAAAAGATAACTTATATAAAACTATTATTTGCTGTGCGTATATATTATATGCTAACAAAATAAAAGCACACTCGTTTCCCAATCAAGCACACACCCTTATGAAACTTTTCGCATGTAACACATGCTTCAAACTTCTTGTTTTGCTGGTTACCCTGCTGATTTCCAGTACTCACGTTTCCATTTCACTTCCTCTTCAAGTTGTTGTTGTTGCCGTTTCCACTACTACCACCTCCATTCTTAATCTCCACCTCATTCTTCTTCTTCTTCTGTTCCTGATTGAACTTTGTCACTGCCTCGCCTCCACCTTCAGTGAGTATTGTTTTCTCCATCACTGCTGCAAAAGTCTTCAATTGGAACAGGAAAACCCTAGTGTACAACCAGGGCTTCAGTCCCTGTTCAAACCTCTTCGCCTTGCGTTCGTCTGTCCTGACTTGATAAGGCGCAAACCTCGCCAACTCATTGAATTTAACGGCATACTCAGATACCGTCATCGTTCCCTGTTTTGGTTCCAAAAACTACACTTCTAGCTGACTCTTCAAACTCTCTAGGAAATAGGTCTCGAAGAATATTTCCTTAAACCTATCCCAGGTCATCACCCTGACCCTTCACGAGTTTTATTGGCCTGCCACCAATAACTAGCTTTTGCTTTCAACATGAATGTTGCAAAAGCAGTCTTCTGATCTTTCCTTACCCTAGCGACATCGAACACCTTTTCTATCTCCATAATCTAGGTCTGTGCTTCGACTGGATTCATGGACCCACGAAATTCAGGTGGTCCAACCGCCTTGAAATCCTTAAACGTTGTTCCTTGGTTCTGTGGTTGATTATGTAATGCTCCTATCAGTAACGTCACTAGTTATTGAATGGGGTTAGCATCAACATTGTTGTTATTGGTTCCTTCAGTGGTTCTCTGTCGTGGTGGTTTATGGTTGGGAGGCATTTTCTGTTAAAAATACACTCATTAGACTATTATTCAACTCTTTTAAGTAAATTCTACTTAGCTTGCCTCCACAAAAGAAATTACCACATAATCACATAACACTTTGAATAAAATAAAAACTTTTATTTATTCATAATCTCTTTGAAAATATAAAACAATAGCATCACAGCTATATACATTACTTTCCTGAACTTCAAAAGTTTCAGGACAACATCATCATCATATCCTATAGGTTACATAACACTTGGGATTTACAATTTATTTAACATTTTTTTAATCACATAACAACTACGTCTACTAAGATACTGCTTAGCCTTACTACGTTCTTCCTCCATGATCCGGAACATTGTTCTGCGATCTAATACGCATGATGGCAGCGTCTTGAACTGAATAGGATATCCCATGACCCGATCTTGAGCTCGATTAATTATGGTGTTGAATACTTTATCCATATCCTCCATCTCCATCCTCTTTATGTGTGCGTCTCTCGCTGCTATTCCAGTTCATTGAAAAGCTTCCTCGTATGCGTCTTCAGCACTTACTCTCTTAGTAGCTTCTTCCTTCAGTTTGTTCTTTAGTTCAGCGATCACCTCGACCAATTGTTCTTTCTCTCCTTATGTGTGTACTAGCTTCCCCTCGACATTAGTCAATCGTTCCTCACGATCCTGGATCTCATCGTCTTTCAATGTCATTGAAGTCTATTGTTCAGCTACTATCTCATGCAATTCCTCAACTGTATCCTGAAGTTCCACGTTACGGTTGTAGACTTCATCGTACATGAGAGCGGCTATCGATCTTAGTGGAGTCTCTTCCTCCTCGTCCTCGCCATCCTCATTCTCCTGTGGCAGCTCCACGGGATCCTCCTGATCCGTTTCCATGTCATAATCCTCCTCTTCAACCACTGTGACCAACGAGGCTGACTCTCGTGGCAGTAGTCGTTCCCAAACAATCTGAATGTCGCGAGGCTCCTCCTCTATAGGCATCTGAGGTCCCTCCTCCCTAGCGTGACTGGATTCTCCGACATTAGTCATCCTGACAATAAAATTTGAAGTTTTAATTATTAATCATTACTACTCGACACTCATGAGCACATAAGTTATAAACACATAAGCACATAAGTGTTTTATTACTTCTTTAAAACTCGATAAGAGTTAATCATCACTACCTTTTCAAAGGTTACTTCCTAAGGTTTTTCCCCACCTAAGGTTCATAACCTAAATCTTTGATACCAACTTGTGACACCCCCAAATCTCGGTACTTCATTACCTCAAGATTTGGTGTTCACTTAATCAAAATATTCATATCTAACTACCCAATCATAATAAAATTGAATAATAATACCTACCCATACAGGATTAAATTAATAAAAATATATCCCAGGTTATCTAACCTTTAATTACAATCATTCAAATGCGAAAATTAAATAAATTCTTCATTACATCAATCAAATTAAAGTCTGATAAATAATTGTCAACATATTACAAGTCTTCAATACTTGTTCATCTTCCCTTTTCCCTTACTGGTGCAAGGTACATCTACCTTCTCATCCTTAGCTGTAATAGTTATAAAAGCAAGAGTGAGTAAACAAAGCTCACTTGAAATAAGAATGAATAAACTTTACAACATTTTCTAAATAATAGGCTCAATAGAACTGAATGATATGTTCTATTAACATTCTAAAATATACTACTGAGGGTCTAATGACCACGAACCATGTCCACAGTTATAAGTAATCTTTCAACTTAAACTTTAACAGTCATATGACTATAAGGACTCCACGTACTTATGGGGATCAGTCATTCATATAATGTATTGTGCACAAACATTTCAACGCTAAGCTTAAACCCCTAAAAATAGGGTTGTTTATCTCAGTATTTAGAGTACAAGTCTGCACCAAAGAAAGTTTGGTTTGGATAAGCTTTCAAGTGTAATTTGAAATTTAACGATCATCAACTAGGGAACTAGTTGAATCAACAATGCTTGATAATACAATAGTTGTTTAATAACAACATAACTTAGAACGTTTGAGAATCATAGGTGAACTGACTATATTTTAGACTCATGCTTGAAATAAATAGAGAGCATAAGTATTGATCAAAATAAAGAAAATGATAAACCTTGGCTTGAACAATAATAAGCTAGGTCTGTGATCTTGTCAAATTAGAATTTTAGTTACCGAACATGCATTAATTGATAGCAAGATGGAAACAATGCTTACTCCATATGGTAATAAAATATACAAAGTGATTGAACCATTCAACACAAGGAATTAAGGTTCAAGAAACATTTATTGTAAAAGAATGAACTTGAGAAACTTGTTTAACTATAAACAAGTTAGAGTAAGCCAACAATGATTAGAATTACAATAACTTAAGATTAAAAACATGCTCACTGAAAATAGATGAGATTTAGAAGCTTGCACATTATTATAAAAGTAGAGTTAAAGAACTTGCTCAATTAAAAAAGATAGGTTTAGAAACTTGCCTCGAGCGTAAGCTATAATATTAAACTCACGTTCACTTACATATAGGTTTAGAACCATCATCTATTAGATATACTAATAGTCACGTTCTAACATAACACGCATTTCTAGTTAGACTTATTATTTTAGCACAAGTTTTAAGATACCATGCAAATATCCGAAATTACAAGTGTTAACCTTCACAACACATGTTTACTATTCATCATGCTCACTAAGTTCTAATATTCCACGTTCATCAATTACTAATCATTCAAACTTTGAATCTACTAACCACATAACACGATTCTGTTTTAGCTATATTATTACATGTTTATTATACTAACACATCATTAGACCAACGTATGCCGCTACCCCAAAACTGCACCAGCCGCAAAAGTCTCTGCCTCAGACCAGTGTATGGCGCAACTGTGCCACGCATAGCGCAGCTGCGCCTACGCTGCTGCACAGTTTTTAGCCTTGGCACCAGTGCAGCTGCGCTGGTGCACATACAGAGGTAGACACGACATGAACAGTAGTCGTTTTTAGCCCAACTAACACGAATTTCACCCACCAAACAGTGAAATTAACATATAAATAAATATAACACTATTATAAACATGATTTCTAACATATTTCATTAATTAGAACAATTTAAGAACAACTAAAACTATTTTAATTTCTTAAATTTCATATTTTCATACAAAAACTCCATTTTTGAGTTTCTTCACAAAAACGAACACTGTGATTTCAATTCTTGTCCAAATTACTTCGTTCAAATTACGTTATGCTTGTTTCTTAATGAACTAGCATAAACAAACTTCAATTTGCAGTTGAACATATGAATTGACCACCAAAATTGATACTTACACAAGCCATATGAGAAAACATAAACACTGTCATTATTTTCTACTGTTATCCGCATTTAGCATGCAATTCCTTTTAAAACACAAACTCTAGTCATCATAAACACATACAATTTCAATAACTTATTTTTCTACAATAATTCAACAAATTTGCAATTCACAGAAAATATAAAGTTTGCTGAAGAACATATATATATATATATATATATATATATATATATATATATATATATATATATATACAGACAAGATCAAGAGTAGACCTCTTAAGTAATAGAACTCTCTTAAATAATAGAACTTTATCAAAACGACGTAGTTTTGATAAGACGCGGTGGCATTTTTGTAAATACCATGCCACCGCGTATTTACAAAAATGTCACCGCGTCTTATTAAAACTACGTCGTTTTGATAAAATTCTATTATTTAAGGCATTCTACTACTTAAGAATTCTACTCTTGATCCTTTCTGTGTATATATATATATCTATCTAATAAAATACAAATGATTTTGAATTTTCCGCTCACTCAATAAATTATCTGGGCCGTTCAAAGTTTGAGATAAATCCCACCGTCCATACATCTATCTAATAAAATACATCTATCTATCTAATAATGATTTTGAATTTCCCGCTCACTTAATAAATCATCTGGGCCGTTCTAAGTTTGAGATAAATCTCACTGCCAATACAGTGCCGGAGGCACGGGACCCAGCTAGTATATATATATAATACCAAGGTTTAGATAAAATACCTTCAATTTGTTTGAAATCCTTGCTATCACCACTTTATGATCACTATGAAATCTTCAGGTTTCCTCTCAACTCTCTCTCAATTCTCTCTGAATATTTTTCTCTCTTTTCTCAACAACTAAAATGCGTAAAAATAAAACAACTAATAGCTATAATGCGAAAAAATAAAATTGTTAATCCTTAATACGCCAAACTTAATAACATATCAGTTACAAAACTAACGTATATTTTATAAATATATTATATTTTATTTATTTTATTTAAATTCAAAAATTAGAAATCCAAAAGCCATAAAGCTTTGTTTGGCAAAAATAATTTAAAAGTTAAACACTTAATACCATAAAGTCTTGTTTGGCACAAACCAAATTAAACTACTTTAATTTATTTTATTAACTCCTTGTAATATAATTATTTGTCACGCTATATTTAATTATTTTTTTGTATTTAATTAATTAATTCAAATAACAATTAATTAAATAAATCATTTATTTACATAACTCAATACAAATAATTAACAATCAAATTGAAATATCAATATAATAATAATTTCATTAACTCATTAATTATTTATTTAACAAATAATTAATCAAATAAAATTAAATTAATTAAACAAATATTTATTCAACGATAAACACATCCAATAAATATTTATATAATTCAATAAATATTTAATATTATAATTAAAATCCTGGAATGTTACAGTAGTTGGCATCAATGGGTAGTTTTTGGACAATGTTTTATAGTTGGTAGAATTAATAGTAGGTACAGTCATATACTTTGTCAACTAGTTGGCATCAATCAGCAGGGCATGTATAATGTTGATTGTCCATTTTAAAATTATTTTTGCAATATTGTTTAATCATTACTGCACCTTGTTTAATCAGCTTGCAATATTTCACACCTTGTTTTGACAGTTTATACATTCCATACAGCAAAATGTTGAGTGAAATCCTTTCTTTTTAATGTGAATTACATTTAATGTTAAGTGAAACTCCATACAACAAAATCAACTACTATTAACATAAATCCAACAAGTTATGTCCAAAGACATATATAAAACAAAATTTGCAATCCAATAATTTAAAGATGAAGAACTAATTCCATGGATCCATAACATAAAGTCTAACGAAGAAAAAGGCTTGCTACCATTGGTCTCCTAAACTACATTCATTTAGTTTATACATTCATTTGTTACTAATAAAATACATCATGACTGACATGAAATACAACACAAGTCCAACAACAATTATCATCTTCACATTACTTTCAACAACTATCATCCTACTTGGTATGTAATTCAGCTCACACGAACACTTGCATTTTGTTCCACTCACCAATGTCCCCATTCTGTCATTGTCTTCATTGGGGCCACTGAATATTCCACTTGAGTTTGTTGTAGAAGGCAAACACCATGCCCATAACTCACACTCATCGCATACAAAATATAACCTCCCCTTCGATGGTTTGTTCGAGTCAACAATTCTTACACTTGCTTTTTTTTCACATTTACATCGCCTAGGTATGTAGCGTAAGTCACCATTCATCCTTCCTACATCATTGCTTGATGAAGACATGACTCCTGATTCACATAAACAACACGAAGAATAATATCAAAGAGTAGACCATAAATGGATATATATTAGTTTTAGCTTGAATTTGCTTTTTGCTCTAATCTAATACCTTCAAATTTTCTAATTAACACCACATATGAAAACAAGTCAAGCCCAAGCTTTATTTGGTCTAATATATACTTTTCAGTCCAAATAGTTCTTTTAGAACTTTTATCAAACAGCTGATAGGCATAGTTTTAGGTTACTAATTTCATAGCCATTGTTTACGATAACAACCCCATAACAACATCCTTATTACTCCACAGCCCAATATATCTCCTTGTGCCTAATTTCCATACATAACAGTAGCATACCAGTGAACTAAATCTACAAGCAGCAACATAGAAACTAAAAGAACAAACAGTCCTCCAAGTTCATGCCCAACCATTCGGCCATGAAAGTCATTTTCTTAACAAGGATGGAATGAAAAATTAATGGAAGGGGATTGGAAAACTTACCTTCAGAAATTGCAAATGGTTGTTGCTCAATTCTTTCTCCTTTACCAGCCAGATTCTTTTTCCTGCTCTCACTGTGTGCTACGATTTTTGGAGCTTTAGTTAAGAATTAGCTTTCACTTTCGTTTGCGATGGAGCTGAAATAGCTGAAATGGGGTAGAACAAAATGATTCAGATCTGCTCTTAAAAGACAAGAGGAAGAAGAAGGGATATTTTAGATATTTACCAGTTCTTTTTGACCATTACAGCCCTTTCTCACGCGCTTTTGGCGTCTGACATACATGCACGGTTAAGTTGGATGGAAAAGGTTACTTATTCACTTCAACTCAAAAAGTCGAGAGTTTAAATGTAGCTTTATTGACTACATGTGGTTAAGTGGGAAAGAGCTAAAACCCCAGGTGGTCTTCTGAACTTAACCCCAAAAAAAAATTAACAGGCCAAAAAAGGAGTTGCTCCACAACAACCTGTTGTTGTGGATGGAACCCCTATATATATATATATATATATATTTATGAACAATGATCCATAACATGTATTTGTTATGGGTCAATAATCTCCAAATACCATCTTTACCTTCCATTACAATTATGAACGATTATAATTAAAAATCAGATCTTGCGGTCCGCTAGAATTACTAGCGGACGAAAATAAAATCTTATAGCTCTCACATAGTATACATAAATATCTATGTGCACCATCTTTGTTTTGATATGTTTATCTGGGCAGTGTAAATGTAAACAAGAATTATGATAATTGGTGTAAAATTGTCGGAATCGGATTTCGATTTGAATTCCAGTGTTGTACGCATTAACATTTCTGATTTTCTCAAAGATTTTTATGATCAATGATGTTTTTGAGAAAACAACGAAGGTGAAAAATTATGTTCATGAATTAGAAGATGAACTAAGGAAGATCCATGCTTTTAAGCGTGAACTTCCCTTCTGCATTATCTTGTTAAACGATGGTATGTGTGTCTTTTGGGTAGATTAAGAAATATATTTATAAATAATTCTTTTTTTAAAAATAAATAAATTTGTTTTTGATTTTCAGATATTGTGAGATTAAAGGAGGAGAAAATGAATTGTACGGATGCGAAGGCTAGACCATTGAAGGAATAATTTATGTCACTGAAGTGTGGTAATTCGAATAAAGATGAAGGGGAAAAAAAGTCAATCGATTGCAGTGAGAAGAAGAGCTAGATGAGATTTGCTCAACTTTAGAGCACTAATATTGAGTATGACAATTTTAATATTAAAATACAAGAATCTGTATCAGACCTTAAATCAGTAAGATTTCATCACCTATATATATATATTATAATTTTTTTTATATAATTAAAGTGATACAATCCTATTGTTTTTTGAAAAGTACAAAGAATGATGTTACAAAATGGGGTTTTATTAATTAATTACTTCAATTAATACTTTCTATTTTTATTTTATTTTTTTATAAGTAGAGGACGAAAGAAGAGGATGGCTACAGCTCACAACTGAGAACCCATATGATCAGATATGTAGTAAATTAAAAAAAATGGAGGGGCTTTTGTGCCATTTAAAAGACAATTTGATCTTATTATTGAGAAGGAAAAGAACAAATTTTTAGCCATTAATGATTTTTCACTCTGTGTTCCAAAGGTTGACATGAGTTCAATCAATATGAATGTGAATATGAAAGGAAACGCCACCAAAACTAGTTCTGGTTCGTCTTTATCCACAGACCCAAAGCGAAAATCGAGACGATGCACATAGATATGTATGTATAGTATGTGTGATCTAGTAAGTACAGGGCATAATTGTCACAGAGAAGATTTTAATTTCGTTCGCTAGAATTAGTTCTAGAAAACGACGAGATCTGTTTTTTAATCATGGGTGTTTATAATTGTATTGGATGGTAAAGATGATATTTGCCATTTTTTGATCCATAGCAAATACATGCTGCCAAACAGTCATGTATATTTTATTTGTACACAATCTGCCAAAAATGTGTCATTTTAGCATATTTGTTTTTAAAACAAGTTTTCTCTCACTTCTGTATCATTCTTTCGCTCTCTAAAGCCCTTCACAAGCAAACATCAAACCCAAACCCCTCTCTTATGAGTACAGATCAGCCAACGCCAGCCACATCCTCCATTCTCTCTGATTCTCTGTCTCCTAGGGTTTACGTCCTTTTAAGTATTCTGGCTTCTTTCCTCCTAAATCAAAAATTGCTCAAACTCTTCTCCCCCCAAATGAGAAATTAATCATATGGTACGTTGACTTATGCGATCGATGCACGTAAGCATAATCAATTTCTCACTCTTTCGTATTTGTTTTTTACTACTACCCTTGACTAATTCAGTGTTTCCCCCGTATGTATTTCTTGCTTTCATAATTTAGTTGATATATAAACTTGTATTTATTGTGTATACTCTGGTTTGAAGTGCAAGATGAAATTTTAAAGAGTTTAAAAGGTATATGCATTTAGTTGTTGAAAGTTTGAAGTTTGAGAATATATGTACTTGTCTCAATTCCTCGAATTTGACTTTAATACTAGTTAATTTGTAAAATCCTACAATTCAATCATATTTGGATATGAATTTTTTTAATTTTTGAAATAATAAGTTTGCATTTAGTCATATTTTCTAAGTAGTTTTAAATATTAACAATTACTTTAATAAAAATTATAATTATGTAAATAAACTTACCTAGAGGGGGGTGAATAGGTGTAAATACCAAAAGTGATATACAGTGGTCAATTTTCAAGATTTCCTGCTACATGTTATAATCGGATAGGTAACCCTGTCTGTTTTAGTTATAATTAGACATGTGTCTGTTTTAGTATATGTTCTTCGTTAATAATAATCAGATAGAATATCCTTTCTGGATTAGTATATCTTCAAGCAAATGTCAAAACTTAAAATACAGAATTAATAAAATGCACATTAAGGAAGAGAACATAATAAAAATTACACCAAGATTTTTACGTGGTTTAGCCCATATCCTCTAATCTTGTGGCTTAATCTACGTCCAATAACAATTGATATTAGAGACTCTTTATTAATAAATTGTTCAAACAAATACAAATACTACCTGTACAAATAAGCTCAATTCTATGTTGGATACAACTGCCCCCTTTACACCTCTACAATTTTTACACTACTGCAATTTTCTCAGCAATGAGTCCTATAAAGCTTCTTTGTACAACCTTTATCCACTAGGGGATAAACCAAGCCAAACAAGGCTTGAACTCATATTTTAATACAAGGAAATATGATTACAATGAACTATGATTTTCTAGCCCAAAAGAAATATTAATAACAAGGCATGAAATAATAGCTGGAAATTTTTCTTTGAAAGCTCTTTAATCTTAGAAGATATATTTTATGTAGTATCGTCCTCTTTAATAAGCCTAGAAAGAAGACTATATATAATAAGGAGGCCAATGGCTATAAAATATTGTTAATATGATTTGCCCATATCTTGGATGGAATAAATTGTATTTTCAACATAAAGATCAAGTTCAACGGATATGACTAAACAACCTTCCAAAATAGATTTTCAAATATTTTAATTTATTTTCAAAATAAAGCATTTTGAAAATGTTTAATTTGAAGGAAAGAGAATCAGATAATAGATTTGATAAGATTATGTCAATAAAGTCTCAATCAGTTTGATTTAATTTGTTAACATATTCATTTTCCTAAATAATAACAATTTAGCTCATGTCAAATTCTTTTAAAACTAGTTTTCCAGCAATTAAATAATGTCTTGAAAATAAATCTTTTTGAACTAGAAAACCTTACATATTTTCCTAAATGAGTCCTAGTGGGCTTGAACCACTGTTTGTCCTCCATGAAATCTCTTCACCATATATGAATAGTTCTTCCTTTTAAGTCCAAACCTGCTAAAAAATCACTCCATGCAAAATATAATATTTCCATGCAAAGAATAATTATTCCATGCAAAGTAAATTATCCCAATGCAAAGCATATTATTTTTATGCACAAAATATTATTCTCATGCAAAAATATATTCTTTCCATACAAAGTGTATTTATTATTTCCATGCAACATATTAATGAAAGTAGTATGCATACAAGCCAATCATGTTTGATGATAAAACATATACTTTGTAAGAATCTTATTTATTTATTAATAAAAGAATTATTTAATTAAAGGCTTGTAATTTATCTACATGATATTATTTTATAATATGTGATAAACCTATAGTTTTAAGTAATACTTTTAGAATTATGATGAAGATCATGCTAATGAGAACTAAATTCTTAGATAGCTCACAAACTAAAATTGATCCCAATTGTTGGATTACTAAAAATGGGATTAGTGAATCCGGATAGATTTATACATATGTTGCTTGATCATTGGATGAGGATGATTGATCTCATGATCATTTATGTGGAGATAGTAAAACAAGTATGTATGTGCTTATTGGAAAAAAAGTTCACTGAACGTGGCTCGCTAAAGAATACCTAATGGATTTTTACTTGTCTGTCAATAGAAATTCCTATAATGATAGTAATACAAGTGATCCTTAGACTTGATATCATAATAGTATCTTGTGTATAATGAGTTATACTTTGATATATCTTTTAAGACCCTTAGGGTATATCAAAGGGTATGCTTGGGTGTAATAAGTTATACATGGAGATAATGTATGATCATCAAAGAATCTACTGCTTTTAGTAAAAGAAGAGAATGTCCAATGTGATTCAATAAATGACAACTTAGTAGTCCTTGGCCAAGGAAGAATGAAATTAGAAAGGAGTTTCTAATTTTCATTATTTGGTGTTGTGTATTTAAGAATCGAAATGCATATAATAAAATAAAATAAGACTTGATATTAACTACATGTCATATATTTAATTGAGATATTGTATAGTGGAAGAATTGAATTTTACAGTAACTATTTACTCAAGAGTTCTTTTATAATTAATGTTGAAATCTATATTATCTAGAAAGTCGTTGAGCGCTAAGGAGACTTATCTTTATTGTAGAGTAAATATTATTTATTTAAATGAATTAAATAGTTAATTTATTTATTTAAATAAGATTAGAATTGTTCTACTTGATTTATTCACAACCGATTTAATATAGAGAACCTAAAGGGTCACGCCATAAAATAAAAAATATTTATTTAAGAAGCAAATGACATAATCGTAATAATAAGTTTAGTGTATTTAATTTAATCGGTGGTGATAGAATAAATTAAATAGCTTAATATTTATTATTCAATATTTTGAAAATATTAAATATAAACTAATAAGAGGAGTCTTATTATTATTATTATTACTATTATTATTATTTAATTCTTAAAGGAGTTTGAGCATTTATCATTTAGCACGAAAAGAAAACTTTAGAGTAACTTATGTTAGGTACCATTGTTTTACGAAATCCATAGCGTTTTCATAATAATATACCTTTTTAGTATCCAAATCTTCTTCAGTCCTTTTAAGTTAGTATCATATAAATCACATTTCTTAACCCAAATTTATTTTATTCTAATTTTATTAGAATTAGAATTAAAATGACCTTTATAACCACATTTTTTACAAGTAACAAATGGTGAACAATAAAGTGGCTTCAATCTTGGTTTACTATTAATAATTCTTATATTATCAATAGTTATATTTTTTACATTTTTAATAGGATTATACCCAATCCCTTGCATATCAATGCTAGATATTTGAGCACCCAACATTATATTTAAATTTTCTTCTCATTGTACAAATTTTGCAAGATCCTTTTTCAAATATATTATTTCTTCATTATTATCATCATGTTGCACATTCATCATTTTTCCATTATTAAAAGCATCTCTGCATGCATCTCTCATTTTCAAATTTTCTTTTAAAATATCATTTTCATTTTTGAGATATTCATTTTCTCTTCTCTCTTCAATAAGTGACTTAACTTCATTCATTAGCTCATTTACGCAATTCTTAAAATAGGCAGTTTTCTTTTTGAGCTGTTGATTTTTATTTTTTATAGCAATATAATCAGAAATAGATATTTCAAAAGCTTCGTTAAAATGAAAATTGTTTAAATCAAGTTGATCATCATCTTTTAGTGCCATGAAACAGAGTTGACCAATTTATTTTTTTTTGTTTTGGACTTACTCATTGGAGTTTAGCTACCTTTTTAATTCTTCCTTTGTTTCTTTCTTTGAATTAGTCTCTCGAGTTTTCTTGAGAGCATTTCAATTTTTTCATCAAAATCTTTGTGATCACCTTCATTGTTGTTCTCGACTTGAAGTGCCAATGTCTTCTTTATCGATCCACGATAACCCATACTGTGTCAAAACCTTTCTGAGTTGTTGGAAGACCTACCACAAAATTAATTGTGATGTTTTCCCACTTCCATTTTGGGATTTCTAATAGTTATAACAACCCACTCAGCCTCTGATGTTCTGCTTTCACTTTCAAATATATCAGATGTGACGCCCCCAAATCAGGGTACTTGAAACCCGTACTTGGTGCTACACGATAACATTCATTCAAACTACTTATTTAATAATTAATTAAAAAATATTATATCAAAGTTGTCTACCTCCCCAGAGTCGTGAACCTTTAAGTCATACATTACATAATAATAAGTAACTTATCAAAAGTACGGTTATTACAAGTAACATTAAACAGTCTAGTTCTTCATCTTGCCCTTTCCCTTGTCTTTGTTGGAACCTTCAGGTCGATCTTGCTTAACTGAAAATATTTAAATTTAAAGCAAGAATGAGCATTAAATTGCCCAACAAGTAATATCAATTAATAAAGAATAGTTGAAAGACATAAATATTTTCTTTGTACAACACTTCTACAACGAAGCAATAGTTGTGAAGTAAAATGAAACCATAGTAAACGACATAACCAATAATTTACATTTTTGAAATTACGTACTGACTATGAATGAAGATCATTCGATAGACTATGAACTTTTATTTTCAATTTTCGAAAAGGTTATACAGAAATTCATCCGCAAACCGACATAATTTACGGGCACAGAGGGTGATCAGCCCGGTATGCCCTGTATTGATCAACACTATATTTTAGAACGAGATTTTCGTCCATCATATCCGCCTTTGGCACACAAAAGTTTTCCATGATCGGGATGTTCATACTCAGTCTAGAATCTGAACCAAAACAATTTAGTCGGATGATAATAATGTTCTATCATGTTCAACGATACTTTTCAATCTATGTCTAGCCGAGTCAAATAGCTTAGACGGGTTTTAATAAACATATACATATTGGAATTCAATAAGTATGTATCAACAAGGGTTCAAATACATCCATTATCCAAGTAAGGACACTTGCATAATCGAACTTAACTATTAACAACAGAATATATCTTGATCATACAGTAATACTACAATGGTCAACAATGAACGAATAGTGTTCGAGAACTTGCATAAATACAAAGGTTTAGATACATGATCAATAATAATTGAGTTAAGAAACTTGTATAACAAGGATATAATTACGAAACTTGATTACACATGTCCATTACATAAACTAAATGCAAAGGGTAGGATACTTGCTCAATAAATAGTAAGAGTTAGAAACTTTCCTGATCTGCTGCTTACCTAGAAATGCTCGATCAATGACGGTCAACGTGGGTTGAACACGAATAACATGAAATTTGTTCATGTTCTGACCTTGATTCAAGTTCTGACCTTGATTCAAGTTCCAATTTAAAGATATCATGGCATACTACAAGATCAAAGCTTTAAACAACAAAAACACATAGCATACTGAGATCTATGGGACCTGACATTAGGTTGTCAGACCATAGTTCTTAGTTTTCCAGATTTTGAAAATATTTAAATCTGAGCCTATAGATGTTATGGATCTAACATCTATCAATCCAGATCACTTAATAACACTATAATCAACATGTTTATCACCAAAAAACTAACATCTAACAGAGGATCAAGGTCAGATTTTCTAGGGTTAAGTTTATACCTTTCTATGAACTATCTTGAATCTGGGCTTCTGATTTGTTATAGGGTTAGTGGGGCTTTGTTTTTTAGACTGATCCACTATAAAATTTCGTGGGTTTTGAGTTGAGAAAATTTGGTTGAGGGTTTGTGCAAAAATGAGACTAAAATGTGACTTTCTCTCTCTCTTTATCTTATAAATGACTTGTATGCAATGTATTTAAATGGTGAAATGGCTAAGATCTGGAGTTGTAGGCACATGGCTATATGTAGGGTGGTTCACCAACTAAAGCATTAGCCAATTTGACAAGTTAGCTAAAATAATGCAAGAAGGGCATAGTGGTCTTTTGGTTTAGGATTTTAATGGAACTAAAGTAACTTGGCAAACCCTTAGGGTTTTCTAAAAGTTAGTTTTCTAGAATTTCATTTAGGGTTTAAAAAAAATAAAATAAAATAAAAATTAGTTTCCTTAAAAATGTAATTTAGAGTTTACTAATTATAATTACTTTTCTAATTACATTATACATGAACATTAGGGTTAAAGTCCACTAATTAGCATTAGGGCTTACCATTAACAATCAGGGTTACAAATTTAGCAATTTAGGGTTTTAAATTGGAAATTATGGTTTCTAATTTATAATTAGGGTTTCCCATAAATAGGGTTTCTAGTAAATTAGGATTTTACCTAATTAAGTATAATACCTATAATTATTTACATTAACACGATTATCAAACAACTTAAACAATTCTTAAAGTCGTAATTGACTTTTTGAATAGGGTTAACAAATAAAAAAAATAGGGTTTTGAAATGTTACACCATAATTGACCAACCATTATCAGTCTATGCATACAATACATATTTATAGTACTAAAATAAAATAATATTCTCTTATTATTCTCATTCCTTGATAAAAAATCAAAAAATTAGTGTTTGGATTCCATATCTGATTTATCTGGCATATACATACCATTATTAAATAAATTAAAATAATTAACTTAACAAATTTAAATACATTCATATAATAAATTATTTATTATAATAGTACCAATAATCATTTCATATATTATTTAAATAATATATAAATTTATTTTCATGGAAAATAAATTCTAAAATCATTTCTACTATAAATTTAATTACTATAAAAATATAGTTTATAATGATTAATAATTCTTTAAAAAAAATTAATTGTACTTATTCAGGAAATAAACAAATTTTTATTTATCACAATTATACATACACATTACCTGGCATATATTCCCACCTTTAAAATAAAATAAAAAAAATTATATGCAAACTTTCTTATTTATTTATATAGAAAATATTGGGTTGTTACATTCACCCTCCCTAATAAAGATTCCGTCCCTGGAATCACCGTTTTAAAAGTCACGCATACCAGGGTAAATAGCATACGCATTCATTTCAAGTAGATCTTGATCAGATTCGATCGGATCGATCTTTAACTATTCAACATAAAGCTTATTTATCTGATTATACGGAATTTTAATTTCTAAAAGAACTCAAATTCCTCCTTCAAAATTTCTTTATAAAATAATTTAATATATATAAGGAAATCATATATACAAAAATAAAAGTTATACGAATAATATCTGGATTTCCATCACCAGCTGCCACGGCATCCTGAACCGTCATGTTGAAGACTCTCGCGGTTGATTTTGTTGACTTGTTTGACGACGTTGGTCCTGTGATCGTCAAAGTCCCGCTGCCTTTACCCATAGTCACATTCCCTGTATCCATTTTCCTTTTTAGACAATCTTTTACCTTATGTTCAGTCGACCCACATAGAAAACACCCACTGTTCATCCTTGGATTGGGGCAGTTGGGAGAGATATGGCCTTCCTGCACGCACTTATAACGAACGAATTTTCCTTTCAAACACTCTCCTGAGTGATTCTTTCCACAGTTCCCACACTGCACAGTCTGCTTCTTAACACCTTCCTATTTGACTTAAATGTTTCCAAAGTTGTTCCCCTTCTTTTCACATTCCCACTCCTACTCCCACTATTAATTTCCACCTTCACAGCTCCTTCGACCCTGCCCTTGCTCCTTTTCTCCTTGTTATAGAGGCTCATGGCCTCACTCCCTTCTTCGGCTATGATAGTGTAAGACCCCGAATTTTATGAAATAAAAGTATTCAATTTTTCTTATAATAACTATTCAGTAAATGGTTAAATTGATAAAAGTTTAAAGTTAAGGGTGAGATATGAATTTTTCAAAATACGCAAGTGGTTATAAAATATTCGTTTGGTCGTGGAATATTCTTTCTGTCGAAGAAATATTCGTACGACGGCACAGCTATTTGTGGGCCCCATAATAGAATAACTGTCGGATGAAGAAAACGACAAAAATTGAGTTTTTACAAATAACGGCGTAATCGTTACCGTTAACACTGTTGGAATACCAGGTGGGTAAAGTAATGTAATACGCGTTGTTGCACAGTAGCACACGGTATTGCACAGTATTTTTGAATTATTGATTCTTATGTAAGAAGGCACTACTCAATAATTGTTACAGTAATTACTGTTCAATATTTTATTTTATTGATTCAATAATTGCTGCATTGATATTTTATATTATTGTTGTTTCAATAATTGTCACTGCACAGTATTTCCCATTATCAGATCAATAATTCATATTATTTGAATAATATTATTAGATAGCATTATTGGCAATGTCTAGAAAGTTCTGTCAAGGAGAGGTTTGGTTACCTAATTACGCGCCAGTAAGGAGAAATTCTTATTGGAAAGCCCCCACTTTCCTGGGAACGGCCTGGTTGTCATAATTGTGATTCTGTAATATTATTTGTGAATAATTAATTATTGATTTATATGATAAGGAAATATTTATTTTATATGGATATAAATAATGTATATATTTATTTTTATGTGGATAAAAATGAGGGAATTAATGCTGAGGTATTTTATCAGTATTTTGTCAGTGTAGAGGTATTAAAAATCATCCGTTTGTGGATTTTTGATATTTTCGGTCTAGAATTTGGAAAAACTTTCTTCTGTAAAGTTGTAGAGAATTCGATTCCAGCCATAATGGACATAAAATTTGTATTTTTCTGATAATCGGGCTATTTTCTATGAATTGTTGGATTTTTGAAAAATAAAATGATTTTTTTATTAAATTATGGGTGGGACCCACTTATGTTATAAGCATGTGGGCTGCTGAATTTTCTTCCTTAATGGTTGTTGGTGGCTTGGTTGCTGAAGTGGCATAGAAGGAAGAAAAGAAATAATATTATTATATTATTTTAGTCTACTTTGGCGTTCTAGCATTTTCTTATAAATAGAAGCCTAAGTTAGAATTGAAAATCACACCAGAAATAAGTTTTCTTTCTCTCTAAATTATTAAGCATATTTGTGTGAGTATTTAGATACTTTGAGAGTTACTTTTTAGTGCAAGTTTCTTTCGGCTTTTCATCCGATATTCCAGTCAGAAGTACTACTCTTTTGAGGTATGGGATTTTAAGGGTTATTATGTTTTTCAGTTCGTACTTCTTCCGACCTTCAAAAACTTCTGGAAAAATTTGAAATGATATTTTGATGAATTTTATTGATTGTGTCCAAAAATGGTGATTTTTGGATGTATAGATTAAGAGTTATGAATTTTATGAGAAAAGACTATTTTAAAAGTAACCGCTTATAACTCCTTGTGGTTAACTCCAAAATTGATGAAATTTTTATTGGAAGTATATGTATATAATATCAGTATACTCTGTAAATTTCGAAATTTTTGGATAAAACTACAATTTATGATAAATGTCTAAATATTCGGCGGTTTTGGCCATATGAAAAATAGTAAATGAATTTTAAAAATTCTGAGAAAAATATATGTTCAATATAGGACTATATTCTGCTAAACTCCAGAAAAGAAATATTTTTGAAACTGATTTGGTATTTTTCATAAAAATGGTCTAGTTATGAGTAAAAGAATTAAATATGTTATGTGAAGTAAGAAAATTGGAAAATATAATTTTATGGCTTGAGAATCATACATGAGTTATATGCAAATTTTTGATGAGGGTTTTGGTTATTTGTGATAAAATCTTATGAGTTTGGCATTTTAGAATGATTAAATGCATTATTTAGTAAAGTGTAAACAATTAAAATAAATTGTTTATAAGCTTAAGAAATATTATTCTTTCAATATCATTATACCGAAATATTGGTATGGATTTTATTGTGGAATTTCTAACTTTTTTGACAGATTTACTATTCACAAGTTACTATTCACGAGTTACTATTCACGAAGTTACTATTCATGGGTTACTATTCACGAGTTTCTATTCATGACAAAATTGGTTTCTTTTTCTAACCAAATTATAGTTGATTTTTGAATATTACTCTTGAGATTAAAACTATATGTTAATCATATTATTTTTATTATCATATATAAAATTTTTATAACCCTAACAATGATATTTCTCTTTGACTTGAGTGTAAAGATGGGTAGATTTTTGGTATGATCATGACTATGGGTTCTCTTTGGCCAGTAGTGCAAAGTTGAATTGTTGACTGGTATGATCGTGACCATTAAATTTATAATTGAATATCTTTAGCTTAAGTGCAAAGGTGAAATGATCAACATGGTAATAATTATTGTTTATATAAATTCTGAAATGATTATATATTTCTTTGAGATAATAATATATTTGGCCTGTTGTGCAAATATGAATTGTTGTTAAATATATTTGGCCTATAGTGCAAATATGAACTGTTGAGGAATATATTTGGCCTGTAGTGCAAAGATGAATTTTTGATGAATATCTTTGGCCCGTAGTGCAAAGATGACATATTGTTGAATATCTTTGGCCAGTAGTACAAAGATGAACAGGTGTTGAGATGAACATGACCAACTGGTGATACAAATGAATATCTTTGGCCGTAGTACAAAGATGAAGTTATTAGTATGATTATGAACAGGAAATGTGATTTGGTGTAACCATGATCTTTGATGTTTCAGGTAAAGATAGGTGATGAAAATTATCTTCGTCCTGGATGAGAAGAGGAATTTAGAACTACAATTATGATTATGAGTTATTCATATAATTGTGGACCAGAATTGTTAATTGATGTTACAGGGATAAAATATTGTTGGTGGATTTTTAACATAGAGAAAATAATAGACTTTATAGTCTATTTGACTCTTCTAATGGATTGCTCGTTCCGCTGCAACTATGGTTGAAATTTTTATCATCTACCATATGTTCTAAATCTCTAATTTATTATTAATGAAGGCTATTGATAATTTAATTATCTTTAGTCATGATATTCTTTACTGAGCTAGTTGTGCTCACCCTTTTGCTTCACAATTCTTTTTAGGTAATAAGAGTGTAGCTGGGTCGAGCGGGGGTAACAGGGGAATAGAACGGTGGTCATCATTTAGTAGTTATATGTTGTGAATCAACTAGGGTGAGGTGAAACCAACGTTGGAAGGGTGTTTTGCCACTATCATACAAGATGTCTAATGACATATAACCTCGTATCATCATAAGATAGGGATGTGCTCATCCACTTGCTAAGTATATATACGAGCACTACCTATATAATCTTGGTGTTTGGTTGAAGTATAATTCTCAATTAGAGACAGTGGAGATAATGATATGTCAAGAGAAGACTCACCATTGAGAAGAATATGATAGTAATCTTCTCATTTTTCTTTGGGGTCTATTGGGTCAACCAAGGATAATTCTGTGGACATATGATATCTATCATAACCTAGACGCATGTCCTCCCATGTACGAAGGTTTCCTTGAGCACTTCCCAAAAATTCTAATTTCTAAAACAGTTTTTGACTATACCTTTATGTAAGGTGTCATTGTGACGTGCTATCTAAGGTTGGGATAAGAGTCACAGTTAGTATATATTTGTATCCAAACTCACAGCATATGTGTTGTTATATTTTGCACGACAATTGTTGTAATAAAATTATAGTTGTTTTTTGTACCATGTATTTGGCGACCTAGAATAGGTTGGATGGAATGGATCTATTTTGGAGTTGTCACAGATAGCCGTTTCCATGAGTGCTGCAAATGTAGAGATCTGCAATACCATTACCTTGTTGTAGAGCTAGGGTTTTAATACCGGCTCAAACCTTCTCGTCTTCCTAGCCTCCGTATCAACTTCATGCGGAGCGAACCTAGCTAACTCATTGAATTTGCAGACATACTCCGCAGTAGTCATATTATTCTACTTTAACTCAAAAAATTTCACCTCCATCCTCGCCTTCGTACTAGCTGAGACATAGTTTTTTAAAAAAAGGTTTTAAATCTAGCCCATGTTACCACACCTTCTCATGCCCTCACTTGATTTGCTTCCCACCAAAAGTTCACCTCCCCTTTCATCATATAGGTGGCAAAAATGGTCTTTTTCCCCTCATCTACTCTAGCTATCATAAACACTTTTTCAATTTTCTTAACCCAAGTTTGGGCTTCAACAAGGTCAGTTGTACCTTTAACTTTTGGTGGTCCGACCGCTTTGAAGTCCTTGAAGTTTTCCAAGCGATTGTCTGGCGGGTTCTTTGCGGCTGGTATTCCCTGCTGCATGGCTTGAGCTACCATGTTCGCGAAGTTCTGCATCAGGTCGGGTTTTTGTCCCCCAGCGTTGTGGACAGATTCTTCGGCCCTTTGATTTTGAGTTCGAAGTCTTTGCGGCATTATCTGATTAAATAAAATCAAAAATTTAACCTACATTCTAAAATTATTATATAAGTTTAGCATATCAAACTTATTTCATAAATCATGGACTCATATTCATTCAGTTAATTCATTGTACTTTACAAAACTTAGCACATATTGCTATCCCCTTGTGACAACAAAAGTTGGGATTTACTATTACAACTTATACAAAAGTTTAAAAATATTATATTATATAGACATACTTATCATAGAACACGCATAATCTAACAGTACTTATACTACTGGTTCACTACGTTTTTTCTGGATCTTAAACAACCTTTAGCCTAATGACCTTCTATCTCACAGATAAAACATACACCTTACTTCAGATTGGGACAATGAGAAGAGATATGTCCCTCATGTTCGCAATTATAGCAAATGTTTTCCCCTTTTCTGCACAAGCCTTCATGTTTCTTGTCACAATTGGTACACTTTTCTATTCGGTTAAGGTTCCCTTGATTGTTATCAAGATTTCCTAAGTCACGGTCTTTCATTTTTCTTTTCCCCTTCTTGTTCGGAGCTGCACGCGATTTGTTGTTTCTGGTTCTCATTTGATCAATTTAGATTTTAAGCTTATCTTGTTCTTCCATAGTTTCTATTAACGCCTTTCGTAATTGTCTATTTAGCAGCTTTTCTATTTCTCACAGCTTTTCCAGAGAAGAAACCTTGTTCTTCAGATTCTACACCTCCGTTGATGCTTGATCAGCTCCAACTTTAGTGTCTGGATAACTATCTGTCAGTTTTATTGTTTCTAGATCTAGTACTACGTTTTCCAATACCACCACCTCATCAGGGTTGCTTGCACTGTGAGCCTTTATTTCAGTTATTGGCTTTGATATTGGCTCCTTCTTTACGATCTGAGGGTATCCTAATCCTTTTCCACCTGACATCTACACACATAGATTATCCTGATTAGCACATAGTATATACACAAAACAAATAATAGTTTTATATAAGTTATCTTTTCGTTTAGTTGACGATGAATTTATCCAATTCATCTCCTTTTTAAACTCTAAATGAGTTATTTGTATTTTCAATGTTTCCCTCTGTTCTAAGGTTATAGCCTAAGGTCTATCCCACCTAAGATTTCTAACCCTAAGCTCTGATACCAACCTGTGACGCCCCCAAATTCAGGTACTTGAAACCCGAACCCGGTGCTCTACGATACCATTTCTACGAGCGGAATAATACTAATAATAATAACAATAATATAAATTATAATATTAATTTACATATCAGAGTCTAAATCCCTAGGTTTCCAACCTTTAATACATCACATTACATGATAATAATAAATATTATAGTCTTTCAAAAGTCTAGTTATTACATAAGAGAACGCAAACTTATTCTGCCATCTTTCCCTTCCCTTTGTTCTTGCCTGAACTTTCTGGTTGATCACGCTTAGCTGAAAACATTTTAACTTAAAGCAAGGATGAGCATTTGATTGCCCAACAAGTAATAGCAACACTAATTATTAGTTGAAAGAAGTAAATGTTTTTTTTGTACGACACTTCTACAATGAATCAACAGTTGTTGAACCAATAATAACAACATATCAATTCTATACCAAATTTTTTGAAACTACGTACTGACTATAACTGGAGATCAGTCGACAGACTATGAACATTGTTTTCTATTTTTGAAAAGGTTAAACAGAAATTCATCTGTAAATTGTCATAACTTACAGGCACGGGGGGTGATCTGTCTGTTATGCCCTGTATTAATCAATACTACATGTCAGAACGATATTATCGTTCATCGTATCCACCTTAGGTGCACAAAAGTTTTCCCATGTACGGGATGTTCATACTTAGTCGAGAATCTGAACCAAAACAATCTAGTTTGATACAATAAAGTTCTATCTTGTTCAAAAATATTTTTAAGTTTATGTCTAGCTGAATCAAATAGCTTAGACTGTAAGACCCCAAATAATTAATAAATGAAATTTAATTTCCTCTAATTATTATTTTGAAATAGTAAGGGTTGATGTGATTAATGTGGATAGTTATGGGTAAAATACGCAAATATTTCAAAATAATATAAAATATTCATTGTTGTCGGGGAATATTCATTTGGTCGTGGAATATTCGTACTGTCGGGGAATATTCGTACGACGACGCAGCCATGTGTGGGCCCCATAACGGAAAGCGATTGGAGGAAGAAAACGACAAATATAAGTTGTTTAAAAATAACGGCGTAGTTGTTACCGTTTACACTGTTGGAATACCCGGTGGTTAAAACACAGTAATACGCGTTGTTGCACAGTAGCACACGGTATTGCACCAATTATTGACTCTTACGTAAGAAGGCACTACTCAATAATGGTACAGTAATTACTGTTCATTATTTTATTTTATTGATTCAATAATTGCTGTGTTGATATTTTATATTGTTGTTGTTTCAATAATTGTCATTACACAATATTTGTTATTATCGAATCAATAATTCATATTATCTGAATAATATTATTAGATAACATTATTGGCAATGTCTAGAAAGTTCTGTCTAAGGAGAGGTTTGGTCACCTAATTGCGCGCCAGTAAGAAGAAATTCTTATTGGAAAGCCCCCTCTTTCCTGGGAACGGCCTGGTTGTCAGTATTGTGATTCTGTAATATTATTTGTGAATAATTAAATTATTGATTCATATGATGAGGAAAATATTGATTTTATGTGGATATAGATGGAGAAAATTTTTAATGTGACAATTGTTGAAAATAGAAATTTTATCTTTTTCTGATAAAATAATTCATTTAAATATATTATTTTAATAATATATTAACGGTGATATTTTATAATGAATGTGGAGTATGTGAGTATATGAGGAGGAAGAGTATTTTTGTGGCATTAAATGTTTAACACATATTTTGTGTGTTGGTGGACACAATTATTAACCAAAATTTGATTATAGCCTGTAAAATCGTTCGTTTGTGGATTTTGGTCAATTTCTATTTGGAATTTGGAAAAACTTCCTTCTACAAAGTTGTAGAGAATTGAATTTCCTATAAAAAGTCGCGAGATTCGAATTTTCTGGTAAAAGGGCTATTTATTGTGAATTATTGAAGTTCTGAAGCTCCAAAATAATTGATTTTTGGAAGTTTAAAATAATTTAAATTAGAAAAACGTTTTTATTACTTTTCTAGAAGGTTTGCATGTGTGGTTGATGGCTGGATTCAGTTGGTATGCGTAAGAAAATTTAGAAATAATAATAATAATATTAAATTAAATTTTCTGCTTTGGTGTTCTAAGCAATTTCCTATAAATAGGTGCTTAGGTTAGAATTGAAAATCACACCAGAAACTGAAGTTTTCTCTCTCTATATTATCGAGCGTATTCTTGTGAGTATTTTGAGTATACTTTGAGTATTGCTATACGGAGTAAGTTCAAGTCATAGCCTATATTCGGTGTTTCAACTAGAAGTACTGATTTTCCGAGGTAAGGGATATTATTTTTTTTAAAATGATATTATTTCTTCTAATATCATTATGCCGAAGTATTGATCTGAACTTTTTATCAAATTTGGAACTTTTTCATGTCGGGGTTACTATTCATGAGTTACTATTCACGAGTTACTATTCATGAGTTGCTATTCACGAGTTACTATTCACGAGTACTATTCACGAAGCGTGAAGATGTTTTTTTGTGAAATTACTATCTTTTGGTGTCGAAGTTATTATTCACGTATACGACACTATTCACGTGTACGATACTACTCACGAATACGACACTATTCACCGAAAAATGAAATTTCTTCTTTTGTCTAAAATATCTATTCCGGATACTAACTTTGATTGTATCCATATTTTGATCATTCTTGAATTTTACACCACTATGATTATTTTTGAGGTATTTTTGAACGTGGATAAAACAAAGTACGAATCCTTAATCCTTAATCCTTGTCATTTTGTTCCACTGGATTCGTTTCTTTAAAAATATTTTCCATCATCCTCAGTCTTAAATGATGATATTATTGAATATCTTTGGCCTGTAGTGCAAAGATGAATGATTTCTGATGAATATCTTTGGCCCATAGTGCAAAGATGAACAGTTGTTTAGATGAACATGACCAACTGATGAATATCCTTGGCCTGTAGTGCAAGGATTAATATATGATTCAAGAGGTGCATTGATTGATGTTAGAGGGATAAAAATATTGTTGATGGACTATTAAATTCATAGACATTAGTAGATTTCATTCTCTACGTAACTCTTCTATGAATTAATATTTTCCGCTGCGAATATTGATTTAACATTTGTTGTCTATTGTATTCTATCAGATTTTTTCCTGTTGAAGACTTACGATAATTTGTTGTATATTATCTTAGTCATAATATTCTTTACTGGGCTAGTTGAGCTCACCCTTTTTCCTTTTTGTTCCATTTTTCTTCTCAGGAGGTGAGAATATAGAGAGTACGAGTCGGGGTATGGAATGAAGGTTCTAGGGAGAGTTGTTTAGTAGTCCTCACCATTTTTGTAAAATAATGTAACAATAATTATGATGGGAATTTATTTGTATGTGGATATTGTCTAGATGGCAATATCTGTATTTAAACTCATAGTTTACATGTTGTAATAATAAAGTTGTAGTTGTTTCTGAACCGTGTATTAACAACTCAGAATGGGTGATGTATACCTATTTTGGGGGTGTCACAGTTGGTATCAGAACTTAGGGATATGATCTCTGGCGGAGATCGGGGAATAGAACTAGGAGGGGAGAGACGAGTAATTCCTTCGCTAGTGTGTCCTACCTAAGCTTATTTGTTAGTTGGTCAGTATTTAGGGATACTATGTGATATGTGATTTGCTTAATTAACCCTTGTTTTATGGCAATATTTAAGAATGGCAACCGAGAATGTTAACAGTGGAGTTAATGAGACTGTGGAGATGCCTGTACTTACCAACGAGGAGAACGTGCAACGGGCTGGCAATGTTCCTCCTGTGAACAACACCACTGATCAGACGATGAACGACACAATGTTTAGAAGCTTTTTGCAGTTCATGCAAAATCAGACGAGGGAGACTCGTGTTCAAAATACAGGAGGAAATGATAGCAATTCACGAGTTGTCACAGCCAAGCAGTTCAAAGAGTTGGGACCCCCAGAATTTAAAGGAAAGCCAGATCCGATCATGACGGAAACGTGGGTCAAGCAAATTACCAAGATATTCGATGTCTTGGGATGCACGGAGGAGCAGAAGGTTCCGTTCGCCACCTTTATGTTCCGTGGCGAGGCAGACTACTGGTGGGAGTCTGTGAAGCGTACCCATCCAGCCGCACTCAGCATGTCTTGGGAGACGTTTCAAAAACTATTTAATGACAAATACTTTCCTGAAAGTGTTCGTCATATGAAGGAAGTGGAGTTCATCAGATTAGAACAAAATAACATGTCGGTGTCTCAGTACGAGGCAAAGTTTGCAGAGTTATCCAGGTTTGCACCTCATTTGGTGGAGAATGAGGAACGTATGACGCGGATGTTTCTGAGAGGTTTGAAACCCGGCATACGACAATATCTCATCTCTCATAAATTTTCTCTCTATTCAGATGTTGTTAACAGGGCTCAATTGTTGGAGTGAGATAACGAGTACGGTCAACCGAGGTACCACAATCAGGATCATACTGGAGATAGCAGTCAGCAAAACAATAATAACCAGTGGAGAAAGAAAAAGACGGACAAAAATGGTAACCACTCTGGTGGTAATTATTGCCACGAAAATAGAAGAAGCGAGTCAAGAGGAGATTTTAAAAAGAGGAGATTCAACAATGACAATGTGAAAATGGCAGCACCAGCAGCAACTGGTTCCAAGGGAGGGGAACGACCACCGGTCGTATGCTACAAATGCGGAAAAGAGGGATATATCAGTCCAAACTGCCCACAACAGTTCAAGTTATGCTATAATTGTGGAAAGGAAGGACATATCGCTCGAGATTGTACGGTAGCGAAACCAATTCCAGCGGGGACGATGACTCAAAAGACTGTCCCAGAAAAGTCAAAGTCAACGGTTCCTGGAAGAGCGTTTGTTGTGACTGGTCAAAATGCGAGGAACCCAAACGAGGTGATTACGGGTAAGCTATTTATAAATTCTTACGAAGTTTATACCTTACTTGATACCGGTGCTACCCATTCATTTATCTCTCCTGCTTGTGCTCAACGTTTAAACTTGACTCCGGAGAAATTAGACTTTGACCTATCTGTGGAAACTCCGTTGGGAGAAACTTTCATCACATCCACTATTTATAAATCTTGTTTGATTCAAGTTGGCACCATCACCTTACCTGTTGACCTTATCTCTTTAAAGATACTTGCTTTTGATGTGATTTTAGGGATTGATTGGTTAACAACTCATCATGCCAAAATTGATTGTTTTCGTAAGGTTGTTAGTTTTCATATTCCTAATCAACCTGTTGTTCGAATTCAGGCAACTAAACCATTAAAATCAATCACTGTCATATCTAATCATAAAGCTATTCGTTTATTGAAAAATGGATGTCAAGCTTTCTTAGCCCATGTTATGGATTTGAATAAAGACACGTCAAAATTGAATAATATTCCTGTTGTTATTGACTTTCCTGACGTATTTCCTGAAGAACTTCCCGGTCTACCCCCAGAACGAGAAGTTGAATTCTTTATTGATCTTGAACCTGGTACAAAGCCCATTTCTAAAACCCCATATCGAATGGCTCCTATTGAACTTCAGGAGTTAAAGGTCCAACTATAGGAATTGTTGGACATCGGTTTCATTCGTCCTAGTACATCTCCTTGGGGTGCTCCTGTTTTATTCGTAAAGAAGAAAGACGGGAGTATGCGACTTTGTATTGACTATCGGGAATTGAACCATGTCACTATCAAGAATAGATATCCTCTACCTCGTATTGATGACTTGTTTGACCAGTTGCAAGGAGCACAATTCTTTTCAAAAATCGATCTTCGTTCTGGATATCATCAGCTGAAAATTAGAACTGAGGATATTCCAAAGACTGCCTTCAGAACTCGGTATGGGCATTATGAATTTTTAGTCATGTCTTTCGGATTGACTAATGTTCCTGCGGCTTTCATGGATATGATGAACCGAGTATTCAAGGATTATTTGGACCAATTTGTTGTTGTCTTTATTGATGACATCCTCATATATTCCAAAAGCCGTGAAGATCATGAGCACCATTTGAAGCTGGTACTCCAAAGGCTTCGTGAAAACAAGCTATATGCCAAGTTAAAGAAATGCGAGTTCTGGCTTGAGGAAGTAGCATTTCTTGGGCATGTGGTGTCAAAACATGGAGTATCTGTTGACCCGGCGAAGATTGAAGCAATACAGAGTTGGGAGCAACCGAAGACGGTGACTGAAGTTCGTAGCTTTCTTGGCTTAGCTGGTTATTATCGGAGATTCGTGGAAGGGTTTTCTCGAATCGCTACTCCATTAACCCAGCTAACTCGGAAGGATACAAAATTCGTTTGGAGCGAAGAATGCGAGAAGAGTTTCCAAGAGCTTAAGAGGAGACTTTTTTCGGCACCTGTTCTAACAATACCATCTGGTACGGATGGATTTGTTGTCTATAGCGATGCTTCGGGTAAAGGGTTAGGATGTGTTCTCATGCAACATGGGAAAGTCATAGCCTATGCCTCGCGACAACTTAAAGAATATGAGAGGAATTATCCTACTCATGATCTAGAGTTGGCAGCAGTCGTTTTCGCGCTAAAGATCTGGAGACACTATCTATACGGGGAGAAAGTGGAGATATATTCAGATCATAAAAGTCTCAAATATTTCTTCACTCAAAAAGAACTCAACATGCGGCAGCGACGTTGGCTCGAGCTATTAAAAGACTATGACCACACTATTCAATACCATCCTGGAAAAGCAAACGTGGTAGTTGACGCGTTGAGTAGAAGGTCATATGCAGGAACAAGTGCGATGATGTCAAGTATACGCATAGAGCCAACTTTAATAGAAAAAGTTAAGGTTGCTCAAGCCACCGATCTGGAGTTGATGCATATGAAAAAGAAAGTAAAAGAAGGTGCTATTCCAGAAGCGAGAATCGATGAAGAGGGAATACTTCGAGTCCACTCCAGACTTTGTGTTCCTAACGAATCTGATTTAAAGTATAAGATCATGATGGAGGCACACAATACACCATTTGCAATCCATCCTGGAAGTACCAAAATGTATCGTGATCTTCGACATACATTTTGGTGGAACAATATGAAGAGAGAGATTGCAAAGTTTATCTCAACATGTTTAACTTGTCAACGTGTAAAGGCGGAGCATCAAGTGCCTAAGGGACCATTGCAACCACTTGAGATTCCGAAATGGAAGTGGGAACATATTACTATGGATTTCGTTACGGGTCTTCCCACAGTTTCTCATGGCATCAATGCTATTTGGGTTATTGTTGATATATTAACCAAGTCTGCTCATTTCTTGCCGATACGGGAGACTTATTCCCTTGAACGTCTTGCTCAAATGTATGTAAATGAGATTGTGAGGTTGCATGGCATGCCAGTATCTATAGTTTCGGATCGTGACCCAAGATTCACTTCAAGATTTTGGGTTAGCTTGCAAAAAGCTATGGGCACGGATTTGCGATTCAGTTTGGCATACCATCCTCAAACGGACGGACAATCAGAGAGGACTATTCAAACTCTTGAAGATCTATTAAGACTCTGTGTCCAAGATTTCAAGGGCAGTTGGGATAAATATTTACCATTGGTGGAATTCTCGTACAACAACAGTTATCAAGCAAGTATAGGTGTAGCTCCATTTGAAGCATTATATGGACGAAAGCGTCGCTCTCCAATATGTTGGGATGAGGTGGGGGAAGCAACATTGTTGGGACCCGAGTTAGTACGTATGACTACCGAAAAGATCCAAATGATTCGACAACGTATACGAACGACACAAGATCGACAAAAGAGTTATGCGGATCTTCATCGAAAGGACGTGGAATTTAGTATAGGGGATCATGTATTGTTACGAGTTGCTCCATGGAAGGGAGTTACAAGATTTGGGAAGAGAGGAAAACTCAATCCACGATTTATTGGCCCATTTCAAATTCTTGACCGAGTAGGAAATGTGGCCTATAGACTCGCGTTACCTCCAAGTATGTCTCGTGTTCATAATGTGTTTCACATATCTGTACTTCGTAAATATGTGAAAGACCCGAACCACATTATTGAGTTAGAACCAGATGAGATAGCCGAAGACTTAACGTACGAAGAGGTACCTGTCAAGATCTTGGATAGGAAGGAGCATGTCCTACGCACAAAGGTCATACCACAAGTTAAAGTTTTGTGGAGGAATCATGCTATAGAGGAAATGACCTGGGAGTTGGAAACGGAAATGAAAGCGAGGTATCCTCATCTTTTCGAAACACCAGGTACGTATGTCAATTTCGAGGACGAAATTTCATAAGGAGGGGAGGTTGTAAGACCCCAAATAATTAATAAATGAAATTTAATTTCCTCTAATTATTATTTTGAAATAGTAAGGGTTGATGTGATTAATGTGGATAGTTATGGGTAAAATACGCAAATATTTCAAAATAATATAAAATATTCATTGTTGTCGGGGAATATTCGTTTGGTCGTGGAATATTCGTACTGTCGGGGAATATTCGTACGACGGCGCAGCCATGTGTGGGCCCCATAACGGAAAGCGATTGGAGGAAGAAAACGACAAATATAAGTTGTTTAAAAATAACGGCGTAGTTGTTACCGTTTACACTGTTGGAATACCCGGTGGTTAAAACACAGTAATACGCGTTCTTGCACAGTAGCACACGGTATTGCACCAATTATTGACTCTTACGTAAGAAGGCACTACTCAATAATGGTACAGTAATTACTGTTCATTATTTTATTTTATTGATTCAATAATTGCTGCGTTGATATTTTATATTGTTGTTGTTTTAATAATTGTCATTACACAGTATTTGTTATTATCGAATCAGTAATTCATATTATCTGAATAATATTATTAGATAACATTATTGGCAATGTCTAGAAAGTTCTGTCTAAGGAGAGGTTTGGTCACCTAATTGCGCGCCAGTAAGAAGAAATTCTTATTGGAAAGCCCCCTCTTTCCTGGGAACGGCCTGGTTGTCAGTATTGTGATTCTGTAATATTATTTGTGAATAATTAAATTATTGATTCATATGATGAGGAAATTATTGATTTTATGTGGATATAGATGGAGAAAATTTTTAATGTGACAATTGTTGAAAATAGAAATTTTATCTTTTTCTGATAAAATAATTCATTTAAATATATTATTTTAATAATATATTAACGGTGATATTTTATAATGAATGTGGAGTATGTGAGTATATGAGGAGGAAGAGTATTTTTGTGGCATTAAATGTTTAACACATATTTTGTGTGTTGGTGGACACAATTATTGACCGAAATTTGATTATAGCCTGTAAAATCGTTCGTTTGTGGATTTTGGTCAATTTCTATTTGGAATTTGGAAAAACTTCCTTCTACAAAGTTGAAGAGAATTGAATTTCCTATAAAAAGTCGCGAGATTCGAATTTTCTGACAAAAGGGCTATTTATTGTGAATTATTGAAGTTCTGAAGCTCCAAAATAATTGATTTTTGGAAGTTTAAAATAATTTAAATTAGAAAAACGTTTTTATTACTTTTCTAGAAGGTTTGCATGTGTGGTTGATGGCTGAATTCAGTTGGTATGAGTAGGAAAATTTAGAAATAATAATAATAATATTAAATTAAATTTTCTGCTTTGGTGTTCTAAGCAATTTCCTATAAATAGGTGCTTAGGTTAGAATTGAAAATCACACCAGAAACTGAAGTTTTCTCTCTCTATATTATCGAGCGTATTCTTGTGAGTATTTTGAGTATACTTTGAGTATTGCTATACGGAGTAAGTTCAAGTCATAGCCTATATCCGGTGTTTCAACTAGAAGTACTGATCTTCCGAGGTAAGGGATATTATTTTTTTAAAAATGATATTATTTCTTCTAATATCATTATGCCGAAGTATTGATCTGAACTTTTTATCAAATTTGGAACTTTTTATGTCGGGGTTACTATTCATGAGTTACTATTCACGAGTTACTATTCATGAGTTGCTATTCACGAGTTACTATTCATGAGTACTATTCACGAAGCGTGAAGATGTTTTTTTTTGTGAAATTACTATCTTTTGGTGTCGGAGTTATTATTCACGTATACGACACTATTCACGTATACAATACTACTCACGAATACGGCACTATTCACCGAAAAATGAAATTTCTTCTTTTTGTCTAAAATATCTATTCCGGATACTAGCTTTGATTGTATCCATGTTTTGATCATTCTTGAATTTTACACCACTATGATTATTTTTGAGGTATTTTTGGACGTGGATAAAACAAAGTACGAATCCTTAATCCTTAATCCTTGTCATTTTGTTCCACTGGATTCGTTTCTTTAAAAATATTTTCCATCATCCTCAGTCTTAAATGATGATATTATTGAATATCTTTGGGCTGTAGTGCAAAGATGAATGATTTCTGATGAATATCTTTGGCCTGTAGTGCAAAGATGAACAGTTGCTTAGATGAACATGACCAACTGATGAATATCCTTGGCCTGTAGTGCAAGGATGAATATATGATTCAAGAGGTGCATTGATTGATGTTACAGGGGATAAAAATACTGTTGATGGACTATTAAATTCATAGACATTAGTAGATTTCATTCTCTATGTAACTCTTCTATGAATTAATATTTTTCGCTGCGAATATTGATTTAACATTTGTTGTCTATTGTATTCTATCAGATTTTTCCCTGTTGAAGACTAACGATAATTTGTTGTATATTATCTTAGTCATAATATTCTTTACTGGGCTAGTTGAGCTCACCCTTTTTCCTTTTTGTTCAATTTTTCTTCTCCGGAGGCGAGAATATAGCGAGTACGAGTCGGGGTATGGAATGAAGGTTCTAGGGAGAGTTGTTTAGTAGTCCTCACCATTTTTGTAAAATAATGTAACAATAATTATGATGGGGATTTATTTGTATGTGGATATTGTCTAGATGACAATATCTGTATTTAAACTCATAGTTTACATGTTGTAATAATAAAGTTGTAGTTGTTTCTGAACCGTGTATTGACAACTCAGAATGGGTGATGTATACCTATTTTGGGGGTGTCACATTAGACGGCTTTTTAAGTCAACGTATACATACTGGAAACCAATAAGTATGTATCAACATGTGATTAAATACAATGATTATCCAAGTGAGGTCACTTGTCTAACCATATTTAGAAATTAAAACAGAATATATATCTTTATTTATAAAAACAAAATTAAAGAGCTTGTACAACAGATTATAATCTAATAACTTACTTATACATGATCATTGCATAAGTATATACAAGGTTAAGATATTTAAATAAATGGAAATGAATAGTTTAGATTCTAACTTACACATGTCCACTGCATAAAGTAAATGCAAAGTTAAGATACTTGCGTGAGCTACTGCTTACAAAAATGCAACTAGTTTTATCTTTTATACTGAAACCTATCATTAATAAGATCATTCGTTCGATTAGAAAAATATATCATTATCACATAGTACTGCTATTTGCAGTAAGCATCACATTATCACATAGGTTTAACAGTCATTTGTTCACAAACAAACACGTATCTTTTCAAATTATATAAGTCTATATAAATTTCTGAAACATTACGGGGTACCGACGGCATTATCGGGTAATTATCGAGTCTGAAACTCTATTATGTATTTTAATATTCAATTAAATATCAGTCATTTTATTTTTTATAGCCTTATAATAATTTTTAAATAATTATTATAATTTATCATGATTTTTCAAACACTGAAATCATTTTTAAATGATTTAAATACAAGCTAATTCTATTATCATTAATATTTAACTAATATTAAATTATTAATGAAATTATTGCCAAAATATTAAAGTTATTTATAATAACTCAAAATATTTTAAAAATATTTTTATTACCCTAAAATGATTTTTAAAACATTTAAAATTATTTTTAAATAATTACCATTAATATTTAATTATTAATGTATTTTTTTTATCAAAATATTAAAAGTCCTTAATTATAACTCAAAATATTTTTAATTCATTTATTTCCTTTTTAAATGATTTTTAAATAAATAAAACTATTTTTAAATTATTTATTTAATAACTCTAATATCATTTAATATTAAATTATTAATGAAATTTACCTTTAAATATTAAAAGTTATATTTTATAACTTAAAATATTTTTAAAACATTTATTTTCATTTAAAATGATTTTTCTAATATTAAAATTATTTTTAAACTAATTTATTTAATATAATTATTAAATAAATCTAATATCATTAATATTAAATAATTAATGAAATTTATCTTTAAATATTAAAAGTTATATTTTATAACTTAAAATATTATTAAATACATTTTTATCATTTAAAATAATTTTTAATATAATAAAACCATTTTTAATTAATTTATTTAATACATTTATTAAATAAATTAAATATCAATAATATCCAAATAAATATTAATATTTATGAAATATATGTCAAATTATTAAAAGTTAATTTTTATAACTTAAAATAATTTTAAAACTATTTTTGGAATTTTTAATAATTAATTTCTATTTTTAAATGGTTTTTAAAAAATAAATTTAATAAAGTAATTAAATCTGTCACTATAGCCTTTAGCGACAAAATTTATCGCCTTTGGTGTTCTTGAGTCCTCAAGAACATTCATAGCCAGTTTCGAGAGACCATGTTTGACCATATATGTAAGACCCCAACTTATTATTAATGAAATTTAATTTTCTCTATTTATTATTTTGAAATAGTAAGGGTTGATTTGATTAATGTGGATAGTTATGGGTAAAATACGCAAATATTTCAAAATAAACAAGTGGTTATAAAATATTCATTGTTATCGGGGAATATTCGTTTGGTCGTAGAATATTCGTACTATCGGGGAATATTCGTACGACGGCGCAGCCATGTGTGGGCCCCATAACGGAAAGCGATTGGATGAAGAAAACAACAAATATAAGTTGTTTAAAAATAACGGCGTAGTTGTTACCGTTAATACTGTTAAAATACTCGATGGTTAAAACACAGTAGCACACGGTATTGCACCAATTATTGATTCTTACGTAAGAAGGCACTACTCAATAATGGTTACAGTAATTACAGTTCAGTATTTTATTTTATTGATTTAATAATTATTGCGTTGATATTTTATATTGCTGTTGTTTCAATAATTGTCATTACATAGTATTTTTCATTATCGAAATAATAATTCATATTATCTGAATAATATTATTAGATAACATTATTGGCAATGTCTAGAAAGTTCTGTCTAAGGAGAGGTTTGGTCACCTAATTGCGCGCCAGTAAGGAGAAATTCTTATTGGAAAGCCCCTCTTTCCTGGGAACTGTCTGGTTGTCAATATTGTGATTCTGTAATATTATTTGTGAATAATTAATTATTGATTCATATGATGAGGAAAATATTGATTTTATGTGGATATAGATGGAGAAAATTTTTAATGTGACAATTGTTTAAAATTGAAATTTTATCTTTTTCTGATAAAATGATTCATTTAAATATATTATTATTTTTTAATAATATAATAATGATGATATTTTTACGATAAATGTGGGATATATGAGTATATATGGAGGAGGAGTATTTTTGTTACCAAAAATATTTAAAGCATGTTTTATGTGTCGGTGGACCCCATTTCTTGACTGAAATTTGATTATAGCCTGTAAAATCTCCCGTTTATGAATTTCGGTTAATTTCTGTTTGGAATTTGGAAAAACTTTCTTCTGCAAATTGTAGAGAATTGAATTTCCTATAAAAAGTCATGAGATTCGAATTTTCTGATAAAAGGGCTATTTATTATTAATTATTAAAGTTCCGAAGCTCCGAAATAATTAATTTTTGGAAGTTTAAAATATTTAAAATAGGAAAAACGTTTTTTTTTTGTTTTGTGAGCAGCCCTAGCATGTGAAAGATAAGCTTAAATCAGTTGTCAAAATGTGCGTAGAGAATTTGTAATATATATAATATTATTATATTAAATTTTCTACTTTGGTGTTCTAAGCATTTTCCTATAAATAGGGTGCTTAGGTTAGAATTGAAAATCACACCAGAAACTGAAGTTTTCTCTCTATTTCTCTCTCTATATTATCGAGTGTATTCTTGTGAGTATTTTGAGTATACTTTGAGTACTGTTGCTATACGGTGCAAGTTCAAGTCATAGTTTATATCCGATGTTTCAACTAAAAGTAATGTTTTTCGAGGTAAGGGATATTATTTTTTTTAAATGATATTATTTCTTCTAATATCATTATACCGAAGTATAGATCTGAAATTTTAATCAAATTTGGAACTTTTTGTGTCGGAGTTACTATTCACGTATACGGCACTATTCACATATACGACACTATTCATCGAAAATTGAAAATTTTCTTTTTCGTCTAAAATATCTATTGTGGATACTAGCTTTGATTGTATCCATGTTTTGATTATTCTTGAATTTTACACAACTATGATTATTTTTGAGGTATTTTTGGACATGGTTAAAACAAAGTACGAATCCTTAATCCTTGTCATTTTGTTTCACTGGATTCGTTTCTTTAAAAATATTTTTCATCATCCTCAGTCTTAAATAATGATATTATTGAATATCTTTGGCCTGTAGTGCAAAGATGAATGATTTCTGATGAATATCTTTGGCCCGTAGTGCAAAGATGAGCAGGTGTTTAGATAAACATGACCAACTGATGAATATCTTTGGCCTGTAGTGCAAAGATGAATATTTGATTCCAGATATATATTGATTGATGTTACAGGGATAAAAGATAGACGATGAACTTTTAAATTCATACATAGAAGATAGTAGTTTGCATTCTCTACTTAACTCTTCTAATGAATTATTATTTCCGCTGCAAATATTGATTTAAAACTTGTTGTCTATTGTATTCTATTATATTTTTTCCTTGTTGAAGACTAATGATAATTTGTTGTATATTATCTTAGTCATAATATTCTTTATTGGGCTAGTTGAGCTCACCCTTTTCTTTTTTGTTCCATTTTTCTTCTCAAGAGGCGAGAATATAGCGAGTACGAGTCGGGGTATGGGATGAAGGTTCTAGAGAGAGTTGTTTAGTAGTCCTCACCATTTTTGTAAAATAATGTATCAATAAATGTGATGAGGATTTATTTGAGTATAGATAATATCTAGAAGATAATGTTTGTATTCAAACTCACAGTTTTACTGTTGTAATAATAAAGTTGTAGTTATTTTTGTACCATATATTGACAACTCAGAATGGGTGATGTATACCTATTTTGAGGGCGTCACAGTTGGTATCAGAGCTTAGGGATATGATCTCTGGCAGAGATCGGGGAATAGAACTAGGAGGGGAGAGACGAGTAAATCCTTCGCTAGTGTGTCCTACTTAAGCTTATTTGTTAGTTGGTCAGTATATAGGGATATTATGTGATATATTGATTTCCTTAATTAACCCTTATTTTATGACAGTATTTGAGAATGTCGACTGAGAATATTAACAGTGGAAATGAGACCGTGGAGACGCCTGTACTCACCAACGAGGAGAACGTGCAACAGGATGGCAATGTTCTTCCTGTGAACAACACCACTGAGCAGATGATGAACGAGGGGATGTTTAGAAGCTTTTTACAGTTCATGCAAAATCAGATGAGGGAGACTCGTGTCCAAAATACAGGAGGAAATGATAACAATTCACGGGTTGTCACAGCCAAGGAGTTCAAAGAGTTGGAACCATCAGAATTTAAGGGAAAGCCAGATCCGATCATGGCGGAAACATGGGTCAAGCAAATTACCAAGATATTCGATGTCTTGGGATGCACGGAGGAACATAAGGTTCCATTCGCCACCTTTATGTTCCGTGGCGAGGCAGACTACTGGTGGGTGTCTGTGAAGCGTACCCATCCAGCCGCACTCAGCATGTCTTGGGAGACGTTTCAGAAACTATTTAATGACAAATACTTTCCTGAAAGTGTTCGTCATATGAAGGAAGTGGAGTTCATCAGATTAGAACAAAATAACATGACGGTGTCTCAGTACGAGGCAAAGTTTGCAGAGTTATCCAGGTTTGCACCTCATTTGATGGAGAATGAGGAACGTATGACGCGTATGTTTCTGAGAGGTTTGAAACCCGGCATACGACAATATCTCATTTCTCATAAATTTTCTCTCTATTCAGATGTTGTAAACAGGGCTCAATTATTAGAGCGAGATAACGAGTACGGTCAACCGAGGGACCACAATCAGGATCATATCGGAGATAGCAGTCAACAAAACAACGTTAACCAGCGGAGAAAGAAAAAGACGGACAAAAATGGTAACCACTCTAGTGGTAATCATGGCCATGAAAATAGAAGAATCGAGTCAGGAGGAGATTTTAAAAAGAGGAGATTTAACAACGACCATCTGAAGACGACAGTGCCGGCAACAATTGGTTCTAAGGGAGGAGAACGACCACCAGTCATATGCTATAAATGCGGGAAAGAGGGACATATCAGTCCAAACTGCCCACAACAGTTCAAGGTATGCTATAATTGTGGAAAGGAAAGACATATCGCTCAAGATTATACGATAGCGAAACCTAGTTCAGCGGGGACGGTGACTCAAAAGACTGTCCCAGAAAAGTCAAAGTCAACGATTCCTGGAAGAGCATTTGTTGTGACTGGTCAAAATACGAGGAACCCAAATGAGGTGATCACGGGTAAGCTAATTATAAATTTTTGTGAAGTTTATACCTTACTTGATACCTGTGCTACCCATTCATTTATTTCTCATGCTTGTGCTCAACGTTTAAACTTGACTCCGGAGAAATTAGACTTTGACCTATCTGTGGAAACTCCGTTGGGAGAAACTTTCATCACATCCACTGTTTATAAATCTTGTTTGATTCAAGTTGGCACCATCACCTTACCTGTTGACCTTATCTCTTTAAAGATACTTGCTTTCTATGTGATTTTAGGGATTGATTGGTTAACTACTCATCATGCCAAAATTGATTATTTTCGTAAGGTTGTTAGTTTTCATATTCCTAACCTACCTGTTGTACGAATTCAAACAACTAAACCATTAAAATCAATCACTGTCATATCTAATCATAAAGCTATTCGTTTATTGAAAAACGGATGTCAAGCTTTCTTAGCCCATGTTATGGATTTGAATAAAGACACATCAAATTTGAATAATATTCCTGTTGTTATTGACTTTCCTGACGTATTTCTTGAAGAACTTCTCGGTCTATCCCCCAGAACGTGAAGTTAAATTCTTTATTGATCTTGAACCTGGTACAAAGCCCATTTCTAAAACCCCATATCGAATGGCTCCTATTGAACTTCAGGAGTTAAAGGTCCAATTACAGGAATTGTTGGACATCGGTTTCATTCGTCCTAGTACATCTCCTTGGGGTGCTCCTGTTTTATTCGTAAAGAAGAAAGACGGGAGTATGCGACTTTGTATTGACTATCGGGAATTGAACCATGTCACCATCAAGAATAGGTATCTTCTAACTCGTATTGATGACCTGTTTGACCAGTTGCAAGGAGAACAATTCTTTTCAAAGATCTATCTTAGTTCTGGATATCATTAGCTGAAGATTAGAACTGAGGATATTCCAAAGACTGCCTTCAAAACTCGGTACGGGCATTATGAATTCTTAGTCATGTCTTTCGGATTGACTAATGCTCCTGCGGCTTTCATGGATATGATGAACCGAGTATTTAAGGAATATTTGGATCAGTTCGTTGTTGTTTTTATTAATGGCAACCTCATATATTCCAAAAGTCGTGAAGATCATGAGCACCATTTGAAGCTGGTACTCCAAAGGCTTCGTGAAAAAAAACTATATGCCAAATTGAAGAAATACGAGTTCTGGCTTGAGGAAGTAGCATTCCTTGGGCACGTGGTGTTGTAACATGGAGTATCTGTTGATCCGGTGAAGATTGAAGCAATACAAAGTTGGGAGCAACCGAAGTCAGTGACTGAAGTACGTAACATTTTAGGCTTAGCTGGTTATTATCGGAGATTCGTGGAAGGGTTTTCTCGAATCGCTACTCCATTAACCCAGCTAACTCGGAAGGATACAAAATTTGTTTGGAGCGAAGAATGCGAGAAGAGTTTCCAAGAGCTCAAGAGGAGACTCATTTCAGCACCTGTTCTAACAATACCATCTGGTACGGATGGATTTGTTATCTACAGCGATGCTTCAGGCAAAGGGTTAGGATGTGTTCTCATGCAATGTGGGAAAGTCATAACCTATGCCTCGCGATAACTTAAAGAGTATGAGAGGAATTATCCTACTCATGATCTAGAGTTGGCAGCAGTCGTTTTCGCACTAAAGATCTGGAGGCAGTATCCATATGGGGAGAAAGTGGAGATATATTCAGACCATAAAAGCCTTAAATATTTCTTCACTCAAAAAGAACTCAAAATGCGGCAGCAACGTTGGCTCGAGCTATTGAAAGACTACGACCACACTATTCAATACCATACTGGAAAAGTGAACATGGTAGCTGACGCGTTGAGTAGAAGATCATATGCAGGAACGAGTGCGATGATGTCAAGTATACGCATAGAGCCAACTTTAATAGAAAAAGTTAAGGTTGCTCAAGCCACCGACCCGGAGCTGATGCGTATGAAGAAGAAAGTACAAGAAGTAGCTATTCCGAAAGCGAGAATTGATGAAGAAGGAATACTTCGAGTCCACTATAGACTTTGTGTTCCTAAAGACTCTGATTTGAAGTACAAGATTATGATGGAGGCACACAATACACCATTTACAATCCATCCTGGAAGTACTAAAATGTATCGTGATCTTCGACATACATTTTGGTGGAACAATATGAAGAGAGAGATTGCAAAGTTTATCTCGATGTGTTTAACTTGTCAACGTGTGAAAGCGGAGCATTTAGTACCTAAGGGTCCGTTGCAACCACTTGAGATTCCAAAATGGAAGTGGGAACACATTACCATAGATTTCGTTATGGGTCTTCCTACGATTTCTCAAGGCATCAATGCTATTTGGGTTATTGTTGATAGATTAACCAAGTCTGCTCATTTCTTGCCGATACGAGAGACTTATTCCCTTGAACGTCTTGCTAGTATATATGTAAATGAGATTTTGAGGTTGCATGGCATGCCAGTATCCATAGTTTTGGATCGTGACCCAAGATTCACTTCAAGATTTTGGGTTAGCTTGTAAAAAGCTATGGGCACGGATTTACGATTCAGTTCGGCATACCATCCTCAAACGGACGGACAATCAGAGAGGACTATTCAAACTCTTGAAGATTTATTAAGACTATGTGTCCTAGACTTCAAGGGCAGTTGGGATAAGTATTTACCATTGGTGAAATTCTCCTACAACAACAGTTATCAGGAAAGTATAGGTGTGGCTCCATTTGAAGCATTATATGGACGAAAGTGTCGCTCTCTAATATGTTGGGATGAGGTGGGTGAAGCAACATTGTTGGGAACCGAGTTAGTACGTATGACTACCGAAAAGATCTAAATGATTCGACAACATATATAAACGGCACAAGATCGACAAAAGAGTTATGCGGATCTTCATTGAAAGGACGTGAAATTTAGTATAGGGGATCATGTATTGTTGCGAGTTGCTCCATGGAAGGGAGTTACAAGATTTGGGAAGAGAGGAAAGCTCAATCCACGATTTATTGGTCCATTTCAAATTCTTGACCGAGTAGGAAATGTAGCCTATAGACTCGTGTTACCTCCGAGTATGTCTCGTGTTCATAATGTGTTTCACATATCTGTACTTCGTAAATATGTGAAAGACCCGAACCACATTATAGAGTTAGAACCGGACGAGATAGCCAAAGACTTAACGTACGAAAAGGTACCTGTCAAGATTTTGGATAGGAAGGAGCATGTCCTACGCACAAAGGTCATACCATAAGTTAAAGTTATGTGGAGGAATCGTGCTATAGAGAAAATGACCTGTGAATTGGAAACGGAAATGAAAGCGAGGTATCCTCACCTTTTCGAAATACCAGGTACGTACGTCAATTTCGAGGATGAAATTTTATAAGGAGGGGAGGTTGTAAGACCCCAACTTATTATTAATGAAATTTAATTTTCTCTATTTATTATTTTGAAATAGTAAGGGTTGATTTGATTAATGTGGATAGTTATGGGTAAAATACGCAAATATTTCAAAATAAGCAAGTAGTTATAAAATATTCATTGTTGTCGGGAAATATTCATTTGGTCGTGGAATATTCGTACTGTCGGGGAATATTCGTACGACGGCGCAGCCATGTGTGGGCCCCATAGCGGAAAGAGAATGGATGAAGAAAACGAAAAATATAAGTTGTTTAAAAATAACGGCGTAGTTGTTACCGTTAATACTGTTAAAATACTCGGTGGTTAAAACACAGTAGCACACGGTATTACACCAATTATTGATTCTTACGTAAGAAGGCACTACTCAATAATGGTTACAGTAATTACAGTTCAGTATTTTATTTTATTGATTTAATAATTGTTGCGTTGATATTTTATATTGTTGTTGTTTCAATAATTGTCATTACACAGTATTTTTCATTATCGAAGCAATAATTCATATTATCTGAATAATATTATTAGATAACATTATTGGCAATATCTAGAAAGTTCTGTCTAAGGAGAGGTTTGGCCACCTAATTGTGCGCCAATAAGGAGAAATTTTATTGGAAAGCCCCTCTTTCCTGGGAACTGTCTAGTTGTCAATATTGTGATTCTGTAATATTATTTGTGAATAATTAATTATTGATTCATATGATGAGGAAAATATTGATTTTATGTGGATATAGATGGAGAAAATTTTTAATGTTACAATTGTTGAAAATTGAAATTTTATCTTTTTCTGATAAAATAATTCATTTAAATATATTATTATATTTTAATAATATAATAATGATGATATTTTTACGATAAATGTGGGATATATGAGTATATGTGGAGTAGGAGTATTTTTGTTACCAAAAATATTTAAAGCATGTTTTATGTGTCATTGGACCCCATTTCTTGACTGAAATTTGATTATAGCTTGTAAAATCGCCCGTTTGTGGATTTCAGTTAATTTTTGTTTGGAATTTGGAAAAACTTTCTTCTAAAAAACTGAAGAGAATGTAATTTCTTATAAAAAGATGCGAGATTCAAATTTTCTGATAAAAAGGCTATTTATTATGAATTATTGAAGTTCCGAAGCTCTGAAATAATTGATTTTAGGAAGTTTAAAATATTTAAAATAGGAAAAATGTTTTTTTTGTTTTGTGGGCAGCCCTAGCATGTGCAAGATAAGCTGAAATCAGTTGTCAAAATGTGCGTAGAGAATTTGTAATATATATAATATTATTATATTAAATTTTCTACTTTGGTGTTCTAAGCATTTTTCTATAAATAGGGTGCTTAGGTTAGAATTGAAAATCACATCAAAAATTAAAGTTTTCTCTCTATTTCTCTCTCTATATTATCGAGTGTATTCTTGTGAGTATTTTGAGTATACTTTGAGTACTATTGCTATACGGTGCAAGTTCAAGTCATAGCTTATATCCGGTGTTTCAACTAGAAGTACTGTCTTTCGAGGTAAGGGATATTATTTTTTTTAAATGATATTATTTCTTCTAATATCATTATGTCGAAGTATTGATCTGAACTTTTAATCAAATTTGGAACTTTTTGTGTCGGAGTTACTATTCATGTATACGGCACTATTCACGTATACGACACTATTCACGAATACGACACTATTCATCGAAAAATGAAAATTTTCCTTTTCGTCTAAAATATCTATTGTGGATACTAGCTTTGATCGTATCCATGTTTTGATCATTCTTGAATATTACACCACTATGATTATTTTTGAGGTATTTTTGGACATGGTTAAAACAAAGTATGAATCCTTAATCCTTGTCATTTTGTTTCACTGGATTCGTTTCTTTAAAAATATTTTTCATCATCCTCAGTCTTAAATGATGATATTATTGAATATCTTTGGCCTGTAGTGCAAAGATGAATGATTTCTGATGAATATCTTTGGCCCGTAGTGCAAAGATGAACATGTGTTTAGATAAATATGACCAACTGATGAATATCTTTGGCCTGTAGTGCAAAGATGAATATTTGATTCCAGATATATATTGATTGATGTTACATGGATAAAAGATAGACGATGAACTTTTAAATTCATACATAGAAGATAGTAGTTTGCATTCTCTACTTAACTCTTCTAATGAATTATTATTTTCGCTGCAAATATTGATTTAAAACTTGTTGTCTATTGTATTCTATTAGATTTTTTCCCTGTTAAAGACTAATGATAATTTGTTGTATATTATCTTAGTCGTAATATTCTTTACTGGGCTAGTTGAGCTCACCCTTTTCCTTTTTGTTCCATTTTTCTTCTCAGGAGGTGAGAATATAGCGAGTACGAGTCGGGTTATGGAATGAAGGTTCTAGAGAGAGTTGTTTAGTAGTCCTCACCATTTTTGTAAAATAATGTATCAATAAATGTGATGAGGATTTATTTGAGTATAAATATTGTCTAGAAGATAATGTTTGTATTCAAACTCACAGTTTTACTGTTGTAATAATAAAGTTATAGTTATTTCTGTACCATGTATTGACAACTCAGAATGGGTGATGTATACCTATTTTGGGGGCGTCACAATATATATCTGTCAGATCTTGATGTTTGTGGGCATGTTTTTGGTCAGATCGTGTAGTACAAATGCAAAACTACAAGACCCAACAATAAACATGATGAAAAAATATCACCATAAGTAGATCTAAGCATGCAAAGTGGTTGTCAGAGTTGTTCTTCATTTCTGGGTTACCCAAAAATGAAGAACAGTTCGAGCAGTCACTTTTGGGCTTCTATAACTTGCAACACATGCACTATTTTTGTGATTTTAAGGTTTCAGTAAGTAAACAACATGTAAGGGTAGAGATCCAATACAAAACATCACCATAAAAACAACACAGAATAAAATATAAGCGGTCAAAGTTTGTAAGTCGTCATGTTCATCAGTTTTCTAGGTTACCCAGAAAATAGATTTCATGAACGTCTGACCTTCTTTGACCAGCCACCAAATCCTGCAAATTTGATATCTAGAGGTATTAAAAGCATGGATCGAAATTTAAACTACCATACTACAACATGGTTGCAACTATAAACTCATAACACAAAACACATGCAAGATCTAAGGCTGCAAATAAGTTGTCTGGCCCTTTCTGGGCAAATCTGGGTTACCCAAATTGCTCGGTCAATGTCGGTCAACGTGGTTTGACCAAGAATAACATGAAATTTGTTCATGTTCTGACCTTGATTCAAGTTCCAATTTAAAGATCTCATAGCATACTACAAGATCAAGGCTTAAAACAACAAAAATACATAACATACTGAGATTTATGGGACCTGACATTAGGTTGTCATACCATAGTTTTTAGTTTTCCAGATTTTGAAAATCTTCAAATCTGAGCCTATAGATGTTATGGATCTAACATCTATCAACCCAGATCACTTAATAACACTATAATCAATATGTTTAACACCAAAAAACTAACATCTAACAGAGGATCAAGGTCAGATTTTCTAGGGTTAGGTTTATACCTTTCAATGAACTATCTTGAATCTGGGCTTCTGATTTGTTATGGGGTTAGTGGGGGTTTGTTTTTGAGACTGATCCACAATAAAATTTCGTGGGTTTTGAGTTGAGAGAATTTGGTTGAGGGTTTGTGCAAAAATGAGACTAAAATGTGACTTTCTCTCTCTCCTGGTCTTATAAATGACTTGTATGCAATGTAATTAGATGGTGAAATTGCTAAGATCTAGAGTTGTAGGCACGTGGCTATGTGTAGGGTGGTTCACCAACTAAAGCATTAGCCAATTTGACAAGTTAGCTAAAATAATGCAAGAAGGGGATAATGGTCTTTTGGTTTAGGATTTTAATGGTACTAAAGTAACTTGGCAAACCCTTAGGTTTGACACTTAGGGTTTAACCCTAAGGTTTTTCAAAAGTTAGTTTTCTAGATTTTCATTTAAGGTTTAAAGAAAATAAAATAAAATAAAAATTAGTTTCCTTAAAAATGTAATTTAGAGTTTACTAATTACAATTACTTTTCTAATTACATTATACATGAACATTAGGGTTTAAAGTCCACTAATTAGCATTAGGGCTTACTATTAACAATTAGGGTTACAAATTTAGCAATTTAGGATTTTAAATTAGAAATTAGGGTTTCTAATTTACAATTAGGATTTCCCATAATTAGGGTTTTTAGTAAATTAGGATTTTGCCTAATTAAGTATAATACTTATAATTATTTACATTAAGACGATTATCAAACAACTTAAACAATTCTTAAAGTTGTAACTGACTTAATGAATTAGGGTTACCAAATTAAAAAAATAGGGTTTTGACATGCTACACCATAATTGACCGACCATTCTCAGTCTATGCATACAGTACATATTTATAGCACTGAAATAAAATAATATTCTATTATTATTCTCATTCCTTGATAAAAAATCAAAAAATTAGGGTTTGGATTCCATATCTGATTTATCTGGCATATACATACCATTATTAAATAAATTAAAATAATTAACCTAACCAATTTAAATACATTCATATAATAAATTATTTATTATAATAGTACCAATAATCATTTCATATATTATTTAAATAATATATAAATTTATTTTCATGAAAAATAAATTCTAAAATCATTTCTACTATAAAATTAATTACTATAAAAATATAGTTTATAATGATTAATAATTCTTTAAAAAAAATTATTTGTACTTATCCAGGAAATAAATAAATTTTTATTTATCACAATTATATATACACATTACCTGGCACATATTTCCACCTTTAAAATTAATAAAATAAAAAAAATTATATGCAAACTTTCTTATTTATTTATATAGAAAATATCGGGTTGCTACAGTAAAAATAATAATGGGAGATACCCTGACAATAATACCTAACTGCGCTATTTTATTGCGTGTAATCCCTAATTTTCCTAATATTGTAACAATTGTACATTAAAATTACATTGTGGGAATTAAAGAAACCAAACCAAGCCTTATTTAACCAAATGCTGAGGATTTAGAACTGTGTCCCAAAATCAGTGTCCATCACAGTACATGAATAGTAGCCTAAAAGTTCATTGCGTAACCTCAAACTTATTAGTAGTGTTGTTGTGATGTTAGCTATGAGATGGTGGTTGACCAACTCCCTTATACACATTATTTTCTTCTAATTTCCATTGAATCAAATTATAGTGCAAGAGCATTAACTGGGTAACCATTTCTCTTTATATAGTACCCCCATCCTCTCAGTTTTTTTTGTTTGTTGCTTGTAATTGTCTCATAAGTTTAAGTTTGAGAGTGTGGGTTGCTGAGCAATTGTAGAAGCATACTCAGTGTGTGAGGAGTCCAATTCAAGCTTAAGGAGGTATAAATTCTAATTATGTTCTTGAATTGGGTTTTGTTAAATTCTTGAAATTACTTAAAATTCTCTGTCAATCAAGATGAATTAACATGCTATAATGTGTTTAGGAAGTATGCATACATATACAGAACCTTTAATGATGGATTGGAACCTATTTAAATCAAAAGGAATCAAAGTTGAGTAAGGCTCTACAAAACAGAGTCTGTTATTGCTGTGATTCCAGGCATGGCGCAGCTGTGCCCTGTTTATACTAGGGTACAGCGCAGCTTCGCCGTACCCCAGAATCAAATATTGATTTTTGTTATGCTACGTGTTCTGAACTTGGTATTATTACTTAAATATATACCTGAAAAGGGGTATAGCATGAGATATAAAGCTTGTTTATGTAATATGAAGTGATCAAAATGATTTAGTGAGAGATTTGTAACAAAACATAAGGTTTTGAAAATAAACCTTGTGGAAACTTATGTTCTACAAGTTCTGAACGTATTGGTTTATATACATGATTGAATTCAAATATACATGAGCATGATATAGTGTTTATAGTGTCTTTGTTGATGATTAAACTTGTTAGACCTTGTGTTAAAGAAGTTTTCAAGGAAAGCTTGGTATAACAAAGCTAATGTACATGAATGCTACATGATGTAGGTTCTGATCTTGAGAAGAGGATTGTAACAACCCCAAAATTCATACAATTTAATTCTTATATTTGGTCGTTAATAACACATCTACCTTCTGATTTTACATCATTATGTCTTTGAATTAATCTTATTTTATGATTCGCTTTATCACTATTATTATATAAAATTTTACATTTCAATCCGTTAACCTTTATATATCAGATAACTCTAACTTTAGCTTTATAACTCAACATAAAACTATACATCATAAAACATTTAGTACATCTCATGAATCTTAATCATGGTATAAAGAAGAAATAACAACTTTAGTTAAAATATTAATCTCCGTGTATTATTTCTGATCTGCGTCATTCAAGTAGCACATAGTGTTACCTTCAATCCTTAACCTGCAAAAATGGTTATTTGCAAGGTTGAGCTTGACAGCCCTGCAAAATCTAACAGTTTTCATGCATCACGTAGCACATAGTAACATGCTCAACATATATCTCATAAAAATTGGACTAACATAACATACATGCTACAGATCATATAACAAGTATAAAGATTGAGTTCCTTACTCAATCAGCATGCTTTACTCCATCAACATAGTCATAAGTTGACTTTAACATTTCATACATTCAACATACATATAACACATCATGCACTTTGTAATAAAGATTTAAAACAGGTAATCACCAAGTTCACATAGCAAATAGCTAGGAACTGAAAGACTTGCCTTTACCGGCGTTTTACCAACACGCTAATACTTCGCGTCCTTGCACAACCTACATTGTATGTGAGATTGATAATAAACAAAATCAATACTAGATCTCATGGTCAAATTTATTCTAAGCCCTTACTTTATCTTGTTATCCTTTATAATATCTTTATAGACATCTAATTGTGTTTATATGCAACTCGATTTTATTTTCATTTTCATCACCACACATGCTAGACTATCACACTTGTAGTTCAATATGCGTATATCACACCATTTTATTATACCACTTTGGTTTCAAAAATGCATATTCAACACATTGTTTACATGTTTAATTTTCCTTCAAAAATTAAAAATTGCCCTTTTCGATTTCTTTCCATTATTATTCTTCTATTTTCATCTTTTCATACTCAGATATCCAATATTAGTCATTAGTTAGACACTTTATAAACCAAAGTTTAAAAACAATATTACTCTTAGGCATTTTATCGAGCACGTTATGTGCACAGATTAACTTATCTCAACTCTTGATCTTAAATGGTTAATTATGCATATAATATGATAACACATATCTATACTCATTACATATGTCAAAGAATATTTTTAATCATCAAAATATACCATCACCCAAAATCTTAATTCAGACAGAATTATAAAACTCATCTTCACAATTTCTTTAACAAAACGTTGTTTTCGTTTTTAACGTAACTCCTTCGTTACATGTCCGTTTTTGTTCCTTCTTATATAGAATTAACCTTTACTCAGTTTACTACAACCTCAGCTAGGCCTTAAAGTCAAACCCTTATCCATCTAAACCAGATTCTGCTATTCATTAACTAGTCTAAAAAATTTCATTTTCTGAATATCCTTACTAAACAATTTATTTCAGACATGATCCGGTCCATAAAATGGCTCAATCTCGAAATTCTGGATAGTAAACTTCCATATCTAAAACTTTTCAGTTTAAAGTTGCTTCAGATTCAAAACACACAAATTTATATGAATCGTTCAAAGTCAGAAACTGTGACGAACGAGAATTTTGTAATTAATTTTAATATTTATTGAATTAAATAAATATGTTTCGATGAATTAATTATTGGATTAAATAATTAATTGATGAAGTTGTGATAGATTAATTTAATTATATGTGTTACATTTATTAAATTAATGTGGAGAATTTTTATTATTCGAAGTATGTGATTATGTGAGCTTATTGAATTAAAAGAAGTATTTAATAAGCCTATGTTATTTTAATTAATTTAATTATTAATTAGAGATTTAATAATTTAATATTATTATTAAATGAGAATTTAATTATGTAGCTATGTGAATTAATGAGAAATTATTTTATTTAAAATAAATTAAATAAGATATTAATTTATTTTATGAAGGAGTGTGACATTAATTAAACTATATGATAAAGTTTTATTGAATTAAATTTTTTTAAATCTATTTTGCTAGCCAAACAAGGCCCTATGGGGAGTTGGAACAGTTACCCATTATTGGGTTAACTGACCACTCAGTGCGTCAGTTCTTTTATTATATCATACGTGTTCTTTTCTTTCTTCATTTTTCCTAAGTCTAGAAAAGTAAGAAACAGAGAGAGTTTTAGAGAGAGAGATTGAGAACTGTTGAGAAAGAATTTTAATTGAAGAAGAGTTGAGAAGAAATTATTCCCTACTAATCTATACTTATTCTCAGGGTAATCTCCTCTTCCCAAATTCTAAATTTATGAGTTTATATATGGGTTAAGATGTATCAAATCGTATTTGATTATATATATATATTATGTGAATTATCATGTCATCAGTTTCATAATACTATGAATTGCTATTTCAAAAATTTACAGAGTATGGCTTTTGGCCTTATGGCCTTATACGTGATATTTTATGTATTGATCGTATGTTATCCCTAAATTTTACACTAGTATATTATTATGCATGTTGATACGAAGAGACCAAAGTTTAAATAAACGGATTCGGTGTTATAACGAATCCTTAGTGACAATTTTCATGTTTTATTTTTAAAACCTTCAAGAACATCAAGAACAGTGAAAGTAAATGTGTTGATTTTGCAAATTATGTGTTGTAACTTGTTAAAAATCATGCTAGATGGGTTAAGTAATGATTATATATGTATTACAATGATTAGGTAAGTCTAAATTCGTATAAAAATAACTAATTGGAAGTTATGGCCATATTCATGTATAATTTTACTTGTGATTGATTTTTGGCCTAATTTGGCCTTGTTATGTTCGCAAACTGCAGAACTGTAGAAACTGCAGAAAATGAGCCTGGGTAACCCCGCCCCCGGCGGGCGTTACCAAATTAAATTACCCCGCCCCGGCGGTCAAAAAAATTTAAAAAAGTAAAAATAAATAAATAAATAAATAAAAATAAATAAATAAATATTTGATGAAAATAATTATTAAAATATTTATAAAATAAATTAAATATTTTAATTGAGATATTTATGGAATAAAATAAATATTTGATGAAAATTATTATTAAAATATTTATAAAATAAATTAAATATTTTAATTGAGATATTTATGGAATAAAATAAATATTCGATGAAAATTATTATTAAAATATTTATAAAATAAATTAAATATTTTAATTGAGATATTATGGAATGAAATAAATATTCGATGAAAATTATTATTAAAATATTTGTAAAATAAATTAAATATTTTAATTGTGATATTTATGGAATAAAATAAATATTCGATGAAAATTATTATTAAAATATTTATAAAATAAAGTAAATATTTTAATTGAGATATTTATGGAATAAAATAAATATTCGATGGAAATTATTATGAAATAATTTATTCGAGTGTAATAATAGTAAGAGAATGAAAATATTCTAATTTAATTAAGTAATTAAATTAGAAGGGTAATGATTTGTTAAATAAAGTGGAGTTTATATTAAATAATTAAGTGAAAATGTAACTAATGAATGTCGTAAATACATATGGTATGTGTGTAGGATTTGTGGTGAACGGAAGTAGTAATCGTTTAGCCTACGCACGAGGCAAGTTTCCTAACCCTACTTGTCATTATTGTTCAAGTTTATTATTTACCTCGAGTAAATTATCATTACTATTATTCAAGTTCGAATGATATATTAAAGATTTATTATCTTTTCAATGCATGATTCAGTTATACAATAATTGTTCTATTGTATACTTCTTGAGATTATTATTCGAATTGAATATCATTATTGTTGAACCTTATTAGACTAGTGAACTTTATTGATTCAACTAGTCCTTAGTTGATGAACGATCTAAATTTCAGAACCCTTATTGAATTATCCAAACCAAACTTCCTTTGGTGCGGATTCGAATGTCAAACTGAGATGAACAACCCTGTAAAGGGGTTTACTTATGTGTTAGCGTTAAGATATTGTGCACAGTATGGTACTAAGGGCTAATCCCCCTAAGTACGAGTAGAAAGGTCCATAGTCTTATGACTGTTAAAGGTTTCAAGTATAACCCTTGATAACCTAGGACATAGTTCAAGGTCTTATGACCCTCAGAAATCTGATTCTTGTTATTCATTCTTGATTTAAAAGTTGAGCTTTTATTCAGATGTCTTTGATTCACTCGCATGTTATTATACTGTTATTTCATTGTTATACTTGTGGGCATTTGTGCTCACTCTTGTGTAATAATAACATTACAGTTAAGAACGAAAGAACCGACGAACCTTCTACTAGTAAAGGCAAGGGCAAGGTTAACAAGTGATGAAGACTTGTTGTTTTATATGATGATGTATTTTTTAAGACTTAAGTTAATGATGTTGTTTAAGACTTAATTGTTTATGATTCCGCACGGATGTTTAAGGTTAGAGTAACCTGAGATTGTATTTATTATGTAGTTGATGTAACCCCATAAGGGGAGATTTATTATTATTTCTATCTATTGCATGGTTTGCATTTATTATGGGTAGATAGATAGATGATATTTGTACAGTGAACACCAAATCTTGTGGAATTGAAGTACCCGGATTTGGGGGTGTCACAGGTTGGTATCAGAGCTGTAAGGTTATGAACCTTAGGTGGGGGGGAACAACCTTAGGTAGTAGCCTTGTAGGAGATTGAGAACATAGTAGTGGTTGACTCTTATCGAGTTATAAAAAATGAATTTCTAAATTCATTGAAGATAATAAAAGACTTTATGTGTTTATGTGTTAATCTATGTGTTCGCTAGCACGTATTAGTAACTAAAACTTAAAATTTTGTTGTCAAGATGTCAGATGTTGGAGGATCTAGTCGAGCTGGGGAGGAATAACCCCGATTACCTATAGAGGAGCAGTCCCGAGACATTCATGTCGTCAGGGAACAGCTTGTACAGAGAGAACCATCTCCGTTGATCACTACTGCTGGTCAGGAGCACGAGTCAGAGATTGACCCAGAGGAGGATTCTGATGAGGAAGAGGAGGAAGAGGAGTTCCCACCGAACTCCATTGATGCTGAGATGTATGATGCACTTTATGATCGTAACATAGAGTTGCAGGACACTGTTCAGGAACTGAGGGAGAGGACTATTATGCAGCAGAGTATCATCGAGCAGAAGAATGAGGAAATTGTGACTCTTCACACACGTTTGGGAAACGTGGAGTGGGATTTGGTTCACGAGAAGGGTCAAACTGAAGATAAGACCGAGGAGATAGAGAAACTGCAGAATGAACTAGAGGAAACATCCGAAAGGCTGAACATAGCAGAGGAAGGCTGGGTAAGATAATCGCATCGAGCTGATCGTGCAGAGGATGATAGTCGTGCAAAGAAAACGAAGATTAGGGAAACATACTCTACACTTAATCATGCAATGGATGAGGCCCAAGATCGAGTTTTAAGGTACCCAATCCAGTTTGAAGGTCTACCATCGTATATGCTTGATCGCAGGACGATGTCCCGCATTATAGAAGAAGAACGTGGCAAGGCTATTCAGCGCCTTAATAGGCAGTGATAATATTAGTTAATTATGTGAAAACTATTTGGTAGTTAATGATGTAAATTCCGATGTGTTTATAAACAAAGGAATATTTTGATGTTTTAAATCCTATAGATTCTTTATCTCGGGATAGTTGATGTAAAGAGCAGTGATGCTATCTAATGATGTTAAAACTTTTAATTTGAATAAATATCAGAGTCTATTGATATTATGTGTTAAGTGATTATGATTAAATGTTTTAGTTAAGCCTTAAATGTTTAAGGGGTTGAATAAAGACTTAATAAGCGTATATTCTTAACAGAAATATTCCGCCAAGAAGACGACCAAATCGTCGACCAGCCCAGGAAGGGTCAACGAATAACAATAACACCACCACCAATGCTGACCCCGTTCAAAAGTTGGTGAATTTACTGGCTGGAGCAATTAACAATCAACCACAAGCCCCACCAAACACCACGTTCAAGGATTTCAAGGCGGTGGGACCGCCAGAGTTTAAAGGTTCCATGAACCCGATCGAAGCACAAACATGGGTTATTGAGATGAAGAAGGTGTTTGACGTCGCCAGAGTAAGGGAAGACCAGAAGACCGCATATGCAACATTCATGCTGAAGTCTGAAACCAGCTATTGGTGGCAGAAAAACAAAGTATGGGGAGGAGAAGGTGTAATAACCTGGGAGAGATTTAAGGAGATGTTTTTCGAGATGTATTTTCCGACTAGTTCGCAAAACCAAATGGAAGTTCAGTTTTTGGAGTTGAAACAAGGGAATATGTCCGTAGCAGATTATGCGGCAAGGTTCAACGAATTGGCTAGGTTTGCCACGTATCAAGTGCATACTGACGAGAGAAAGGCAAGACGTTTCAAGCAGGGACTGAAGCCCTGGTTGTATAGCAAGGTGTCAATGTTCCAATTGAACACCTTTCCTGGAGTGTTAGAGAAGGCCATACTCGCTGAAGGTGGAAGCGATGCGGTATCTAAATATAATCAGGATCAGAAGAAGAAAAAGAGTGAAAATGAAGGAATTAACAAGACTGGTGGAAGTGGCACGGGAGGTAATAATAATCAGAAGAGAAAGTGGTCTGATAACTCGTCAGCTGGAAGTCAACAAGGAGGGGAAAAGAAGAAGATTGAAGCGTGCTCAACCTACGGAAAAGCTCATTTGGGAGTTTGTATGAAGGGAAAACGAGTATGCTATAATTGTGGTCAGGAAGGCCACATAGCACCTAACTGTTCTAAACCAAAGAAGGGTGCCTGCTTTACTTGTGGCTCAAAGGATCATCTTGCAAGGGATTGTCCTAAGAAAGGATCTGGAGGAACAGGATTAGGAGGGAATAGAGGAAACAATGGTGGAAGAACTCTGACTATCACAGGACCAACTGCAACCAACCGACCGACCGCCAGAACATTCAACATGACAGTTCAGGATGCAGTGCAGTCTCGCGATGTGGTGTCAGGTATCATTCCGATCAATAAAGTTAATGCTTATGTATTATTTAATTCGGGTGCTACTTGTTCATTTATATCCGATGACTTTGCTAAGAACTTAGAATTGCCTAAGGATGAGTTAGAATACCCCATGCACATAGAAATTGAAAATAGAGAAGTGATCCCTGTTAAATACGTACACAAGAACTGTAAGGTGGATATTAAGGGTAACATTATGAACGTAGATCTTATCCCTATTCGACTTGGAGAATTTGATGTTATCTTGGATATGAACTGGTTATCCAATTATGGGGTGGTAATTGATTTCCAGAAGAAGCGTATTAACCTTATGACTCCGTCAAAGGTTGTGTTTTATGGTAGTAAGTCGCCTAGACAAGCGAGTTGTCTGACTATGATGCAGGCCAGGAAGTTGTTAAGACAAGGCTGTATAGGATATCTAGCTTATATAGTCGATAGTCGTAAAGAAAATCTGAAAAAAGAGGAGATACCAGTAGTGAGGGATTTCGCAGACGTATTTTCAAATGATTTGCCAGGACTTCCACCAGATAGAGCGGTTGAATTCGCGATCGATTTGGCTCCAGGAACGGTTCCAATATCGAAGGCACCATACCGAATGGCACCGGTAGAGATGAAAGAGCTGATGGTTCAACTACAAGAATTACTAGACAAGAAGTATATCCAACCAAGCGTATCACCGTGGGGAGCGCCGATTTTATTCGTAAAGAAGAAGGATGGGAAACTGCGGCTCTACATCGACTATAGAGAACTGAATAAGGTCATGATCAAGAATAGATATCCATTACCGCGAATCGATGACTTGTTCGATCAGTTAAAGGGAGAGAGATACTTTTCAAAGATAGATTTGAGGATGGTTATCATCAACTGAAGGTGAGACCAGAAGATGTACCGAAGACAGCATTCAGAACCCGATACGGTCACTACGAATTTCTGGTAATGTCATTTGGTCTAACAAATTCTCCTGCAACATTTATGGGCTTAATGAATGGAGTGTTCAAGCCGTTTTTGGATGAATTCGTAGTGGTATTTATAGATGGCATTTTGGTATATTCGAAAACCAAGAAAGAACATGAAGAACATTTGAGGGTGACATTAGAGACGTTGAGAAGAGAGAAGTTGTACGCTAAATTTTTGAAATGTGAATTCTGGATGGAAAGGGTACAATTTCTTGGACATATGATTGATAGGGACGGAATTTCGGTGCATCCCTCCAAAGTCGAAGCTGTGATTAACTGGGATCAGCCGATGACGCCGTCGAAAGTAAGAAGTTTTCTTGGATTGGCAGGTTATTACAGAAGATTCATTCAGGATTTTTCCAAGATCGCAACTCTGTTGACGAATTTGACTAGAAAATTGGTGAAATTTTTTTGGACGGAGAAGTGTGAGGAAAGCTTTCAAGAATTAAAGAAGAGGTTGAGTACAGAACCTGTGTTATCTCTTCCAGATGAAACATGAAATTTTGTGGTTTATAGTGATGCATCGCATAAAGGACTTGGATGTGTGCTTATACTGAACGGAAAAGTCATTGCGTATGCGTTACGACAACTGAAAGATTATGAGAAGGGGTATCCGACCCATTACTTGGAATTAGCTGCAGTAGTTTTTGCTTTGAAAATTTGGAGGCACTATCTTTACGGGGAGAAGTGTGAAATATATACAGACCACAAGAGTCTGAAATATATTTTTACACAGAAAGACTTGAATATGCGCCAAAAAAGGTGGTTAGAGTTAATTAAGGACTACGATTGTGAGATTCTATACCATCCGGGTAAGGCAAATGTCGTTGTTGATGCCTTAAGTAGAAAGGGTCGGGAGAAGTTGATGATGTTGACTGCTCAGGACGAGCTAATTACAGAAATGGAGAAACTGGAATTAGAAGTGAAGTATCCTATGGAGATTGATGAGAAAATATTTCAGATGAAATATGGTATAACCCTACTGGATAAAGTTAAGGCGGTCAGCTTAAGGACGAAGAATGTAAAAATATGACAAAAAAGATATTTAAAGGAACCGAACCAAGATTTAAGATGGATAAGGAAGGAATACTGAGATTTGATAATAGAATTTGGGTACCGCCTGTTCAAGAGATTAAGGAAGATATTTTAAGCGAGGCTCATAGTTCACGATATTCAATTCACCAAGTACTAATTCTTAACCAAACTAATTTTATTTAAACAATCTCAAATCGTTATTTTTCTAATTAAGAAAACTAAATTAATCAATTAAAACTAGGTTACTCTAAAATTAATTCAAATAAATAAAGATTAAGACTTCAATATCCCCAATTATGAACTATAAACCAATTATTCAATTATCCCAATTATTATGTCTACTGAAATGTTAACAGGAATTCTCAAATGTCAAAAGCCCTTTTCCAAGTGATCAAATGACTTCTATTTAATCCAGATTAATCTTGCTATATTCCTATGCAAAAAAATTGAATTAAACTCCTTCAATTCCAATTCCTTATGTGTTACATACGGTGAACAGATATTTCCATTCAATTCACAAACCTAATTATTCACTTTGCAAATAACTAAGTCACATGATATCATGCCCAGTTCTAACCCTAGAATTCCTCTTCCAATTCTTTCTAGAGTAAAAAAGTAATTACTGATCTGATAATTAAGCAATATGCACAAGACAAGATAAACAACTAACTTTAACATAAATAATTGAAATAAATCAAATAATCAATTTATAATCATAAAAAGTTCAATTGAAATCTTAATAAAAAGAATTAGTTCATAATTAATGAATTAAAACCAAGAATCCACAATTGAATAGACATTAAAAGATAAAAGTAAGATGAGAGAAGAGAATAGAATCTGTTGTCAGCAAATCTGATGCTTCCCTCTTGCTCTTGCTCTTGATCTTCAATGATCTCCAAGTTGCTTCAATCTCCAAAATTAATAAGAACTAGGGTTAATGTTCTAATCTAATATAGTGTATATCTAATCTAAGCTATGTAATCTCCCCTTATTTTATACCTTACATCATGTATTAATAGGTTACAAGTCTAATTTTTAGCTTAGGAACAAACCCAATCCAATTTGAAGTCAAAAAGGTGTCAAAATTCGCCCAAAAACGCGTCCAAGCCTTCCCAGTCTCTTCCCCAGCGCCCCAGCGCTGGGCACGGCGCTGGGATTCTGCCCCCCAGCGCCCCGGCTCTGCCAAATACACTAGAAATAGCGCCCCGGCGCTGGCCCAAAAACTTGATATTTTCTACTCCGACGTCCTTTGGGAAAATGGCCATAACGTCTTCGTCCGAACTCCAATTTAGATGATTCAAGATGTTCTGGAAAGAGGAGAAGTAGATCTACAACTTTTATTCTTGAAGGGATTCGAAATAATGTCCGGAGCTATAGTCAATTTGGGTCTAAAGTGACTGCTGTGTAAATGACAAGCCAAAAACGCGAATCTAGCCACCCCGGTCGTCGATCCATGCAACTTTTTGTCCCAAATACTATAAAACAATATAAAACATGCTTGAATGGACACAAACACATAAAAACATCCTAAAAGACTTGAGAACAACAATAAATTAAGCCCGAATGTATCCAATTCATGTGTATAAAACTCACTCATCAAATACCCCCAAACTTAAACCTTTGTTTGTCCTCAAGCAAAAACACAAAAATGTTATGCAATGCAATGTAATGAAACTAATCTATATGCCTACGAATCCAATAGTAATGATAGAAACAAGTCTATTTAACCGGCCTTAGAGAAATCAAGTAAACATGATAATACATCATATTAAAACAAATCAGTAATTTCCCAATCAATCATCAAATCTTATACTGTTATCACTGATATAGTGCGTGTGTGCTCCACAATAATGTTAACTGATATAAAATCAAATTTAAGACATAATAGATATCTTCGAAGGCATCATACAGTGAAAACTCACAAAATTCACGAACAAGCTAGATCCAACTAAAGTCAAACATCCACCAAGTTCAAGAGTCCAATCTGGGATACTTATGCTTTACTTTTCATTACGGGGGCTTTTTGCTCTTTTCCCGTTTTATTGTTTTTTTTAACCATGACTGTGCAATGTCTCATTCCATTAGGCTAACAATGTCACCCCTTAGCGAGCTTTCGACCAACGACTCCCAGACCATATAAGACCTTAGGGCGCTAGGTTTTAAGATACCCCTTCGGGCGTACTTACTCAAGTAACAAAGGCCCCGAAACAAAAGTAGCCACGGTAATTTTTTTTTTCTTTCTTTTTCTTTTTTTCTTTTTTTTTTGATAGATGGTTGGTGAGTGCGTTTTACGCTCCATCTCACGCTTGCGTTTATGGGGAGTGTTTCTCCTCAACCCACCACAAGACTCAACATGTTTTTTTTAAAGCTTATATACCCCAAAATTTCCCCCCAAACATAAGTTTTTATCAAAATTTAGCCATCTCCGCCTATTCATGTCTTTCATTCCTTCAAACTAGTATTATCCTTAAAAAATCCATTATGTATCAATTTAAACTTAATCAGTTAACATAGCTGTTATTAACATGCTAACCTTAATTATACCAGTTTCAAACAGGAAAAGATTCAATTCATAACAAGAAATCGCATCAAAGCCTTAATATTCAATACTATGCTTATCTACTTAACTCCAGTCTCATCATTGGCCAAAATAGACTTTTATTATCTAACAGTTGGAATCATGCAAATATAAACTAACTGCAACAAACATAGTAAACTAACTACTATTTTTGCGATTTTTAATTTTTTTTTTAAACAAAAAACTGAATGCAAAAACTAAATGTAAATAACCCGAAAACATAACGAACTTACAATGTAAATAACTAACTATATGCAATACGACACTAAAATGCCCCCAAACTTAAACTAGACATTGTCCTCAATGACTGAAATAGAAAAAATTAAAGCAGAGGACTTCCCTGAAAATATAGCAATCTTCCTCCTTGTACGCTAAGTTTGGAGAATAGGCTAAGCACATGGAACAAATTGGGCACCACACTTGAATTTGACTTGAATAACCTGTAAAACCATGATAGAAGCAATTTTATTAAATCCTAAATAAATGCAAATTCAAAACTACTAATATAAAACTTAATAAAAACTAAAAATAAAAAATAAAAAATAAAAATTAAACTTGGGTTGCCTCCTAATAAGCGCTTGTTTTATAGTCTCAGCCTGACTTTGTCTGGTCAACGCTATCCAATTCCTCTTCGAAAGTTGAGGAACCCTCCATCCATCGGAAATAATATAGCTTTTGGTAGGTTCCCATTTACGATAGCCATTGTATTAAAGTCACCTAGCATGCTTTCTTTAGATAAGATCGCATTCAAGAATGTCCAACATCTAGGTGGTTTTTCCATTGTGTCTGCGAATATATTCTGGTATTGAGGCTTGTCAGACACAACAATTTCTTCTTCTATCTTCTCCAGCTCATCGCACCATGGTTTTGAAGGTGTACTTGCTTTTACATCACAGAGAGTATTGCCGACGACATGACTACCAATCGGACAAGGTTTTGCAAATCTAACCGGACTCTTGAACTGTGGAGGAGAAGGCACTTGAGGCATAAACAACATTGGCTCATCATCATTGGGTCTCACAATTAGTTCTTCACCGACCTTGTTGTCATTATCCCCCCACTTGTCTCCTCTTTTTCATCTCGTGGCTCATCCAGTTGTAGATTTGGCTCGGGCTCACCATCAGTCTCGGAATCCATGTCATAGAGCCAGGTGTATTGAGGACGGTTGTTCAACGCATGTGCTATCTGTTCCACTTGATTTTCCAGATTCTTGATCAATGCCCCTTGGCTTTGCAAATTCAGCTCTACTTGATTCATTTTCTTGTCTTGTTCCTCATTCCTTTTTTCAGAAGCTTTAATAATTTTTTCCAAGGCTTCCTCCCAATTTGAATGTTCTTCCTGTTGTAGTGGAGGTGGACACAAGAAATCCTGTGGGTATGTTGGACTTGGAGCATAAAATTGATCTTGATTGTTACTCCATGAAAAATTCGGGTGATACCCCCAATCCTGATGATAGTTGTTAGGATAGACATAATTATTGGGGTAATCACCACTATACTGTACCGACTCGAAACTGATGGCACATTGATGACTCGTATGATTTTCAGCACAATAATCACAAGTAACCGCCATACTTTGACGATGCTGAGCTTCAAAAGCTTCAAACATCCTCGAAAGTGTCTCAATCTGTGCTGACAATGCAGAAAGTTTCTCGAGTCTGTCAATCTCCGCTCCCCTTGGTTGAGTCATGTTCGTGTATGGCCATTGATACACAAAGTCATCCATGGTACCTGAAAAGAGAGAAATATAGAAAGAGACTTAAAAATAAAAATAAAAATGTTTAAATTAAGACTAATTTGATTGAAATTAATATTGGTAAATAATTATTTAATAAAAATCACCAAGTACTAATTCTTAACCAAACTAATTTTATTTAAACAATCTCAAATCGTTATTTTTCTAATTAAGAAAACTAAATTAATCAATTAAAACTAGGTTACTCTAAAATTAATTCAAATAAATAAAGATTAAGACTTCAATATCCCCAATTATGAACTATAAACCAATTATCCAATTATCCCAATTATTATGTCTACTGAAATGTTAACAGGAATTCTCAAATGTCAAAAGCCCTTTTCCAAGTGATCAAATGACTTCTATTTAATCCAGATTAATCTTGCTATATTCCTATGCAAAATAATTGAATTAAACTCCTTCAATTCCAATTCCTTATGTGTTACATGCGGTGAACAGATATTTCTATTCAATTCACAAACCTAATTATTCACTTTGCAAATAACTAAGTCACATGATATCATGCCCAGTTCTAATCCTAGAATTCCTCTTCCAATTCTTTCTAGAGTAAAAAAGTAATTACTGATCAGATAATTAAGCAATATGCACAAGACAAGATAAACAACTCACTTTAACATAAATAATTGAAATAAATCAAATAATCAATTTATAATCATAAAAAGTTCAATTGAAATCTTAATAAAAAGAATTAGTTCATAATTAATGAATTAAAACCAAGAATCCACAATTGAATAGACATTAAAAGATAAAAGTAAGATGAGAGAAGAGAATAGAATATGTTGTCAGCAAATCTGATGCTCCCCTCTTGCTCTTGCTCTTGCTCTTCATTGATCTCCAAGTTGCTTCAATCTCCAAAACTAATAAGAACTAGGGTTAATGTTCTAATCTAATAGAGTGTATATCTAATCTAAGCTATGTAATCTCCCCTTATTTTATACCTTACATCATGTATTTATAGGTTACAAGTCTAATTTTTAGCTTAGGAACAAATCCAATCCAATTTGGAGTCAAACAAGTGTCAAAATTCGCCCAAAAACGCGTCCAAGCCTTCCCAGTCTCTTCCCCAGCGCCCCAGCGCTGGGCAAGGCGCTAGGATTCTGCCCCCCAGCGCCCCGGCGCTGGACCCAAAAACTTGATATTTTCTGCTCCGACGTCCTTTGGGAAAATGGCCATAACTTCTTCGTCCAAACTCCGATTTAGATGATTCAAGATGTTCTGGAAAGAGGAGAAGTAGATCTACAACTTTTATTCTTGAAGTGTTTCGAAATAATGTCCAGAGCTATAGTCAATTTGGCTCTAAAGTGACTGATGTGTAAATGACAAGCCGAAAACGCGAATCTAGCCACCCCGATCGTCGATCCATGCAACTTTTGTCCCAAATCCTACAAAACAATATAAAACATGCTTGAATAGACACAAACACATAAAAACATCCTAAAAGACTTTGGAACAACAATAAATTAAGCCCGAATGTATCCAATTCATGTGTATAAAACTCATTCATCAGTAATTGAGAAAGGGTTTTATTATGAGTTTATATATGGGTTAAGATGTATCAAATCGTATTTGATTATATATATTATGTGAATTATCATGTCATCAGTTTCATAATTCTATGAATTGCTATTTCAAAAATTTACAGAGTATGGTTTTTGGCCTTATGGTCTTATACGTGATATTTTATGTATTGATCGTATGTTATCCCTAAATTTTACACTCATATATTATTATGCATGTTGATACGAAGAGACCAAAGTTTAAATAAACGGATTCGGTGTTATAACGAATCCGTAGTGACAATTTTCATGTTTTATTTTCAAAACCTTCAAGAACATCAAGAACAGTGAAAGTAAATGTGTTGATTTTGCAAATTATGTGTTGCAACTTGTTAAAAATCATGCTAGATGAGTTAAGTAATGATTATATATGTATTACAATGATTGGGTAAGTCTAAATTCGTGTAAAAATAACTAATTGGAAGTTATGACCATATTCATGTATAATTTTACTTGTGATTGATTTTTGGCCTAATTTGGCCTTGTTATGTTAGCGAACTGCAGAACTGCAGAAACTGCAGAAAATGAGCCTGGGTAACCCCGCCCCCGGCGGGCGTTACCAAACTAAATTACCCCTCCCCGGCGGTCAAAAAAAATATAAAAAAACTAAAAATAAATAAATAAATAAATAATAAATAAATAAAATAAATAAATAAATAAATAAATATTTGATGAAAATTATTATTAAAATATTTATAAAATAAATTAAATATTTTAATTGAGATATTTATGGAATAAAATAAATATTCGATAAAAATTATTATTAAAATATTTATAAAATAAATTAAATATTTTAATTAAGATATTTATGGAATAAAATAAATATTCGATGAAAATTATTATTCAAATATTTATAAAATAAATTAAATATTTTAATTGAGATATTATGGAATAAAATAAATATTCGATGAAAATTATTATTAAAATATTTATAAAATAAATTAAATATTTTAATTGAGATATTTATGGAATAAAATAAATATTCAATGAAAATTATTATTAAAATATTTATAAAATAAAGTAAATATTTTAATTGAGATATTTATGGAATAAAATAAATATTTGATGGAAATTATTATGAAATAATTTATTCGACTGTAATAATAGTAAGAGAATGAAAATATTCTAATTTAATTAAGTAATTAAATTAGAAGGGTAATGATTTGTTAAATAAAGTGGAGTTTATATTAAATAATTAAGTGAAAATGTAACTAATGAATGTCGTGAATACATATGGTATGTGTGTAGGATTTGTGGTGAACGAAAGTAGTAATCGTTTAGCCTACGCACGAGGTAAGTTTCCTAACCCTACTTGTCATTATTGTTCAAGTTTATTATTTACCTCGATTAAATTATCATTACTATTATTCAAGTTCGAATGATATATTAAAGATTTATTATCTTTTCAATGCATGATTCAGTTATACAATAATTGTTCTATTGTATACTTCTTGAGATTATTATTCGAATTGAATATCATTATTGTTGAACCTTATTAGACTAGTGAACTTTATTGATTCAACTAGTCCTTAGTTGATGAACGTTCTAAATTTCAGAACCCTTATTGAATTATCCAAACCAAACTTCCTTTGGTGCGGATTCGAATGTCAAACTGAGATGAACAACCATGTAAAGGGATTTACTTATGCGTTAGCGTTAAGATATTGTGTACAATATGGTACTAAGGGCTGATCCCCCTAAGTACGAGTAGAAATGTCCATAGTCTTATAACTGTTAAAGGTTTCAAGTATAACCCTTGATAACCTAGGACATAGTTCAAGGTCTTATGACCCTCAGAAATCTGATTCTTGTTATTCATTCTTGATTTAAAAGTTGAGCTTTTATTCAGATGTCTTTGATTCACTCGCATGTTATTATACTGTTATTTCATTGTTATACTTGTGGGCATTTGTGCTCACTCTTGTGTAATAATAACATTACAGTTAAGAACGAAAGAACCGACGAACCTTCTACTAGTAAAGGCAAGGGCAAGGTTAACAAGTGATGAAGACTTGTTGTTTTATATGATGATGTATTTTTTAAGACTTAAGTTAATGATGTTGTTTAAGACTTAATTGTTTATGATTCCGCACGGATGTTTAAGGTTAGAGTAACCTGGGATTGTATTTATTATGTAGTTGATGTAACCCCATAAGGGGAGATTTATTATTATTATTTCTATCTATTGCATGGTTTGCATTTATTTTGGCTAGATAGATAGATGATATTTGTACAGTGAACACCAAATCCCGTGGAATTGAAGTATCCGGATTTGGGGGTGTCACAGAAACCGTAACAGTTTTGATTTTCTGAGTAGATTATTTTCCCTTCGGACCATCCTTACTAAAACAGACCTTGCAAGAAATCTACTAAGAGTTTTCATGCGATTGCACTTTCAGACTATAGCTTACTTCCATATCTTTGATTTGATATAAGGCTCACTTTCTAATTCATTATACCCAAAGAGGTATGAATTTCACACGATCTGTACACAATTACTCAAAACCTACGAATTTTGTTCTTCAAATTTTCTTTCCATTTCATTGTCTTTCTTGAATCCTCTTGTTTGATTCTTGATAATCCAATATTAAACCAATACAAACAAGATTACACATGATCTACTACCATAGTACATAAATCTACCCAAAAAAATCAAAGATTAAATAAGAGTTTAGAAGTTACCTTCTTCTAGCTTTTTCTTCATCTTCTTCTTCTTCTTCTTCTTCTTCTAGCTCATCTCAATTCCTCTATTTCTCTTTATCTCTCTCAATTTCTCTATTTCTCTCTTCCACCAAGACTATTGCTATAAAAAAAACTCTAGGATTTCTTCTTGTGTAACTCCTCATTTGAGTAATAGTTATGTTAATAATTAATATAATAGTAACCCCCACTAATAATATAAGGCTTATGTTACAAAACTCTTACATGCATGACCAATATCACATTAAGCCATCTTAGTAGCATAACCTCACTTTTCCATCATTAGTTAAGCAATCCAATGGTTAGGCTATTCATTATATACTATTATTACTTTACTATGATATATAACATATTTCTAATGTCACACTTAAATAATTTAAAATTATTTTATTAGTACAATCAATTAAACTTTAATAATAAAATGCACATCAATTATAAAATTATCTATCAAATTATAACGCTTAATTAAATGAAGCCATAACAACCAACATCAAATATTTATTATTCAATAAATAAATCAACTAAAATATTTATCTAACTCAAATAAATATTTTACTTAATTATAAAAATCACATTCGTTACATTTTTCCCTCCTTATTAGGATTCCGTCCTCAAAATCACCAAAATCTCTCTTACCTAGTTTTCATCTCATCTCTTTTAGAAGTCTATTGTAGAACAACTTCAACGCATTACCTTAACATACGTTCTATATTTTCTGTTCCTCTCAACAATTCTTGAAAGTTTTTATTTCATAACATGTACTTAGACTTAACTATATTCCGAGTATTATACATTCTTTAACTCATCCATTATCTTTTATTCAACTTATAAACACTCAGGATATCACATTCACCCCTTCTTCTAAGAATTTCGTCCTCGAAATTTTATTTATTAATCTTCATTCATTCGATTTATCAAAATAGATTTTACGTTACTCTTCATTTATTCATTGAGTTCTATAACAAAAATCCCTCCTCTAAGGATCTTCCCATCATCACCATAATCTTCGCATCTCATTCTTCGAAGAACTTCATATTCTCTCTAGATAATTCATCTCTTTCTTTAGTTAGTTCGTTTACGGATTTATTATAGTTTTCTCAATTCTCCCATCACCACATGTCATATTCTCCAACTTTTCTTTTCTAAGGAATACTCTCCTTTTCACTTCTATCTTCCAGAATAACAAGAATCTTCCACAATTGCTCAATAATTGGTAAGTAGTATGAATAACTCAGGAATTGAAAAGATTCCAAATTATGTTGAGGGGTCATAAGACCTTGAACTCTTCTCTAGGTTTAATAGTGCATCACCACTGTAAACCATCTTTAACAGAATGTTTAACAATCACACAGACTGAAAACACTCTCTGCAAGTACTCTAAGTGATCAGCTTATTGTACCCCTACGTCGTGCACAATGTATTATATCTTAACATCGTAACAACTATATGCGTTACTTTTGGAACCATTGTTTTCGATAACATGTCCCCTTTTTATAGGGTTGTTCACCTCAGCTTCTTAACACATAAATCCGCACCAACAAAATTTGGTTTGGCATAGTTTGACAAAGAACGCTTGAATTTCATGAACATCTTTCAATATTCGTCTAACTGAATCAAATAGCATAGACTTCTAGCAATAACTCGAACATCAATTGAAATATATATATATATATATATATATATATATATATATATATATATATATATATATATTCCCATATCTTAAATAAATCTCAAAAATCTTTTTATGACGTCATGATACCGCACTGTATTTACAGTCCGTTTGAGGATTCCGTCATTTTGTGACTTTGTCATACTACATCATACCATAGTGGGCTGACGATCCTTAGATCACATCCAACACTAAGAAATTCTGCATTGACAACTCCATTGTTTTTATCATCTTTGCACCAGGTTCCATGTTGCATTGATATAAAATACATTTTGATATTTTTAAATCATTTTCGTCTAGCCGAAACAATTAGCATAGACTATTCTTTAAATAGTTCAAAAATCTTTGAAAATCAGTTTTAGTGATATCATATCTCAACAGGAAACGATGTGTCAGTGTCCCGAAGTCCACACATACACATTTGTCACCATGCGTTGAGAGTAAAAATTCATTTTAAAAAGGCACATAGTGCGAATTTAGCTTGATGTCAAAAATTTGAAGTGTAGCATAGCTAGAAGATTTGGAAAAACTTATGTCTCCACTTTCTATACTGATCCATTGCTTAATAATTCTATCTATTCCCATAATCCTCAATTCTTCATTCATAACTTAATTATACCCCAGTTCATCAAACTTACCGTACATTGGAAGTTCAGGACTTGCCACAATAATATGAGTTTAAAGAACTTATCCTAGTCAGACCATAGGCGTCCATTCGCTGAGGGGTTCAAAACATACCATATTATTATGAGTCACGAACTTACCATATGCATTAGTTTAAAGAACCGCGCCTAATCCTAATAATATCTGTCTAATCTTAATAGTTTCTAACTATCAAACATACATGTGAGAAAAGAATCACCTTTTCGCCACATATACATTGATAGCGCGACACCAACATTCCAATGATTATCAATATGATAAACTGAGTGCAAGCATAAAACCCTCGCCCATATAAAGATTTATACAACTCAGCCATCACATGAGTCCTCAATTGAAATCCCACCTAACTATATCTGACTCTTAACTTGCTCTTTTCTCGATACGAATTCCTTGTATCACATCATCTCCTCGTGAGTTATCTCGTACTATTTCATAGTACTCCATCTTTATAGCATTAAGCTATAATTATTCAAACATTACAGACCATCTTTCTTTTATAACTTAAACTGATCACGTCGTGATCTTATTCTATAATCATCTCTCTTAAAATTCTTTTGTTAACTCATGATCATTTTGTTTTATGATCCCCTTTCTTTCCTTTCATTTACGACTTTATTCGTTATCTTGGCTATTGGAGTTAGGTAACTCTCATTTCTTATCTATATATCTCTTCAAGATTCTTCTTTGAATCTTTTTGTTTATATAACAATTCCTGCTTTAAGAATTTCCAACTTCATTTACATTGCTCAACATTCCAATCGAGTTCCACATTTTCAACATACGTATCCATTTTTTACACTTGGTACACATCGAGTCTCTAATAGTTTGAATATGGTACGCTGAGTGGTTTCCCACAAACAACCAACAAACTAGGTTCTGAGTTGCTAGTTCGTATATATCTCCGCTCTATGAAGGAATCATTTAGCCCAGATACCATACATCAACTACTAAAGAGTACAATTGTACCATACTTAACTATAACTTTTATTCTTAACTTCTTTATCATTCTCTTCTTATAGACATTGTCTATTTATTATCACCTTACATTCTTATTATTGGAGTTGGGTAGCCCCATAACTCTGCGAGATTCTTCTTTGAATCCTCTCACGCATGTTTTAATCCCTTCTCTATACGTTTATTAAATTACTTCTTATTCTTCAAACTCTATCTGAGCTTATTCTTTCATTATCTTCACATTCCTTCTCTAAGGTTATAGCCTACGGTACTCCTACCTAAGGTTTATAACCTACAGCTTTGATACCAACAGTAACGACCCCAAAATTCATACAATTTAATTCTCAACTTTGGTTGTTAATAACACATCTACCTTCTGATTTTACATCATTATTCGATGCTAAACATTATAAAATACGAAATAATTTAAAACTTTTATGTCTTCTTACTTTAATTCCCTGAATTAAAACCTTTATCATCTACATGTCTTTGAATCAATCTTATTTTATGATTCGCTTTATCACTGTTATTATATAAAATTTTACATTTCAATCCGTTAACCTTTATATATCAGATAACTCTAACTTTAGCTTTACAACTCAACATAAAACTATACATCATAAAACAGTTAGTACATCCCATGAATCTTAATCATGGTATAAAGAAATAACAACTTTAGTTAAAATATTAATCTCCGTGTATTATTTCATTTTCTCAACTGACCACTGGCGCAGCTGGAAAATACAGGGAAATGGAGCACAACCGCCCAATAGCTAACAGAGGCCTATCATAAAATATAGCGAGAAATACATCAAAAGAAGTCAATAGTGTTGAGATCAACATCATCCAACCTATCCATCTGATGTAACTCCTCCTGAGTCACTGGATCTCCGCAAGAGGGATATCAAGCCGATACGATGGAGGATCTGCACCGGCAAAACCATATGGGCCACCTGAAGAACTAGCCCCTGAGCTGGAAGGATCAAAAGTATCTGCCTCTGAAGTATCTCTGCCCAAATGTCGGATGAAAAAATGTGTCTGGTCCAAATGTTGGGTTAAGCTATCAATCTACGTCAAATGAGTAGGCTCTCGGATGCAAGAAATCCAATCTGTCATCATCACGGATCCAGGAACCATATCCCCCATAAACTGAGTGGCGCGGGTCTAGGCTCCAATGGTACGAGGAGACCACCAGCGGTAGAATGCCACATGAGTGAACGGTCCCTCTGACAAAGCAAAGCCGTCAACTCCCATCAACGAGATATCACTGATCGGCAACTGCGACACAGGCCAATAACTCCTGGCAGGAGGACAGATCAGTATACAAATCTCTCCTGTAGTGCTCCTGATAGCACGCTCTCCTAAATAGAGCTCCCATCCTCCATCTGTGAAGAGAAGAATCCGACGGGTGGACATCACATGCTCGACACCAGTCGGGAAACCATCCTCAAAGCCAACTGTCAAATGGTCCCTAGAATAGGGTACCCATACAATGACATCAGCTGTCAACAACTCCAACTGTAGGCGAGAATGGGTGAAACCCTCAGCTACAGGAACCTCTGCCAACTAGGAGTGATGCCATCGTCCTCCTTGTGGGTAGGTGTCTAAACCTAACACTCTAATGGGATGCAAACATGGAAGCCTATCATAGGCCCAAAACTGCCAATACAAGAGCAAACATATGCGGTCAGTCAACACTCTTAACCTGTACATGAGAAATCAAAAGAGAAATACTCACCAGGAGAAATGGGTAAAATCCTAGCCAAGCCTCTGTCAAGCCTTGCGAACGCATACGCATTCCCCTGAGGAAATAGGCAAAGGTATAGGAACCCCAGATGAGTTATCCACTATCATACTCTCCAATACGGTCCACCTCTCGTGTGGCGCTAACTAAAGCGAACGACACCATGGAAGATTTATCCGCTATGTAACAACCCTAGAGGATGACCAGGAACAATCGCTAAAGAATGCGATCCCTGACTCTCACATCATCAGGCATGAGCTCACTCAATGCCCCACTCATAGCATCTACACGCAAAGGACCAGTACGGACTGTCGTGCCTTTGAGCGCCTCTACCGGGACTCCTAGCAAGGATCTGATGGCAGTCAGGGTAATGTTCACCACACAAGGCACTATCGCCCCTACAAACTCCATACATGTGTTAAACCGTCAATCCATCGGCGTTATCATCACCTCACAATCCAGCAAATGGAGAGATTAAGTCTGGTGAAACCAGCGCTCAGACAACGCCCTAAGGTAACCCCAGGGACAACGACGAGGGAGGATAGAAAAGAACTCCTCGAAACCCCAAACATGCATAATCTCTCGATACTCTAGATGAAAAGTCTGATATAGAGAGTGTATACTGAACCAGTTCCCTCGAGGCTGTGTAAAGCCAGGAACCTATATTACAAAGGTAAATAAACATCAGAACCTTTGCTCCTCGTCAATAGGAAAAAGGGAGATCAAACCCTGTTCTTATCTCGTTCGCATGCAAGTAGACCGAGGGGTGGCAACTCAAATCATCCAGAAGCTCTAGAATCATCACATTAATGCCTGGAATATCCCTGCGGGGAGTATAAGTAGTAAAAGCGAGAGCCGCAACCAGTATATCCTCCTCCTCATCCTCAACACGGATCGGACGAATCACTGACTCCACCAACCGACGAGGTTATCGGGCTACGTAAGACCGAGGCACATCAGAAGCTCTCCTTCTCACACCTGAAGAGGTCCTACGGAAGCTGCTCGGCTGGTTTGGATCCATGTATCTGGACAATAGTCTCCAAATCACCTCAAAAAGGGTGTGGTAAATTCTAACCTAGATCTTTTTAAATGCATTTTATGTTTATATGCATGCATGCATTACTTTAACAAACGACTACAGTATTGTTAAAAGTGCATGATTCATTAAATGCCTAGACTCATGGAAAAATTTCGCCAGAGTCTCCTTTGTAAAAAGGACTATCAACATGTACGTAGGCATGACTAGGTGGCCATTCAGTAGCACACCAACTCACAGTCATAAAAATCCTATATGCATAAAAATGTCAAAGTCATAATCCATATGGGTAGTCTAATTACCAGGATTACTTTTTTTACAACATTTGCTCATTTGTCTTCAAATAGGACAAGAAATAACAGAAAAGGTGTCAATTTGACTGTTTCAAAAGTCAAAGTTTTTCACATCAATATGTTTAGCATGCTTAAATACTAACATTTAATATGTTGAATATTTTTTTATCAAGTCATATGAGCATGCATAATCACTACTATGTGTTTAGAAGCATTTCATGTGATAACTCATTTTCCCACGGACATAACTGGAAAAGAAGACATGTATACGTTACCAGGATAGTGTGGAAAACTTGTACGATAACGGATTTTACAGAAAATAGCCCGAACTCAGTAGATCTGAAGAAGAACTCTCGGATTCTCTGTGTGGCGCAACTTAAAAATGACTTGTAAAAGGGAAAGAAGTCACAAATAGACCCCCATGGATGGCCGCGGGTCTACCTGTGGCTACCGCAGGTCCACCTGCGGTTGTCCAAGTGGGTCCCACCCCCTCCGGATCGATCCAATTTGAGTTACAACTGAGGTCCAACAAGTTGAAAAGTCAAATCAGGAAAAAAGACGCTACGCAATTAAGCGGGAAAGCCTAAAATCCTGATTTTTTGAGACCAAACTGCGGGTCTACACATCACTCATTGGTATTCGCCCAGACACAGGGTTTACAAAGTTGATGATCACAACAGTTGAAAATTACACTAGAAATACCTTGAGAAGGTCCAATGCCGTCAGTTTGGAGTCATAACTCCAATCATCACCAAAACTTTCATCAAAAAACCCTCCCCAACAGAGACTTCATACAACTTCATCCATTGAAGCACATTTCAACGAAGGTCAGGCAACCCTGACATCATTAGCTGTTGGAAGTTAAACCCAGCGAAGCATCGGAAGTGATCCGATGATCTCATCCGTTGAAGCACATTTCAATGAAGGTCAGGCAACCCTGACATCATCAGCCGTTGGCAAGTAAATCCAGCGAAGAATTGGAAGTGGTCCGATGATGTTCATCTGTTGAAGGACATTTCAGCAAAGGTCAAGTAACCTTGACATTATTTAGCCATTGGCAAGTAAATCCAGTGAAGCATCGGAGATGGTCCGATGATCTCAACCGTTGAAGTACATTTCAGCTAAGGTCAAGCAACCTTGAAATTATTCAGTCGTTAGCAAGTAAATCCAGCGAAGCATCGGAAGTGGTTCGATGATTTTCATTCATCGAAGGAAATTTCAAAGAAGGTCAAGCAACCTTGACGTAATTCATTCGTTGGCAAGTAAATCTAACGAAGCATCAGAGATGGTCCGATGATCTCAACCGTTGAAGTACATTTCAACGAAGGTCAAGCAACCTTGACGTTATTCAGCTGTTAGCAAGTAAATCCAGCGAAGCATCGGAGTTACTCCGATGATCTCATCCGTTAAAGTACATTTCAGTGAAGGTCAAGTTGTGATTCCCCCAAATTCAGATCACACTTGTCTCAAATTTGGTTGTCACGTACTAACTCTAATAACATACTAAAATCATCACAACAGGATAATAGAATAAATTACATTTTTATAATATAATTATTCTCGTCCCAAGGGTTTGTAACTTAAACATCTCTTACATACCTTAAACATAAATAAATATAGTTTAGACATAACTAATACATACTACAATATTTCTTAACATAATCATAATGTTTCTAATTAAACAAATACAAAGCTACTTTGTATCTTTGCACTTGCCCTTATCAATGCCTGAGGGTCCGCCTTGCTCTGCCTTAACTAAAATGTTTTTAGGGAAAGTAAGAATGAGCAATAAGTTTGCCCAACAATTAATATAGCAATAAGGGTGCTCAATATAGTTTTAGCTTCTCAAGGGTACAATAATAATGATAGTTTAAAGATATCAAGAAGTGTCAATGGTTCTCATCAATAGTCGTTAAGGACATAAAATATCAAAAAGATTCAACATTTAATCAATTCAAGATTTCAAAGTAATGAATACTAAGCAGTCACTAAGGACTATGAACACCTCCTAGAATTAACTGTAATAAGCTGATAATTCTATAAAATGAGTACAACAGGTGATCAGACTAAAGTACCCTATGTCATGCATAACATTTAATCATACTCATGTGCTCACGTCGGTTTCCTGACAATATATAATTCCCATACCAAGAGGGTTGTTCATCTCAGTTGTAAGAGTCTGCACAAAGTTAATTTAGTTTGGATAGCTTTCGATCATATATCAATAGTCTAGCCGAATTAATGGCTTAGATAGCTTTCTTTTAAAGTATATACATGAACAATTATCGTTCGAAATCAAGGTTTGAAAACAATTTCATTTCTAAACTTACGAAGTATTAAGTCATGAGATATAAATCATACTTTCAAGGATTTACTTGTATAACCAATAATAGTACATTCTCAAGTAATGCTCAATAAAGATTAGGGATAGAGTACTTGCCTCAAGCGTAGTTTACCAAAGTATAGCTTATTAACACTCTTTGAATCCTAACATAATATAGTTACGCATATAGGATATTCATTAGTTAAGTATACTCATACATAATATGTAAGTTTAAACGCATATATAAACATTCAACTTAGTTGTATACTCTTCACAAACTTCATCACACACCTTGCGTACTTATAGCACAAAATCAGTTTATAAGATACCATGAAGTCGAATAACATAGTTTCTAATCATTGCTTTATAGTTTGAAAATACCTTTTGGACTTAACATTTGAAAGTTTATAATCACCCATTAAACATTCAATTTTATCATTTAGCATGCTTCTTAACACATTAGATAACATAATGGTCATATAATACAGGTTAAGGTAACAACATAAGCCTGCAAACACCCTCAGACTAACAGCAGAAAACTAATCCTACCGCAGACTGGCGCATCCGCGCTTGGTTTGTACTAAGGAGTGGTGCGGTCGCGCTGCTCCTTGTGCAAACCAAGACATGGATGCTTATGCAGAAGGTTAGTGTACACCCGTCTTTCACATATATAAATAATCATGCAAAATACACATGTCAGTATGTGAATAACTAGGTTTGACCCTACATTATAACATTAACATAGGTCATTATCCATTTTCATTTAATCAAGACTTTAAGTGTTCAATTCACAAATTCTCTTACATTTAACCGTTGTACACATGTTATGTGGTCAATAGATCTCAACCATACATGCCTACATTAGATTAGTCATGTATTTCTAGTCATGAAGTTTTACATCATTTATACTTGTCATTTTGCATGCTCAACTATTTACAATGCATATGACTAGCTAGGTATTTACGCTAATCATAGTCCATATGCATGACACACCTAACCATGATGTCTCATACTAGAAAACTTATAACGTAGTTGATGACAAAACTAGTTTTCAAAGTTTCTTTTTAAAATCTCATATTAAGTCACCAAGCATGCAAAGTCACTTCATTTACTATACATCATGCTCTCATATACACATTAGACCATATAAGCATGCTTACAAGTTCCTATATATTTTATCAAGTTTGTATTTGAAACTTGAAGTCTCCCTTAGTAAAACTTATTTAAGCATTCAATATAAGTCCACATTGTCTAAATCATGCTTTCATAATCACATAATAGATCGCATAAGCATGTTTTGAAGTTCAAAACTTAGTGTATACATAGTTCATTTACACATAGCTAGTATAGTCTTTTACTTGCATTTTTTCTTTAAATCATGCTTGAATAGTCTATGTTATCTCTAACAATATAAACTAGTATATTGGTCACGTGTCGATGCATATCAGAACTTAATACATTCGCACATAAAGTCATAACATGTATTACATAATGTTTATCAAACTAGTTTCCAAATCTTTAAGTTTTCTTTGAATGTGCACATCAAACCAAGTTACAAAGACTTACTATATATTAAACAACACCATTCCATAGTTTATGGTCATCTATATGCATATTCATACCAAAGTAGCATGTTCATGACAACTCAAGGAACCAACATCAGTATGACAAACAACCCGCACGGTCGTGCGGTGAAGTACTAGGGAAGTGGCCAAAGGCAAACAAAATGACTCTGCTTCTACAGAGCCTCAACACATGCATTGATAACATAGACATCATTTGTATAACTTACGCATTTCATTAATCTTACTATATAGTTTTCATGTTATATAGTCATATCACAATGTCACACTTAGCAATTTATTGAACAAACATTAATCTTATAATATTAATCAATTATTTATTCATTAATATTTTATTCCTCACAATATCAATTAATTAACAATATATTATTAATTAATCATTCACATATTAATTCAATTCTCATTATCGTGCCACACAAGGCATTTCACAATTCTCATCACAGCTCCATATTTTTCTCAATTTTAATTAATTGAATTATTCATCTCACAACACATTAAGATTTATATTCAAATAAATATTCATTTTATTATTATTATTATTATTATTATTATTATTATTATTATTATTATTATTTATTCATGAAATTCATGGTTATTACACAAGAAACCTTAACGTTATTCAGCCGTTGGCAATTAAACCCAGCGAAGCATCGGAGGCGGTCCGATGATGGTAACCATGGAAGGACATTTCAATTAGGGTCAGGCAACCCTGACAACACAAACTGTTGGCAGTAACTCCAAAAGAGCATTGGAAAGACTTGGCGATACAAACCAGGGAAAACCATCCTCATCGGGGAGGACCAATGATGGAATCTTTTATACAAGTATTCATTAGATAAAGCACAACTCCCCAAGAGTCTCTCATACATGAGAAGTACATCCTCAGTGGGAAGTCTGTACCAAGGATTAAGGACTTTGATGATAACCCCAATGTCAACATCCTGGAGATTCCTATGAGCTTTGGAGTATACATCTAATTAGTTCATCAGGATCATTAGTGATTACTTCAGTCCCTAACAGAAGTCGTGGGAGCAGACAGTCATCACATCCCATTGGAAAACTGTTCAACAAACCACATTCAGCGTATATTTGCATCATGCTGCATCGCATCATGTTTATCTTGTCACATTTCAAGTGTCTAGTATTCTTTATCCTATCCATGCCATTACATTGTATGAATATGATAAAGAGGGGCATCTGTAGACACTCAAAATTTTTGTATTCCTATTACTAACCTTGCAGGGGGCAAAATTGTTTTCCGGAGATAACCTTGGAAGTCAAATCAGCTCAGTCCCAGAGACAACCCTGGGATACTCAGTTTTCAATCTCGGAGACAATCCTGATATGTCCAATTTCAATCCTAGAGATAACCCCAGGATATTCAGTTCCAAACCTCGGAGATAACCCCGAGGAATACAGTTCCATTTCTGAAGAAAACCCTAGAGAAGGTAGTTTTAACCTCAGAGATAACCCCTAGGCACTCAATTCCAACCCCGGAGATAACCTCGGGAGGTCAAGCATACCTCAGAGACAACCTTGAGGATATCCAGTACTCACAGCAGCCCAATCTCAGAGATAACCATGAGCAACGACTGCTACATCAGCCCAAAGCCGGAGATAACCCCAGTGAGGGGTAAAATCGTTATTTTGCCCCCTCGATACTACATTTATTTCATCTCAACATCATTTCATCCCAAATTCTACATAGAAGTGTCCCACAAGAACCATAGCTTAAAATCCCGAGTGACTACTATACAAGACAACACACCGGATAGAATTTAAAAACTTAAAGATCTGGTCATGAACCCATCTTCCCAGCTTCATACAACCTCTTATCCCATGTCATTGTGTAGCTCTCGACAATAGCATTCTGGAGAGGTATATCACGCCTCAATCGGATGCCAGGATTGAAAGTTATGAAGATTCAAGCGGACAACGCATTGCACAAGTGCACTTTCTTTGAGACGGCGGGACCCGCAGAGCCTAGGGCACCCCAGGCAGCCGCAGGTAGACCCGCAGTTGCCGCAGGTGGAGCCGCGGCTCCCCCCTCTATAAATAGAGGGTTTGGGGTGGCCATTTTAAGAGAAAAAATGTGAGAAAGTCATGTCCATTTAATCTGTACACATTTTAAACTGAGTTCTTTCTTTTTCAAAATACTTATGATCTCGTGTTTTGCTACATATTGAAATATAACAGGTGGAAACCGAGTATTCATTCATCAGAAGGTATATGAAGTCTTCTTTGCAGCCCACTGTAAGACACCTCAGATTTTTAAGCGTTTTCTCACTTCTATCAGCACATATCTATTCACGTTGAGAGTTGTGTTGTGTGTGTATGCACGGATCGTCGATCTGTGGCTTTTATTGCTTTTATATATATATATATATATATATATATATATATATATATATATATATATCTTCCCATCAAACTTTGTTTGAGTGAGCCTGGATATACATCCGGAGCGTTTACTGCTTTTGTATATATTAAAATACTTATATATATACTTATTGTCCTCAAACTTTATTTGATTAAGCCTTGATATACATCCGGTGCGTTTATCGCTTATATATATATATATATATATATATATATATATATATATATATATATATATATATATATATATATATATATATACTATTATCAAACTCTGTTCGATTGAGCCTAGGTGTGATATCTGGTGCGTTTACAGCATATATATATATACATTTTTTCAGGCCTGGAGATCACTTTGTGGCCATTTACCGCTTTAATTATATATATATATATATATATATATATATATATATATATATATATATATATATATATATATATATTTGTTTGGCCTGGAGTTTAATTCGTGGCCTTTTATAGCTTTTATACATACATGTATATATATATATATATATATATATATATATAAGGGAGCCCTTCCATAGCAACCGGTTGCCATGAGAACTGTGCAACAACCCCTTTTTGTACCGTTGATAAACTTATTGGAAGGCTGAGATGAAACATAAATTTACCAAGCCGTAAGAACTTGTACCGGCTTTTATTTTAATATGAGGACCCCTCCATAGTCAACATGTTGTCAGTTTATACCAATAAATTGAATTTTTAATATTAAATAATATCCAACCGGGACAAGCTCATACGGCTGTAAAAAAAAAAAAAAAAAAAAAAAACCAAGGACAAAATAATATAGCAACAAACAATATAAAACTTTTTATTTTTATTTTTTTTTTACAGCCGTATGAGCCTGTACCGGCCGGTAGAATTTTTTTTTTTTTCTAACAGCCGTAAGAGTTTGAAGTGGTACATTTTTTTTTTTCCGGCCGGATGAGCTTGTCCCGGTTTGTATTTTTTTTTTTTTTTAACAGCCGTAATAAAGTTTGAAGTGGTACATTTTTTATTTTTTTTTCCGGCCGGTACAGGCTCATACGGCTGGTACCTTTTTTAAAATTTTTTTTTTCTTTCCCGGCCGTAAGAAGCTCATACGGCTGGTATTAAAAAAATAAAAAAAAATTATGTTATTCAAGCAACTCGCTGCTAAACAGACTCGAACTCGCAACCTCAAACTCCAAACATACGTCATATGACCACCCGAGCACCACGGGCCTAGCTGTCAATATCAGCCAAGGAATTGTCTTTACATTAAAACTTTACCATCCCCCAAACCGGTACAGGCTCATACGGCTAGTACTTTTTTTTAAATTTTTTTTTTCTTTCCCAGCCGGTACAGGCTCATACGGCTGGTATTAAAAAATTAAAAAAAAAATCCGGCCGGTATAGCTTGTCACGGCTGGTATTAAAAAAATAAAAAAAATTATGTTATTCAAGCAACTCGCTGCTAAACAGACTCGAACTCGCAACCTCAAACTCCAAACACACGTCATATGACCACCCGAGCACCACGGGCCTAGCTGTTAATATCAGCCAAGGAATTCTCTTTACATTAAAACTTCACCATCCCCCAAAAATCTAAATTGTTGCATTATTATTATTATAGTACGATTTATTATTATTAACAAGTCTATATAATACATATGGGGGTTTGATATTTAGAAATAAGTTAATATCTATATTTATTAAGCAATGATTATTAGAAATAATTTTATATATTAAGCAATGATTTTATTATTCAGAAATGATTTTATACAATAATAAAACTAGTGAAGTATAATAATAATGTCACACTATCGAATTTATAAAAGTAGTGAAGTATTATAATAATAATAATAATGTGATTATCAATATTATAAGTACAGATTATACCAATACTAGTACTGCATAAATATATCAAAAGAAATAGTACATATTACATGTTCATTTTCATAAAAAAGAAAAAAAAACATAGAATGATTAATACAACCGACGCCTATATCTCAGAGGCCGGAAGTAATCTTGCAAATTTCTTGTAGAGCTCCCATGCGACGCGGTAACGAAAGACTGTGACATCTTCCAAGGACCACTTCTCTTCATAAATATTACCGTTGGCCCTAACGAAACAGTCAACATATTTGCAGACAAAAATGCCACAGTCTGTGTTGTTGTGTTGTTTCGATCGAATCTTTAATGTCTGCACAGTAGGATTACCGCTGGGCCACTCACGCATCGGATTACCATTTCGCAAACAAAATGGTATCAAATGTACCTGCATGTACAAAGTAGTTGGTTAATAATTTTTTAATATAATAGGACATTATAAAATTAAAATATTTTAAGACTAAACATACCGCAACTTTAACGAATTCTGAGTACATTTCATGTAACTTAATATACTTGGTGTCATTGTAGTGCGGGTCAATTATGGTAACCATCCAATCTTCAACTGAGAATAGGAACAAGACAAAATGGTGTTGATTGGTACTACACACCGGCATGAATATGTATTTGCATTCGTGTAAAGGTGGACCAACATCTTGGTTAACATACGGGTCACAAAAACTCCATGCAGTATTCACGTTAGTGCATGGCACATAGCCCTGCCCAAGATGCATGAAGAATGAATTCATGAAACCAAATTGGGACCACCTTTGTATTCCCCGCGACCTGTAGTATTCCTCTCTATCTCGTAGCAACAGCATATACGCGTCTATGACATGCTCGAATATCCAACTCCCAGGCCCTAAGGATTGCACTGCATTGTGTTCTAATTCATATAAATGGCGCGGATGTGATAAAGGATATAAATCCCCTTCTGGTGCCACGACGTTTCCAAAAATATGTTTATTTACAAATGTCTCCTTCCAATCTCTAAGTCTTTTGGATAGGGACCCTTTTGGTCCATAAGAGATGTCGTCTCCCGCATCTTGTACCTGATTGAGACCCAAATGTACATTATTATTATATAGCAATAATAGTTAAAACCATCACTATTAACATAACTATATATACCTCCTCGTAGGCTTGGAAGGTTGGAATGTAACACTCCTCGTAGGCTTGGGTGGTGGGAATAGAGCTCTCCTCGATTACTTGTGGGGTGGGTATGTAGCTCTCTTGTACAACATAATCAGTTTGTTTCCCAAGCCCTTCACTGAGTTGTGTGTATTGCGACTGTGGTCCAAAATTTGTGGGACCCCCTTGTCGAGGTATTTGTTTACCTCTTGCTTCGAAGTCGTATAGAGCGTATTGGAAATCCCAATTATTTTTTTGTAGAACCAACTCGGGAGGCAGCTGAGTAAGTGCTGAAAATTTATCAAGTAACGACTTTGCACTCTCAACCTGTCATGTAAGATAAACACAAACAAATATTATTAACAATAAATATGAATAAATGTAATATTAAGTATTTACTCCAATACATGATTTATTAAAGAAGAATATAATTTTATACCATTTGAATAAGGTGTTGTTGGTTGTAAATGGCCCGAGGCTGATAACAACTGTCGTGGTCGCTTGTCTGTCGAGGTCGGTGGATTTTCCAACGTGTAATTTTCCTATACCAGACCATGTAATCATCTATTGGGACATAATCAGCAACTTCAGTTTGTTGTCCTTCGAGATGATCCATGTATGCCTCCCACATCGAAATATATTCCCCTCTCAAGGCCATGCAATCCTCGACATCAATAAATTTAAACTTTTTCTCCTTCCTAAGGTCACCGTGGTTTTTGGCTGGTGATGGTATGCCTTGCATGAACCCGAACTGTCTCATCACACGATCCGGCATCTGAAATTTCACAATATCAAAGTGGATCAAGGGGACCCCACCAGATCCCAACAACCTGCCTTCAAAATTAAATCCACTGATATCATCATCCCACACTATGTAAGGCCGCCAAACGACATCCCACATAGACTTAATATCTAACTCCCCTCGGTAAAATGACAAATGGTGATGGGGATTCTCACGTCTACCAGGGTAACTGTGGGTTCCAAAATAGGACCATGCTAAAGCCCTAGGTAACCATAAGGATGATTGTGGCCAAGGGTTTGGCTTTTCAATACTTACACGCTCATAAGCCCAAATTTGTAACAACGTAACACAACCATTAATGTATTTAACTCCTTTCCTAGTAGCAGTATATAAAGATCTGTACAAATATGCTAACACTGCCGTGCCCCAAGAGTAAGTTACACAATCTTCAGCGTTGGCAATAAAAGACATATATCGTGGGTGCACACTATTTCTATTCCTATTAGGGAATAATATTGTCCCGCACAACCACAACATGTATGCCTTTGTGTGTCGCCCTACAACATCTTTACTTGCATTCTCGGGACAATTATTAAAATGTTCGTGCAACCACACTAATGAAATTGCACTGCGTTTTTTTGAACTAAAATATTCACCAGCTAATTTATCTCCAAAACAATCCCTAAAATAATTCAAATTGGTGACAGCAAGGGGACCCGTTAAGGGCTTTCCCACCACCGGTAACCCAAAAATAAAGTGAACATCCTCTAACGTGATTGTTATTTCTCCACAGTTTAAATGAAAAGTATTGGTCTCCGGGCGCCATCTCTCGACTAAGGCAGATATCAGACCAAGATCAGTTTGGTGTACAACACCTTGATAACTAAATACTCCAAATCCACATTTATCTAAAAGGATTTTTTGTTCTTTTGTCAAAGCCCACTGATTATATTTCTGATCAGTATATTGACTGGAGCTTAGTTTTCCCCTATCTCTCCCATGATATATGTCATCTGATACATGATCTTGTTGATCATGCAGAACATTTGGATCAATTGGCCCATATTCCCAACTATCCATCTTTTACCTAAAAAATACATCAATTCCGTATTAGTATTAAGCAAAATGACAGTAATAACAATACACACTAGCATGCATTAAAAACTGAACAACATGCATGTAATAATAATAATAATGGTAATAAATTAATAAAAAAGTACATAAGCCGGTACAATATTGAGAATTTTAATTTGGGGGGAAGTGAACTGTTTTAAGATATATACAAATTCAAGGCAAATTAAAACAGCTAGGCCCGTGGTGCTCGGGTGGTCATATGACGAGGGATTGATGCTTGAGGTCACAGGGTTCGAGTCTGGTTAGCAGTAAAAAAAAATTCATTTGTAAGCCGTTATAACCTGTACCGGCCGAACGGTTTTAATAATAATAAAAAAAAAAATTCTTATAAGCCGGTATAGCCTCTACCGGCCGGCAGGTTTTATTAATAATATAATAAAAGAAACAAAACAACAAAGGTTTCTGTTGAATCTTTAACTAGTATAATAATATTTGAAAGCCCCTTGATTTTTATTGATTCACATAAGCAAATATAGATCAAATTGATAACTCATCATATCAACAATTTTAAACCCCAATTTGTTCGTGCACATACATAATATTATAATATATAAAAATATATTCTTATTTTTGTAAAAATATGTCCAATTAGTCTAATTAATATATTAAAAATAAAATTACTTTTTAATAAAATATAAAGTGATCAGTATAAATCTTGCATTATTTTGTTGTTATTATACGAAATAAATACATGCATGGTATTATATACCCTTTAATTCAGTAATAACATGCAGTGATAAAAATCATCAACAGAAATTATAAAAAACTGAACAAATAACAATAAATAAAAACTTACTTGTTGAAGTTTTTTACTCCTCTCTTCCGAAATACTCCCTTTCTACTCTCTGTTATTTTTATTTTATCTAGCTTGGCAAGTGAACTTTAGTTTAACAATATGTGTTCTCAATAGACGTTTAAATAAGCTCATGCAAATGTCCGGTACATGAATTAATTTAGGACCAAATTCAAAGAAATGTCTCAGCTTTTTAGTTTACCGAGCTTGCAGGTTTTCTTTCCCGAGGCGATGTGGCAGAAAAGTGGTCAAAAAAATATGGCAGTGCATTTCCCGAGGCGATGTGAGTGTTCGGCCGGTACAGGCTTGACCGGCTGGATATAAAAATAATACTCAAAATTCGTTCGGCCGGTAGTGGCTATAACGGCTGGAAAAATAAAAAATATATATATTATTAATAAAAATGGTTCGACCGGTAGAGGCTGTACCGGCCGGTAGTGGCTATATATTTTTGCTGTTAGCTAGACTCGAACACGCGACCTCAAGCTCCAAACATTCGTCATATGACCACCCGAGCACCACGGGCCTAGCTGTCATATCTTACCTTGGATTTGGATATATCTTAAAACATTCCATCTCCCCCCAAATTAAATTTCTCAATATTTTATTATTATTATTCGATTATTATTATTCTATTATTATTACGAATTGAGTATAAAGCCGTTCCATATTCTATCGGCTTATGTACTTTTAATTATTTTATTATCATTATTATTATTATTATTATAAACACTGTCTGGTGAATGAGTAGTCAAACATAATAATACAACACTATGAGAATAGAAAAAAGCTGACATTGATTTGTTGGGAATAGTACATTAGGTTGACTTCTTGAGCATTAACCGCGACAAGATGTACAGGCTGGTCTTTTTACCTTTAAATATTGTCTAGGAAGTCTTCTTATCCTTCCATAGAATTTTTTCTCTGATATTATTTTCTCTTTTCTCCTCTACTCATAATTTGTTTCATCTAGTTGCCCACTTTCACTTCAGAAAAAAGTTGAAGTTCTGATCGAGCAAAATTCATCACTATTATTCACAAGTAAGTTTTTAAAAATGTCATATAATACATCTGAATTTGTTAGTGAAGTTAAAAGTAATAAATCTGATATTGTTCCATACGTTGGTCAATTATTTTGTACGTTGGAAGAGGTTGAATATTTTTATAGATCATATGCTCGCAAAAATGGATTCGAGATTAGAATTGCAACTAGTCATAAACATGCTAATACGAATGATATCAGATCTAGGCAGTATGTATGTAAGAAAGCCGGTACACCAATTGTTGGGAAGAGTTTACCTGATGATGAAGATAGTAGTAATAAAATAACTAGACAAAAAGACTCTATAGGACGAACAATGTGCAAAGCTAGAATATATGTTGTCCACAATAAGAAAGAAGACAATTGGCGTATATCTACTGTAGAATTAGAGCACAATCATCACTTAGTGACCCCCACTAAAGTAGATTTGATCGAGACTCACAGAAATATTACTCCTGTTGCAAGAAATTTAATTGACACTTTAAATAAGTCCGGTATTGGTCCTAGTAAGATGATGAATGTTTTGAGCACAATGGGAGGTGGGTTGCAAAATGTTCCTTTTTCTACTGCTAATGTTGAGAATGTGGTGCGAGATTTAAGGTGTGATTCTGCAGATGAAAATGATGCACAAGCTGCTGTCAATCATTTGAACAAACTTGCATCCGGATGTGCCAGCAGATTTTTTTTTCGAGTGAAATCTGGTGAAAACAACCGCATAGCTTGTATTTTGTGGGTTGACGCCCGCTCAAGGTTTATGTATCAACAGTTCGGAGACGTTGTGACATTTGATAGTCATACCGGACAAATAACTATTGCATGCCGTTTGTTCCATTTGTCAGGGTCAACCACCATTATCAGTCTATATTGTTTGGATTTGCACTGTTACGAGACGAAACAGAGGATACTTTCGTTTGGGTTTTACAGACATGGCTTGAAGCCATGGACTACAAGGCACCTACAACCATCATCACTGATCAAGACAGAGCCATGAGTAATGCTATTGCTACGTTACTTCCAACTAGTCATCATTTATTGTGTTCTTGGCATATTAGCAATAAATTTCCTGAAAAATTGCATCATGTTTATTATGCGCACCCATCGTTCAAAAATGATTTTAACAACTGTGTGTATAACTCATTGTCCATCGAGGAATTTGAAGAGCGTTGGCATATTCTGATAAGTTCCTATGAATTGTATACTAATGAATGGCTTGGAAGTTTGTATGATGTACGACAGAAATGGATTCCAGCATATACAAAGAGATATTTTGCCGCAGGAATGACTACCACTGGAAGAAGCGAGAGCATGAATGCCTTTTTTGATGAGTATGTTAATGCATCAACAGGTATGCTATGTTTTGTACTGCAGAGTCAAAAGGCTGTAGAAAGACAGTTTATCAGGGAGAGGAAGGCCGACTACATAACAAAACATCGTAAAAGGATTATGGTACTCGGTTCATCTTTAGAAGTTCATGCTGCACATGTGTACACAAAAGAGATGTTTAGACGTTTCCAACGTCAATTCGTCGATTCCATGAAATACAATGTTCATAAACTTAGTGAGATGTGTGACACTGATACTAAGGTTTATGCAGTGTATAATGCAGATGCAACTGAAAGTGGTGGAAGATATAAAGAAGTTGTCAACAATCGACAACTTGGATCGGTGACATGTAACTGCCAAATGTTTTCTCACTCTGGTGAATTATGCAGGCACATCTTGAGATATTTCATAGCAAAGAGTATTTCACAAATACCGACCGACATGATCCTTCATCGGTGGACAAGAGACGCGAACAAAAGCAATGGTGAAGACTTACTCTTTAACTCCACACCTGCTGACTTCGAACAAAATCAAGCAATGCGCTACAATCATTTAATGGCTGATTACCAGGAGTTAGCGAGCAAAGCGGCTTGCTCAGTCCGAGGTTACAAAACTGTTCTTAAACTGAATGCACGAGGAAAAGAGTTGGTTGACCAGTATGATCCGGATGAGAATATTATTGAACTGGCAGATGACGACATTGATTGCACAGTTGGAGATCCAAATCATGATATGGGATACGATAATGACGATGAAGATGCAGAGGTGGAAGAAGAAGAAGAGTTTTTGCCGCCTAATATTTCTCAAACAAAGGGCCGCAAAAAACAATCTAGATTCAAGAGTGCACTCGAGAAAATCATTCCATCTAAAACTCATCGAAAATGTGCAATTTGTGGCTTTGAAACCGACCACGATAAGCGAAATCACTATCGAGTGCTAGGGATTCCTGAGCCAAAAAAATAGGCGTCGGTTGTATTAATCATTCTATGTTTTTTTTTTCTTTTTTATGAAAATGAACATGTAATATGTACTATTTCTTTTGATATATTTATGCAGTACTAGTATTGGTATAATCTGTACTTATAATATTGATAATCACAAAATTATTATTATAATAATACTTCACTACTTTTATAAATTCGATAGTGTGACATTATTATTATACTTCACTAGTTTTATTATTGTATAAAATCATTTCTTAATAATAAAATCATTGCTTAATATATAAAATCATTTCTAATAATCATTGCTTAATAAATATAGATATTAACTTATTTCTAAATATCAAACCCCCATATGTATTATATAGACTTGTTAATAATAATAAATCGTACTATAATAATAATAATGCAACAATTTAGATTTTTGGGGGATGGTGAAGTTTTAATGTAAAGAAAATTCCTTGGCTGATATTAACAGCTAGGCCCGTGGTGCTCGGGTGGTCATATGACGTGTGTTTGGAGTTTGAGGTTGCGAGTTCGAGTCTGTTTAGCAGCGAGTTGCTTGAATAACATAATTTTTTTATTTTTTAATACCAGCCGTGACAAGCTATACCGGCCGGATTTTTTTTTTAATTTTTTAATACCAGCCGTATGAGCCTGTACCGGCTGGGAAAGAAAAAAAATTAAAAAAAAGTACCAGCCGTATGAGCCTGTACCGGTTTGGGGGATGGTAAAGTTTTAATGTAAAGACAATTCCTTGGCTGATATTGACAGCTAGGCCCGTGGTGCTCGGGTGGTCATATGACGTGTGTTTGGAGTTTGAGGTTGCGAGTTCGAGTCTGTTTAGCAGCGAGTTGCTTGAATAACATAATTTTTTTTATTTTTTTAATACCAGCCGTATGAGCTTCTTACGGCCGGGAAAGAAAAAAAAATTTAAAAAAAGGTACCAGCCTGTATGAGCCTGTACCGGCCGGAAAAAAAAATGTACCACTTCAAACTTTATTACGGCTGTTAAAAAAAAAATACAAACCGGGACAAGCTCATCCGGCCGGAAAAATAAAAAAAAAATGTACCACTTCAAACTCTTACGGCTGTTAGAAAAAAAAAATTCTACCGGCCGGTACAGGCTCATACGGCTGTAAAAAAAAATAAAAATAAAAAGTTTTATATTGTTTGTTACTATATTATTTTGTCCTTGGTTTTTTTTTTTTTTTTTACAGCCGTATGAGCTTGTCCCGGTTGGATATTATTTAATATTAAAAATTCAATTTATTGGTATAAACTGACAACATGTTGACTATGGAGGGGTCCTCATATTAAAATAAAAGCCGGTACAAGTTCTTACGGCTTGGTAAATTTATGTTTCATCTCAGCCTTCCAATAAGTTTATCAACGGTACAAAAAGGGGTTGTTGCACAGTTCTCATGGCAACCGGTTGCTATGGAAGGGCTCCCTTTATATATATATATATATATATATATATATTTACAGCTTCTATATATAACTGCTTTATCAGCGTACGGGTTAGATTTGCCTAAATCTGGCTATTTCTCACTTTAACCGGTTCATGGTGACTAAACTGGAAACGTTAAAGCTGGAAAGCTCAGATTTACTCAAATCTAGTTCGTTTTCTAGCTTTTGTACATATTCTTTTATCATGTGAGCCTAGGAATCATGTGATCACAGATTCAGTTCCTGAGTCTAGATTCGGTTCCCGTGATGGACATTTTCAGCTGCAACCAACTTGTAAATTATTCACGGTGTCTGAATTTCCTTAGATGGCTTTCATGCCCACAAGGAGTTCGACACTGCTATGTATATTATTTTCTCGAAGATGCTTCACATCTCAAAAATAATAAAAGCAATACAATCAAACACTTAATAAAAATGAAAGTATCAAAAGCCTCAATTATTATTGAGTACAAGGGTTTGAAAAACCTATTTTACAAAACATCATTGTCATATCTCGTTAAAATTAAACTTTTATACAAAATTTAAACCCTTTGTATATAGGTGCAAACGAGGCATAACATTACTTCTAGACAACTGCACATAGACCTACACACACACATTCAGATAAAAGTTTAAATTGGAAAGTGGCGGTAACCTTGTTATCACGGATGTCGGGGGGTGCCTAACACCTTCCCTCTGCATAATCAAGCCCCCAGACCTTAATGAATCTCTGTTTTGCAGACCAGTTAAATAGTGTCACATCACTAGGTCTATGTGCAAACCATTTCTCAGTTGAGTTGGTGCAACCTGAAAGTAGTATGCATACAAGCTAATCATGTATAATTATAAAGCATATACTTTGTAATCAATCTTATTTATTAATTAATAAAAGAATTATTTATTAAAGGCATTTATTACCTACATGGTGCTATTTTAAAAATATGTGATAAACCCATAGTTTTAAGCAATGCTTTTAAAATCATGATGAGATCATGCTAATGAGATCTAAATTCTTAGATAGCTTAAAACTAAAATGTTCCCAATCAATGGATTACTAAAAAGGGGATTAGTAAATCTGGATAGATTAGTACGTACGTTGCTTGCTCATTGGATGAGGATGATTGATCTCATGATCATTTGTGTGGAGACACTAAAGCAAGTATGTATGTGCTTATTAGAGAATAATTTCACTGAACGTGACTCGCTAAACCTAATGGAGTTTTACTTGCCTATCAATAGGAATTAATGTAGTGATAGTAGTACAAATGATCCTTAGACTTGAGATCATCATAGAATCTTATATATAATGAATTACACTTTGACTTATTCCTTAAGACCTTTAGGGTATATCAAAGGGTATGCTTGGGTGTAATCAATTATATATGGAGATAATGAATGATCAATAAAGAATCTACCACTTCTAGTAAAAGAAAAAAATGTCATATGTGATTCGATAAATGACAACCCAGGAATCCTTGGCCAAGGTGGAATGAAATTAGAAAGTAGTTTATAATTTGCATTCATTAGGAGTTGTGCATTTGGGAATCGAAATAGATATAATTAAATAAAATAAGACTTGATAGTAACTTCATGTCTTATATTTAATTGAAACATTGTATGGTGGAAGGATTGAATTGTACGGTAACTATTAACTCAAAGGTTCTTTTATGATGAATGTTGAAATCTATATTATCTGAAAAGTCGTTGATCACTAGGGATGTTTATTCCTATTGTAGAATAAATATTATTTAGTTTAAATAAATTAATCGTTTAATTTATTAATTTAAATAAGATTAGAATTGTTCTAATTGATTTATTCACAACCGGTTTAATATGAAGAACCTAAAGGGTCACACCGTAAAAGGAAGAATAATTATTTAAGAAGTTAATGGTATAATCGTAATAATATGTTAAGTATATTTAATTTAATCTATGGTGATAGAATAAATTAAACAGCTTAATATTTATTATTTAATATTTTAGAAATATTAAATATAAATTAATAAGAAGAGTCTTATTAATATTATTACAATTATTATTATTTTAATTTCTAAAAGAGGTTATGAATTAATTTAATACAAGTACTCTCATTTATTCCTAATAGGATTAGGAGGGAAAATTAGTTAAAGGAGTTTAATTAATTATCCCTAATAGGATTAGGGAGCCCATTTAATTAAATAAATAATACCTTATTTTAATAGGGTTACCTACAATCTTTATAAGAGGAGTCTTATATCAGATATCAAAATATACGTAATTCCAAGTTGTTGGGGAGTACGCCACTTTTTCTATAGAGATAGGAAAAACTATGGTTTGAGCCAATACACCCTTCTTCTTGAAAATTGTTCTTCCTTGGTGGATCACCTCTAGAGGCCATACACTTGGGTGACTAACATTGATCAAAGGAAAGAATCTGCCCGGAGATTCAAGGAAATCGCGAAGAAGTAGGAGGTGAACTCGTACCTGTGGAAGCTCGTATCTATAAGGATATGATTTCATAACTTCTTGTTCTTTATTTTAATTAATAATATGCATAAAGGATGATCCGAATAATTAGTTTATGAAAAATTTTAAAATCTAATTTTATTTTGCTTCCGCTATTTTTGCAATTTGATTGCTACTTTTGTAAGACCCCAAATTATTAATAAATGAAATTTAATTTCCTCTATTTATCATGTTAAAATAGTAAGGGTTGATTTGATTAATGTGGTTAGTTATGGGTGAAATGCGCAAATATTTTAAATAAGCAAGTGGTTATAAAATACTCATTGTTGTCGGGGAATATTCGTACGATGGTGCAGTCTTTTGTGGGCCCCATAACGGAAAGCGATTGGATGAAGAAAAACGACAAGTATAAGTTGTTTATAAATAACGGCGCAGTTGTTACCGTAAATACTGTTGGAATACCCAGTGGCTAAAACACAGTAATAGGCATTGTTGAACAGTAGCACACGGTATTGCACCAATTATTGATTCTTACATAAGAAGGAACTACTCAATATTTGTTACAGTAGTTACTGTTCAGTATTTTATTTTATTGATTCAATAATTGCTTCGTTGATATTTTATATTACTATTGTTTCAATAATTGTCACTACATAGTATTTTTCATTATTGGAGCAATAATTCATATTATCTGAATAATATTATTAGATAACATTATTGGCAATGTCTAGAAAGTTCTGTCTAAGGAGAGGTTTGGTCACCTAATTGCGCGCCAGTAAGGAGAAATCTTTATTGGAAAGCCCTCTCTTTACTGGGAACGGTCTGGTTGCCAGTACTGTGATTCTGTAATATTATTTGTGAATAATTAATTATTGATTTATATGATGAGGAAAATATTAATTTTATGTGGATATAGATGGAGAAAATTTTTAAAGTGGCAATTGTTAAAAATTGATATTTTATCTTTTCTGATAAAATAGTATTTTATTATATTATTATAATATAATAATGGGGATATTTTTACAATGAATGTGGGATATATGAGTATATGAGGAGGAAGAGTATTTTTGTTGCAAAAATTGTTTAACACATGTTTTGTGTGTCGGTGGACCCCATTTCTTGACTGAGATTTAATTATAGCCTGTAAAATCGTCCGTTTATGGATTTCGGTCAATTTTTGTTTGGAATTTGAAAAAATCTTTTTTCTGCAAAGTTGTAGAGAATTGAATTTCCTATAAAAAGTCGTGAGATTTGAATTTTTTGATAAAAGGGCTATTTATTATGAATTATTGAAGTTCTGAAGTTCCGAAATAATTATTTTTTAAAAATTTTAAATTTATTTTAAAAGAAAAACGTTTTTGTGGTTGGATGGTGGGCACATGTGTTGCAAAATATACTGAAATCAAAATTTCCAAGTTTGTGTATGATTTATATAAATTTATATTATTATATTTAATTTTCTGCTTTGGTGTTCTACGCATTTTCCTATAAATAGGGTGCTTAGGTTAGAATTGAAAATCACACCAGAAACTATAGATTTCTCTCTCTTTCTCTCTCTATAATATCGAGCGTATTTGTGAGTATTTTAGTACTTTGAGTATTGCTATACGGTGTAAGTTCTTTCAGCACTATATTCAGTATTCCAGTCAGAAGTACTATTCTTTCTGAGGTAAGAGATGTTATTTTATTCGAAAATGATATTATTTCTTCAATATCATTATGTCGAAATATTGGTTGGAAATTTTTATCAAATTTGAAACTTTTTTACGTCGGGGTTACTATTCATGAGTTACTATTCATGAGTTACTATTCACGAGTTACTATTCATGAGTACTATTCACGAAGCGTGATGATGTTTTTTGTGAAATTTCTATCTTTTGGTGTCGGAGTTACTATTCACATATACGACACTATTCACGTATACGGCACTATTCACAAATACGGCACTATTCACCGAAAAATGAAATTTTTTCTTTTTGTCCAAAATATCTATTCTGGATACTAGCTTTGATTGTATCCATGTTTTGATCATTCTTGAATTTTACCCCATTTTAGTTATTTATGAAGCATTTTTGAATGAGAATTGTTCAAAGTACGAATCCTTAATATTTCTTCTTTTGCTTCACTGGATTCGTTTTCTTTAAAATATTTTTTTTCATCATCCTCAGTCCTAAATGATGATATTACTGAATATCTTTGGCCTGTAGTGCAAAGATGAATGATTTCTTGATGAATATCTTTGGCCCGTAGTGCAAAGATGAACAGGTGTTGAGATGAACATGACCGACTGATTAATATCTTTGGCCCGTAGTGCAAAGATGAACAGGTGTTTAGATGAACATGAACAACTGATGAATATCTTTGGCCTGTAGTACAAAGATGAATATTTGATTCCAGATATATATTGATTGATGTTACAGGGATAAAATATCGACGATGAACTTTTAAATTCATACATAGAAGAAGATAGTAGTTTGCATTCTCTACTTAACTCTTCTAATGAATTATTATTTCCGCTGCGAAGATTTATTTAAAACTGGTTGTCTATTGTATTCTATTAGATTTTTTTCTGTTGAGGACTAACGATAATTTGTTCTATATTATCTTAGTCATAATATTCTTTACTGGGCTAGTTGAGCTCGCCCTTTTTCTTGTTGTTCCATTTTTCTTCTCAGGAGGCGAGAATGTAGCGAGTACTAGTCGGGGCGTGGAATGATGGTTCTAGAAGTTGTTCTAGTAGTCCTCACTATTCTGTAAAATAGTGTATCAATAATTGTAATGAGGACTTATTTGAGTGTGGATATTATCTAGATGACAATATTTGTATTTAAACTCACAGTTTTTATGTTGTATTAATAAAGTTGTTGTTTCTGTACCATGTATTTTGACGACTCAGAATGGATATTGTATACCTATTTTGGGGGCGTCACAGTTGGTATCAGAGCTTAGGGATATGGTCTCTGGCGGAGATCGGGGAATAGTACTAGGAGGGGAGAGACGAGTAATCCTTTGCTAGTATGTCATACCTAAGTTTATTTGTTGGCCAGTTGAACTATATGGTTAATATGTGATATATTAATTTGTTTAATTAACCCTTGTTTTATAGCAGTATTTAAGAATGGCAGTTGAGAATATTAACGGTGGAGTTAATGAGACCGTGGAAACACCTTTAATTACCATCCAGGGGAACGTGCAACAGGAAGGCAATATTCCTCCTGTAAACAACACCACTGAGCAGACGATGAACGACGAGATGTTTAGGAGCTTTTTGCAGTTTATACAAAACCAGATGAGGGAGACTCGTGTACTGAATACGGGTGGAAATGATAGCAACGCGCAGCTTGTCACGGCCAAGGCAGTTCAAAGAGTTGGGACCACCAGAATTTAAGGGAAAGCCGGATCCGATCATGGCGGAAACATGGGTCAAGCAAATTACCATGATATTCGATGTCTTGGGATGCACGGAGGAATAGAAGGTTCCATTCGCCACCTTTATTTTCCGTGGCGAGGCAGATTACTGGTGGGATTATGTGAAACGTATCCAGCTTGCCGCACTTCGCATGTCTTGGGAAACGTTTCAGAAACTTTTCAACGAAAAATACTTTCCTGAAAGTATTCGTCATATGAAAGAGGTAGAGTTTATTAGAATAGAACAAAACAACATGACGATGTCCTAATACGAGGCGAAGTTCGCAGAGTTATCCAGGTTTGCACCTCATTTGGTAGAAAATGAGGAACGAATGACGAGGATGTTTCTGAGAGGTTTAAAACCCGAGATTCGGCAATATCTTATCTCTCATAAATTTTCTTTATATTCAGATATTTTCAACAGGGCTCAATTATTAGAGCGAGATAGCAAGTACGTTCAACCAAGAGATCGCAACCAGGATCATACCGGTGACAGCAGTCATCAGAACAACGATAACCAACGGAGAAAGAAAAATACGGACAAGAGCGACAACCACTCTGGTGATAATCGTGGCCATGAAAATAGAAGAAGCGAGTCGGGGGGAGATTTTAAAAAGAGGAGATTCAACAATGACACTGCGAAGACGTCAGCACCAGCAGCAACTGGTTTTAAGGGAGGAGAACGACCACCGGTCGTATGCTATAAATGTGGAAAAGAGGGACACATCAGCCCAAACTGTCCACAACAGTTCAAGGTATGCTATAATTGTGGAAAAGAAGGACATATCGCTCAAGATTATACGGTAGCAAAACCCAGTCCAGCGGAGATGGTGACTCAAAAGGCTGTCCCGGAAAAGTCAAAGTCAACGGTTCCTAGAAGAGCGTTTGTCGTGACTGGTCAGAATGCGAGGAACCCGAACGAAGTTAGCACGAGTTAGTTAATTATAAATTCTTACGAAGTTTATACCTTATTAGATACCGGTTCTACCCATTCATTTATCTCTCTTGCTTATACTCAACGTTTAAACTTGACTCTGGAGAAAATTAGACTTTGACCTATCTGTGGAAACTCCGTTAGGAGAAACTTTCGTCACATCCACTGTTTATAAATCTTGCCTGATTCAAGTTGGCACTATCGCATTACCTGTTGACCTTATTTCTTTAAAGATACTTACTTTTGATGTGATTTTGGGGATTGATTGATTAACTACTCATCATGCCAAAATTGATTGCTTTCGTAAGGTTGTTAGTTTTCATATTCCTAAGCAACCTGTTATTCGAATTCAAGCAACCAAACCATTGAAGTCAAACACTTTCATATCAAGCCATAAAGTCATTCGTTTATTGAAAAATGAATGTCAAGTTTTCTTAGCCCATGTTATGGACTTAAACAAAAATACGTCAGATTTGAATGATATTTCTATTGTTAGCAAATTTCCTGATGTATTTCCTGAAGAATTTCTTGGCTTACTCCCAAGGTGTGATATTGAATTTTGTATCGACTTTGAACCCGGTACAAAACTCATTTCTAAAATCTCATGGCTCCTATTTAACTTCAGGAGTTAAAAATTCAACTATAGAATTTGGTACCTGAGCCTTTATCTGGTGACTTCCTTTGTGGAATGCACCAAAGCCAGACTCTCCTATAGGGGACGCCATATTCGTGCGGCAGTAAACTGATAGGTGTCATTGTGACGTGCTATCCAAAATTGGGATATGAGTCACAATTGAGAGTAACCTAAGTCAGTAATCGAAAAACGTAGCTTTTTATGCTTAGCTGGTTATTATCGAAGATTTTTTGGAAAGATTTTCTCGAATCGCTAATCCATTAACGCAGGTGACTCGTAGAGATACAAAATTCGAATGGAACAAGGAATGTGGAAAGAGCTTCGAAGAACTCAATAGGATACTCATTTTGGCACATATTCTGACCATACCATTCTAGAAAAGTGAACGTGGTAGCTGACGTGTTGAGTAAAAGATTGTATACGAGTACAAATGCGATATTATCAAAGACCCATTTTATATAACTTACAAATGATAGATATAGAGTTTAAGACTCTAGGGACTCACGTGATGATATACGAGTAGAACCGACTTTAATCGATAAAGTTAAAAACGTTCAAGCTACACACCAGAGCTGATGAATATGAAGAAGGAGGTACAAGAAGTTGTTATTCCAAAAGCGAGAATTGGCGAGGTGAGGAAAGCTCAAACCTTCGATTTATTAGTCCATTTGAAATCCTAGATCGAATAGGAACTGTGGCCTATAGACTTGTTTTACCACCAAGTATGACACGTGTTCATAACGTTTTTCACGTATCGATGTTACGTAAATATGTGGACGACCCGAACCATGTTATTGAGTTAGAACCGGACGAGATAGCCGAAGACTTAAAGTATGAAGAGGTACCTGTCAAGATCTTGGATAGGAAGGAGCATGTCCTACGCACGAAGGTCATACCAAAAGTTAAAATTTTGTGGAGAAACTATGCTATTGAGGAAATGACCTCGGAGTTGGAAACGGAAATGAAAGCGAGGTATCCTCATCTTTTTGAAACACCAGGTACGTACGTCAATTTCGAGTACGAAATTTCATAAGGAGGGGAGGTTGTAAGACCCCAAATTATTAATAAATGAAATTTAATTTCCTCTATTTATCATGTTGAAATAGTAAGGGTTGATTTGATTAATGTGGTTAGTTATGGGTAAAATGCGCAAATATTTTAAATAAGCAAATGGTTATAAAATACTCATTGTTGTCGGGGAATATTCATTTGGTCGTGGAATATTCTTGCTGTCGGGGAATATTCGTACGACGGCGCAGTCTTTTGTGGGCCCCATAACAAAAAGCGATTGTATGAAGAAAACGACAAGTATAAGTTGTTTATAAATAACGGCGCAGTTGTTACCGTTAATACTGTTGGAATACCCGGTGGTTAAAACACAGTAATACGCATTATTGAACAGTAGCACACGATATTGCATCAATTATTGATTCTTACGTAAGAAGGCACTACTCAATAATTGTTACAGTAGTTACTGTTCAATATTTTATTTTATTGATTCAATAATTGTTGCGTTGATATTTTATATTACTGTTGTTTCAATAATTGTCACTACACAGTATTTTTCATTATCGGAGCAATAATTCATATTATCTGAATAATATTATTAGATAACATTATTGGCAATGTCTAGAAAGTTCTGTCTAAGGAGAGGTTTGGTCACCTAATTGCGCACCAGTAAGGAGAAATCTTTATTGGAAAGCCCCCTTTTTCCTGGGAATGACCTGGTTGCCAGTACTGTGATTCTGTAATATTATTTGTGAATAATTAATTATTGATTTATATGATGAGGAAAATATTGATTTTATGTGGATATAGATGGAGAAAATTTTTAAAATGGCAATTGTTAAAAATTGATATTTTATCTTTTCTGATAAAATAATATTTTATTATATTATTATAATATAATAATGGGGATATTTTTATAATGAATGTGGGATATATGAGTATATGAAGAAGAAGAGTATTTTTGTTGCAAAAGTTGTTTAACACATGTTTTGTGTGTCGGTGGACCCCATTTCTTGACTGAAATTTGATTATAGCCTGTAAAATCGTCCGTTTATGGATTTCGGTCAATTTCTGTTTGGAATTTAGAAAAATCTTTCTTCTGCAAAGTTGTAGAGAATTGAATTTCCTATAAAAAGTCGTGAGATTTGAATTTTCTGATAAAAGAGCTATTTATTATGAATTATTAAAGTTCTGAAGTTCCGAAATAATTATTTTTTAAAAGATTTAAATTTATTTTAAAAGAAAAACGTTTTGTGGTTGGTTGGTGGGCATATGTGTTGCAAAATATGTTGAAATTCAGAATTTCCAAGTTTGTGTATGATTTATATAAATTTATATTATTATATTCAATTTTCTTCTTTGATGTTCTAAGCATTTTCCTATAAATAGGCTGCTTAGGTTAGAATTAAAAATCACACCAGAAACTATAGATTTCTCTCTCTTTCTCTCTCTATAATATCGAGCGTATTTGTGAGTATTTTAGTACTTTAAGTATTGTTATACGGTACAAATTCTTTCAGTACTATATCCAGTATTTCCAGTCAGAAGTACTATTCTTTCTGAGGTAAAGGATGTTATTTTATTCGAAAATGATATTATTTCTTCAATATCATTATGCCGAAATATTGGTTAGAAATTTTTATCAAATTTGAAACTTTTTCACGTCGGGGTTACTATTCATGAGTTACTATTCATGAGTTACTATCCACGAGTTACTATTCACGAGTACTATTCACGAAGCGTGATGATATTTTTTGTGAAATTTTTATCTTTTGGTATCGGAGTTACTATTCACGTATACGACACTATTCACGTATACGGCACTATTTACGAATACGGCACTATTCACCGAAAAATAAATTTTTTTCTTTTCGTCCAAAATATCTATTCTAGATACTAGCTTTGATTGTATCCATGTTTTGATAATTCTTGAATTTTACCGCATTCTATTTATTTATGAAGCATTTTTGAATGAGAATTGTTCAAAGTACGAATCTATAATATTTGTTCTTTTGCTTCACTGGATTCGTTTTCTTTAAAATATTTTTTTTCATCATCCTCAGTCCTAAATGATGATATTACTGAATATATTTGGCCTATAGTGCAAAGATGAATGATTTTTTGATGAATATCTTTGGCCCGTAGTGCAAAGATGAACAGGTGTTGAGATGAACATGACCGACTGATTAATATCTTTGGCCCGTAGTGCAAAAATGAACAAGTATTTAGATGAACATGACCAACTGATGAATATCTTTGGCATGTAGTACAAAGATGAATATTTGATTCCAGATATATATTGATTGATGTTACAGGGATAAAATATCAACGATGAACTTTTAAATTCATACATAGAAGAAGATAGTAGTTTGCATTCTCTACTTAACTTTTCAAATAAATTATTATTTCCGCTGTGAAGATTTATTTAAAACTGGTTGTCTATTGTATTCTATTAGATTTTTTTCTGTTGAGGACTAACGATAATTTGTTCTATATTATCTTACTCATAATGTTCTTTACTGGGCTAGTTGAGCTCACCCTTTTTCTTGTTGTTCCATTTTTCTTCTCAGGAGACGAGAATGTAGCGAGTACTAGTCGGGGTGTGGAATGATGGTTCTAGAAGTTGTTCTAGTAGTCCTCACTATTCTGTAAAATAGTGTATCAATAATTGTAATGACTTATTTGAGTGTGAATATTGTCTAGATGACAATATTTGTATTTAAACTCACAGTTTTTATGTTGTATTAATAAAGTTGTTGTTTCTGTACCATGTATTTTGACGACTCAGAATGGATGTTGTATACCTATTTTGGGGGCGTCACAACTTTAATCTTCACAAAATCTTATAGTGGTATCAAAGCCAAACTTTATGCGAATTATTAATTATTTTGATTCCATATATGTATGGGAATATATTTTGAATAATTTATTGAGCATAATTTGTTGTATAGAATTATTATTTTATGAAGAAAAAAATGCGGAAAAAGTTTTCGAAAAACATTTTTTTAATGCATCCGTGGGTGATTTTTTTTAAAAAAAGTTATCCTGGATCACTCTTTACAGTTACATCTTGATTCACGTGAATGATGAACTTTTATAATTATATTTATGATTAGGACTCTTTACAGTTCATATTAAGATAAGAACTCTTTATAGTTATATATTATATATATTATAAATCCTGGTCACGTGATGATGAGCATAAACCGAGTAGCCACAGAAAATCACAGAAACGGTTTTTTTTTATAAAAAATTCGCGATCATATGTGCATGTTCATATGATTATTCCGTAATATATATTTTTCATAAAATAATAATTTTATAATTAAAATAAAGAGTTTATTTAATCTTGAAATTGGATTTCATGCAACATAAAATTGTCCAATAAATGATATTCATATATATATATGAAATGATTTTATTTATTGATACATATGATGATATGTATGATAATATATGGGATTGATTGTGGACTATTGACCAATGTGATTGAATTTATTTTGATTGAATATTTGAATGAATGAGTTTTATTAAATGGGGTCTGCGTACCTCGTCTTTTCTGATTTTCTTCTTGATGTAAATTTTATCTTTCTCCTATGTATTTCCCTTTGACTGCTAATCAAGGTTTCTATTTAAATTAAATAGTTTAATGTAATAGGAATAGTTAAATTTTTTTGAAGAACCGGAGATCAAGGAGAAATGAGCGCTCGAAGACCCGTTTGTAATGGAGCTCGAGTTTAAATGTAATAGTTATATTTAAATGTTTATTCTTGCACCCTAGGGTTTGACCTTTTGGTTCACTTGGTGGCTCTAGTGAACCAAACTAGAATAAAAGTTCATAATCAATCCGGGTAGAATATAGTATTCTATGTGTGCATGTTAGTATTATATATATTATATATTATGCAAACATACTTCACATGTTTAATAATATGACGCGTATTTTATATTTATATTTGCATGCGCGTTAAACAAGATGAGACTAAATAATAACAAATCCCTTAATGAAATTATATTAAGTTGTAACATTCAAAGATAAAAAAAATAGAGTATTAAATATTCAATATGAGTTTGTTGTGCACACATAAGACAAGTATTAAATATTTGAGATGTTGTTTTTATTATATTTAATGTTTATAAGGAATTGAACATTATCGCTTTGTTGTGCACACACAAGGGTTGTAATTTTCCCTTCACTTATATGGAAATGTTGGGTACGACTTAACTTAAATCATTTTAGTTCGGATGTGCACATACTTGACCATTATGATTTAAGAGGCAAATTATAAGGAGTTACATGATGATGTAATCGACAAGAGTTGTCTACCTATGTATTTATATATAGTTTGTTGTGCACACACAAGACTATATACATTTAAATGGGATCCTTATTCTCACTAGAAAATCTTTAATTAGATATTGCCGAACTATATTCATGAGGGTAATATAGTTTGAAGAAAATAGTGGGAGATACCAATATAAAATAAGACCTAATTTATTTTGGTAATTAATTAAATGAATGTTTGCTAAAATATTATCTTTTTACATGCAGAATTTTGAAAATGTCACATACACTAATTTCACTGCGTAGCATACTTGATGCTAACAAACTGATCAGGACCGAATTACACGGACTGGTTAAGAAATTTGAGAATTGTTCTCACTACTGAAAAGATTTCTTACGTCCTAAATTCGCCCGTACCTTTAAAAGTTGTAGAGACAGCCTCTGAGGAAGAGATTGCTACTTTTAAAAAGTCGCAAGATGATGCATCTGTGGCTCAATGCATCATGTTCGCATCCATGAGTAACGAGCTTCAGCGTCAGCATAAAACCATGGATGCTCCTACTATGCTACTGCACTTTCAAGAGTTGTATGGTGAGCAAAGTAGGACTACTAGATATGAAATATCTAAGGAGCTCTTCCGATCTCGGATGACCGAGGGTAATACTGTTGAGACTCATGTCTTAAAGATGATCAATCTGATTAAAATTCTTAGACAGCTTGGGTTCGTCATGGATGGGGAGTTGAGTCAAGATTTAGTCTTACAGTCACTCCCGGACACCTTCTCATAATTTGTTGTGAATTTTCACATAAATAAGTTAGATGTCAGCTTGCCTGAATTACTTAACATGTTGAAAACTGCTAAAGGTCACTTCTCATCCAAGAAGAACCATGTCTTATTAGTGGATGATTCTTCCAAGAAAAGGAAGAGGCCCAAGGTATCTTCTGAAAAGAAGAAATCCAAGAAGGCTAAGGGAAAGGCGAAAGTGAAGGATCAAAAGAATCCTAATCCAGCTAGCAAAGGAATTTGCTTCCATTGCAACAAGCTGGGTCACTAGAAAATGAACTACAAGGATTATCTTGTGGGAAAAAAAGAGCAGAAGAAGCTTGGAGAAACTTTGAATCCTAATCAAGGTTTGTTTATGATTAAAATTAATTTTTCTGAAAGTCAATCTTCTACTTGGGTATTGGATACCGGCTGTGGTTCTCACATATGTAATAATATGCAGGGACTGGTCAGAAGTAGAAAGTTGAGCAAGGATGAGGTCATCCTACGAGTAGGAAATGGAGCAAAGGTTGTTGCATTAGCTGTAGGGACTTATTGTTTAGCACTGCCTACGAGCAAGTCTATTAGTTTAAATAATTGTTATTTTGTTCTGTCACTTATTAGAAACATTATTTCAATATATGTATTGGATATGGATGGTTTTGAAATTATAATAAAGAACAATAGTTGTTCTATTTATAATAATAATATTTTATATGGTGTTGGTAATTTACGAAATGGACTTTACATTCTTGACTTGCATGAAAATATACTTCAAATTGAACAAACTAAGAAAATGAAAAGAGATGATGTTAATTATACCTATATGTGGCACTGTAGACTTGGTCATATTAATGAAACAAGATTATCCAAGTTGCATAAAGATGGGCTCCTAGAGCTATCGGATTATGAATCATATCCAACTTGTGAATCTTTTCACATGGGAAAAATGACTAAATCTACTTTTAGTGGAAAAGGAGAAAGAGTTACAGAGTTGTTAGCGTTGGTACACAGATGTATGTGGACCTATGACAACGAATGCACGATGAGGGTATTCTTATTTTATTACATTCACTGACGATCACTCAAGATTTGGATATGTGTATTTAATGAAATGCAAATCTGAATCATTTGAAAAGTTCAAAGAGTTCAGAAGTGAAGTAGAGAAACAAACTGGCAAAAGTATTAAGATTCTTCGATCATATTAAGGTGATGAATACTTAAGCAGTGAGTTTCTCAATAGCAAAACTAATGATTTAGCCACAGAAGTTGGCACGTTTTATTGAATACCTGATTGAACTTTTAATTTTTTAAATTAACTCACTGAACTAATTTTTATTTTCAAATTGGGTCATTCCGTTAAAAAAAGTTGACAGACGTTAATTTTTTATCTGCGTGGCGCTGACGTGGACGTAAAAAAGGAGAAAAAAAGAAGAAAATGACATAGAAAATAAAAACAAAAAAATTAAAACAACTTTTTACAAAACAGATCTAACCATATTCATCAAAACAGATCTTCATCAAAACAAAAGAAAATATTTAGAGTTTTCTTCATTTTATTTCTTCCCCAAATTTTAGGGTTTTCTTCATTTTCCCCAAATTTTGCCCCTCTACACAACCTCATTTTTGTCCTCCCCCTTGACTCTGAATCTGAGCCCCTTAACCAGTCATAGTGTGACCAAGCCTTTAACATCTTCCTTCAATTTGATCGTCTTGAGAATCCCTTCCCCCACCCCGACTCTCACAGCTTTAATGATATGCGCAATTGCTCGATTCCCGTCTTCGTAAGTCCCGCTCTAGGATCCGACTTGTTCGCCATGGTACTACTGGTTGCACCATTTGTTTAATTGGAACTGTTGTTGGTGTTACTATATCTACTGCAGAAAATGAAATTTGGGGTCTGTCCTGCGAGGTAGAGCTATCCATGGTAAGCTGATTACACTCGGGTTTCATCTAGATGTTTATATAAACAATCATTTGAGCTTAATGTATTCTAACTTTTGGCTTATCAATGATAGTCGTAAGGTGTTCGATGGAATTCCAGAAAGAAATCTTATTTCTTGGACGAATCTGATTTCTTCGTATTCACAAATGGGTTTGGCAGAAGAACGTTTGTATTGCTTTATATTAATGGTTGGTGATGGTTTTGATCCGAAACATTACACATATGTCAGTGTGTTGGGAGAATGCATATTATGATTTGATGTTTTAAATGTAAATGCTCATGATTATTTGTAAAGTCCTTCAAAGAATACATGTACAAGGTCTTAGTGATAAATCAAATCTATTAGGTTGATCTAAGCTCTTAATGTGTATCATTCTGAAAATGAATGTACAGATAGAAAGATCAAAACTTTAGGTTGATCTTGAGATGTAATTGATAGGCTTCGAAGATTGTAATGTATCAATCTGATCAACATTGCAGAATTCAAGGCAGAAATATAGAGCTTCAAGGATCGTAGTGTGCCTGCCTTGAAGGGCCTCTTTGAAAATCGTAGAGTGGTCCCAACGTTTGCCGAGCCAACTCAGAGATCATAATATGCTCTCAGAAACGTAGAGTTTACAACTCAAGCAAGCGAAGATCATAGTGTGCAAATAGTTAAGAGAAATTGTAGTGCTCTCGGCTGATAGCATCAGACCAAGCACCAAGGCGACAAGTCACCACGATCTGAATCATAGAGTACCACGATCTGAATCGTAGAGTATCATTTGTCTTATGTCAGAAGTATCAAGCCTCATGATTTATGTGGAGATAGACTCCAACATATGAGGAATGGATTCTAAACGTTGCAGTACTCACCAGTCCCAAAGTCATAAGAAATATCCTTAGTATGCAACAAAGAAGAGTATTGAAGAAGCTAAGGAAAGAACCATTGGTAAGGGAGGAAACACCTTTTTAGGTGTTAGGTGAGAAAGCAGTCTTCTGTGTCAGTGGGTCAGAATGCAATTCAGAAGAGGTGCAAAAAAGTCTCCATCAAAGAACATAAAGGTCAAACGCATTTAATGCTTCAACGGATGGATCCAACGGATAGTTTTCAAGATCACATATATGAAAATCAAGCAGCTGAGAGAGGTATGCAAGCATTGAACAAAAACGTACAAAACTCTCAAAGCTCAACTCTACGATCTGAAAAAAAAATGAAAGCTTTCAAAGCTACTCAGTTCTTTCGAACAAGTGTTATAACAGCAACTGAGTAGCAATCATCAAGAACTCAACATCTACTAATCAACTTAAGAAAAAGTTCCAAGTCTGCTGGACTTAAAGAGTTCTAAGTGAACTGTAAGAGAGCCAAGTCTGCTGGACTTGAAGAGTTCAAGAGTGAACTAAGAAGGTCCTAGACTGCTGGTCTAGAAGGAATCTGTGTGATTCAGAAGTTGTAAAAGACATCCTTAGTGGATTTCCTAGTCGACGAGTAGAAGAGTGGACTAGGAGCTTTAAGTGCTCTGAACCACTTAAAATGACTGTGTCTTTTACCTTCTTACTATAACTGCTATATCTGCCATAACTGCTATAACTGCCTCACTCTCATAACTCCACTACTTTGTAAACGAGATTAAAAAAAACATTAATTCCACTAAGTTTTAATCATCATCAACTAACAAGTTTAAAACGAAAAGATTTTTAAATATCTATTCAACCCCTCTTCTAGATAGCTATTTTGTCTACTGGGAACTAATAATTGGTATCAAAACAGGTTCTATTATACAGCCTACAAAGCTTTAGTAGATCCAATGGCACACTTACCAAGCGAATCAAGGACTGGAGGAGGCATCAAGCCACCAATGTGCAACAAGGATAAATTTGCAAACTAGAAAGTCAGGATGTAAGCATATATGGACTCAATAGATGAAGATCTATTTGAGACTGTTCAGAATGGGCCCTATGTTCCAACAAAGCTTGCACCAACCACAGACGATCCAAACAAAATACAAATCAAATTCAAAGAGGAGTGGACAGACAATGAGAAGAGAGTTGTCCAACTTGACAAAAAGGTCAAGAACATCTTGTTTCAATCCCTAGAAGACGATCTGTTCGAAAACATTGTCAACATCAAAACAACGAAGGAGGTTTGGGAAGCACTGCTCATCATGCACGAAGGAACGGGAGAAGTAAGAGAAAACAAACAATCACTTCTGACACAGCAGTATGAAATGTTTGCTCATGTTCAAGGCGAAAACGTAACTGCCACCTATAAAAGATTCAACGTTCTGCTCAACTCTCTACAAGCATATGGAAAGATTTATCCAAATAAAGATCTGATCATAAAATTCATGAGAGCCCTACCGAGCAGATGGGATGCCAAAACCACTGCTATTAGAGAGTCAAAGAATCTTCATGAGATGATAGTTCAACAACTATATGGTAATCTTCTGACATACGAACTGGAGCTGTACTCAACGAGCTCAAACCCTATCAGAAGGAAGAAAGAAGGATAAGGGTGTTGCTTTTAAAGCAACTGAAAGTGTATCCAAGGTCAACACTGAGATTGACTCTGACTATGATGAAGACGATGATGAAGACTTTGCTATGCTGGTAAAAAGACTAAGAATGTTCATGCGTCAAGGTAAAACCAGCAAGCCTAAGAAGGTCAACAACTATAGCAGCCAGGAGGAAATGAATGATCTATGTTACAACTGCAAGAAGCCTGGCCATTTCATTGCCAACTGCAACAAACCTCTTAGAGAAGAACTAAAGAAGAAATCACATGCAAAGAAGGAATACAAAGGCAACAAAAGGCCTCAGAAAAGAGACAAAGGCCTGGTAGCTGGAGGATCGTGGAGTGATTCAGACAATGACTCCAATCCTGAATCTGGAGATGATGAAGAACCACAAATGGCCAATCTGTGCCTAATGGCCAAACATGCAAAGGACAAACTAAACTCCAATATACATGAAGTAAGTCTCGATGAGGTATTTGACTTACTCTGTCCTAATGTATACATTAATGAATTAAAAACTGCACTGCATGGCATAACAACTGATCTACATCAATACATGAAGTAGTTCAGGGATCTGTTTAAAGATCATTCACTTCTTCAAGAGGAGAAAAAGAAAGTTCAAGAAGAGCTAGAAACAGCTCTTCTAAGTTCTAACCTTCTCTCCAAGCTTGAGGCTGAGAATGAAATCTTAAAACAAACTAATGAACTCAATGCACTAAGAGAGTTCAATCTAACCTCTAAAATTGAGGAACTAGAAAAGACTATCTCTACATGGAATAAATCCTCATCATCCATGGACTTCCTACTCTCTAGTTAGAGAAGTACATTTGACAGAACAGACTTAGGTTTTGGGGAATCCACCTCAGAGCCATGAGTGGAACAGACTAAGGAAACTAGCACTAGTAATGCCTCAAGTTTTAGTAGAGGCATTACCTTTGTGAAATCCTCACAGAAGGAAGAACCAGTCCAACCTTTTTCTACTGTTTCCATTCATACTCAAAGGAGTAAAGGATCTCATGCTGGCTTGGGCTTCATAAAAGATAAGAGTAATCCAACCTCCACTCACCAACCTCGAAGAATCGTAGAGTCAAGTATGACCAACTCTACGAATCAACTGGGAAGGTACAGTAGAGGTAAGACACACTCATCACTATTTATGAAACCCAAGGACACGTGGAAGAAGGAAAATCAGTTTAACAGAAGGAAAAGTAAAGAACCACACAAGTCCAAATGGAGGATGAGTTATCATACACACACAGGCATGCATCATACTAAATGTTTTATATGCAATAAATTTGGTCACAAGGCTGCCAAGTGTTATTATATTTCCATGCATGTGAGACCCAAGATCAAACAAATTTGGGTCCCCAAAGGCACTAGAAAAGTAGGAACCATGCAAATATGGGTATCAAAATGAACGTTCAATGTTTTAACAGAAAAAGAGCTCCACGATCACAACCTGGTATCTGGATAATGGATGCTCAAGACACGTGACTGGGAACAAAGCCCTTCTATCTAACTACATAGAGAAGGAGGGTCCCTCAGTCATCTTTGGAGACAACGGCTCAGGCAAGACAAGAGGATATGGCTCTGCTGGCAATGGTGCAGTATCGTTCAGCAAAGTAGCATATGTGGAAGGTCTCCAACACAACCTTCTAAGCATCAGCCAACTCTGCGACAAGGGTCACCAAGTAACATTCCTCAACAACCAGTGTCAAGTCAGAGATCTAAAGACATCTGCTGTAAAGCTAATCGGGACAAGAGAAAGAAATGTCTACACAGTAAATCTTGGTCAACTAAGCTCAGACGAGACAATATGTTTTCTGGCAAAAGAATCTGAAGAAATGAACTGGCTATGGCATAGACGGTTCACTACAAGAAAATGCTCTAATAGCGACCAAACATATCAGCGACCGCAATTACGGTCGCAGATAGTATTATTAGCGACCAACATCAGCGACCGTAATTACTTTGTTAATTACAGGATCATAATTTGGATGATCCATGGAGAGCGCCTAGACTGGTTTTTTTAGATTTTTAAAGCCTTGTACTCTTTTAGATTCATTCTTTGGACAATTGTATTGGTTTATATGGATGTTTACGATATCGATTGTATTGTGTTGGATGAATGTTTACAATTGTATTATGTTGGATGAACGTTTATTCATGGATGATCAATGTTTATTATATAGTAGTTATATCATGGATGGATGTTAATATGGATACTTGTATATACTGCTGTGTTGGGATTGAAAGCAGGTACAACAGGTTATTTTTGGGAAATCAAGAAAACAGGCAAAATTTTTATATAAAAAAAAGCCCACCAGCGACCGCATGCAGTCGCTAACACTGTATCAGCGACCGCGTTACCTTGTTAGAATCTAGCGACCACTGCGGTCGCTGCCACGTGTGCCACATCACACCTGACAACTGACTCAGCATAAGTCAGAATAGCAATGGACACGGTCGCTGAGTGCGGTCGCTATTACTGGTCGCTGGTGTCCATCCAGCGACCAGATTACCTTCGACTAATATAAGCGACCGCATTCGGTCGCGGATACCCATCTGCGACCGTGTGCGGTCACTGATAGGCGGTCGCTGATAAGACTTTTTATTGTAGTGGTTGTCCCACTTAAACTTCAAAAGCATGTCCAAACTGGCATCAAAAGATCTCGTTGCTGGCCTACCTAAGTTCAACTTCGTAAAAGAAAGGCCATGCAATACCTGTCAGCTTGGAAAGCAAACCAGAAGCTCATTCAAGAGCAAAACTGCCAACTCTATCGACAAACCCCTTGCAGTTGCTCCACATGGATCTATTTGGGCCAATTCCAACAACTAGTCTTGGAGGAAAAAGATACTCTCTAGTTATAGTCGACAACTACACCAGATTCACATGGGTATTCTTCCTAACTTCAAAGGATGAAACGATCTCCCAATTAATCAAGATGTTCAGACTGGTGATGAACGAAAAAGGAGAGAAAATCAAGGCCATAAGGAGTGATCATGGAAGAGAATTCGACTTCTCAGAAATGGACCAGTTCTGCATAGACAATGGCATCAGTCATAACTTCTTAGCTCCACGAACTCCTCAACAAAATGGAGTATCTGAAAGAAAGAACAGAACTTTGATAGAGGCTAGAAGAACTCTACTAGCAGCAGCTCATCTACCTGAATACTTCTGGGCAGAAGCCGTCAACACTGCATGCTACACGCAGAATAGATCACTGATACACTCTACAATCAAGAAGACATCCTACGAACTGTGGAAAAGAAGAAAGCCAAGTGTCAGCTACTTTCATGTATTCGGCTGTGCATGCTACATTCTCAACAATGGAAAGCAGTACCTGGCAAAATTCTAACCCAAGTCAGACGAAGGAATCTTTCTTGGATATGCCACAGACAGTAAGGCCTAAAGGGTGTTCAACAAGAAGACACTGAATGTTGAAGTCTCAATTCACATCATCTTTGATGAAATAGACTTAGACAAAATAGTGCTTCAAGACACTACGACCGATAATGCAGACACTACGAATGAAGTTGTCGAGCTCCACACCACGATCGTAGTGCCAGATGGTGAAATTGTTGAACAAGAAAATGAGATCATAGACTATGCAAGACAACGAACCTCCACACCAAGAAGAAGAAATAGATCTTGAAGACTTAAGAAAAGAAAGCATCAGGACAGATGTCCCAACCGGAAATAGATGGGCCAGAGATCACACTCAAGATCTAATCATTGGAGATCCGAGTGCTAGAGTCAAAATAAGATCTGCCACCCAAAATGAATGCTTTTATTTAAGCTTCCTGTCTCAAATGGAACCAAAGAAGATAGAGGATGCTATGAAAGACTCCAGTTGGATAGAAGCCATGTAGGAAGAACTCAACCAATTTGAACGAAGCAAAGTATGGAGATTGGTACCAAGACCAAAGAGTCATCCTGTCATTTGAACCAAATGGGTCTTCAGAAACAAAATGGATGAAGACGGAGTTATAACCAGAAATAAGGCAAGACTGGTGGCCAAGGATTATTCTCAGGAAGAAGCCATTGACTACGATGAGACATTTGCACCTGTTGCCAGACTAGAGGCCATCAGAATCTTTCTTGCATTTGCTGCTCTCATGAAGTTCAAGGTCTTCCAAATGGATGTCAAAAGTGCATTCCTGAATGGAGAACTTCAAGAAGAAGTCTATGTAGAGAAACCTCCAGGTTTCATCAATCCATCTCTTTCTAATTATGTTTATAGATTAGACAAAGCCTTATATGGTCTTAAACAAGCACCTAGAGCATGGTATAAAACACTAACTAACTTCCTGATTGAAAATGGGTTCACTAGAGGTAGAGTAGATACCATATTATTTCTTAGAAAGCATAAGGACAAAGTCTTATTGGTTCAAATATATGTTGATGACATTATTTTTGGTTCTACTGACGAAAAGTTATGCAAGAGATTCTCCAAGTTAATGTAGAGCAAGTTTGAAATGAGCATGATGGCTGAGGTAAATTTCTTCCTTGGACTACAAGTGAAGCAGACTGATGAAGGAATCTTCATAAACTAAGCCAAGTACATCAAAGATCTACTTAAGAAGTATGGCATGGAATCAGCCTCTCCCATGAAAACCCCAATTGCTCCTACAACCAAACTTGAAAAAAATGAAAAGGGTAAATATATTGATATAACTCAATACAGAGGTATGATAGACTCTCTTTTATATCTAACTGCCAGTAGACCAGACATAATGTTTTCAACATGCATATGTGCTAGATTTCAGGCTAACCCTAAAGAATCATATTTATCTGCTGTAAAGAGGATTTTCAAGTATCTCAAGGGTACACCTTACTTGGGGCTTCGGTACCCCAAGGAATCCTCATTTGAACTAACAGGATACACAGATGCTGATTTTGCAGGCTGCAAAATAGATAGAAAGAGTACCAGTGGCACCTGTCAATTGAAAGGAAATAGACTTGTGTCCTAGTTTAGCAAAAAGCAAAACTCAGTGCCTACTTCAACTGCAGAAGCTGAATACATTGTTGCTGGCAGCTGCTGTACTCAGATCCTATGGACAAAAAATCAGCTAGTTGATTATGGGTTTGATTTCAAATCAATTCCTATTCACTGTGATAACACAAGTGCCATAGCAATAACTCATAATCTTGTTATGCATTCTAGGACTAAGCATATAGAAATAAGGTATCACTTCATTAGGGATCATGTGCAAAATGGAATTATATCTCTACAATATATCCCTACTGAAAATCAACTTGTTGATGTCTTTACAAAACCTTTAGATGAATCCAGATTTAATAAGTTAATAAGTGAGATAGGCATGCTAAATTTACAACCATAAAATATATGCTCTAGCTTGTGCTAACCATACAGATACAAAAGGCTAAGTTCAAAATCATAGACATGATCGAAGGAAGTCAACGATCGTAGTGCAGACTCAAAAATGACAAAAGCCCCATCAATAAAGCAAGAGTGCATCATGTGATGAGAAAGTTCAAAACAAAGCAATCTCTCTAATAAACGCCTCAGGAATAAACCTAACCCTTGAGTCATTCCAAGAGGTTGGCGCTTCCTGAGCTACCTTAACAGAATGTTAAGTCAAAACTCATCACAAGGATCCGGTCAGACTCGACGATCGTAGCTCAGACACGACGAATGTTATACAGACTCGACGATCGTAGTTCAGACACGACAATTGCTGGAAAGACTCGACGAATGATGGACAGAATCGACGATCGTAGCTCAGACACGACGATTGCGGGACATAATCAATGATCGTAGTTCAGAATCAATGAATGCAAACCAGACTCAACGATCACAAAAGCTACCTCAACGATCGTAGGACACATCAGCTCTGCAGGAACTAAGGGCAAATCAGTACAATCCTTCTCAGTCAAATTCGTAGAGCCAAGCAGAATTTGACACTTGTCCCACTAAGCAAAATGGAGAGAGGGAAGCTAAAAGTACAAATTGAAATCATCTTTTTGAAATTAGAAATTCAAAAGATTATCTATCTCATCCTCTCTCTAAACAGAAACCCTAAATCAGAAGAAAGCTCAGTCAGTCACATTTCTTGTAAGAAAATCAATGGCGGCTGTGACGCCCCCAAAATTAGGTATACATCACCTATCTTGAGTCTCCAGATACATGGTACAGAATTCAAATACAACTTAATAATACAACTGTCGTGTATAAAATGACAAAACATAAACTGTGAGTTTGAATACAAATATTGTCTACTAGAGATTATACAAACTCAAAAGGAGTCCTCATTACAATTATTATCACACTATTTCACAGAATAGTGAGAACTACTAATGCACCATCTAGGACCATCACTCTGTACCCCGACTAGTCTCAACTACGTTCTCATTTCCTGAAGAGAACAATGAAGAAAAGGGTGAGCTCAACTAGCCCAGTAAGAAATATTATGACTAAGATAATGCAAAATAATTTATCGTTAGCCTTCAACAGTGTTAAACTGATAAAATATAATAACTATCAAGTTTAACGGCAGCGGAACAAGCAATCCATTAGAAGAGTCAAGTAGGGAATAAAATCTGCTATCTTCTATGATTCAAAAGGTTTTTCTTCACTTTTATCGCTGGGACTCAGCATAATAAATAATCCACATCATCGAATCACCCCTGCACTACTGCCAAGGATATTCTTTAGTATCACAACCACAAATTATCCATGCACTACGGGCCAAGGACATTCGTGTATTCATTAATGGTTATGATCATGCCAACAACTGTCCATCAATGCACTACGGGCCAATGAGAACTTTTACCACATCACTTGTAACATTACGGTAATGATTACACCGAATAATCCCTGGTCATAATCATACCAAGTCCATCTATGCACTGCAGGCCACAGATGACTCTCAACAAAATATAAACATGAGGATGATGACAATGATATAAAAATTCAATAAAATAAGTTCAAGAATTAATTTATCTAGGAACTGATAACGTCCAAATTGTCAACATGATACTGTTTTATAGAGTAAAATTCAAGAATGCTCAGAAGAATAATTCCATGAAAAGATACTGGATGAAGCGCAAATATCAAGGATATTCCACAAATTTCATGGAGTATAGAAGTCAAAGTTTTAACCAACTGAGTGTAATAAAGAATGGAGTAACAAAAGAAATCACCATGCATGCGATAGACCGCACATGCAGGTTATACCAACAGAATAATAAATAACGGAACCAGGTCCGGCGTAAAACGCACAGACGGGATATTCCAACAGAATAATAAAGGATGGAACCAGGTCCGGCGTAAACGCACAGACATGATATTCCGACAGAATAATAAATAATAGAATAATAGAAGTTCTCTTCATGAGTACAATAAATAACATCCCTTACCGTAAAAGAACTGAATATAAGAGTAGGGAAGTAGCAAACTACTTTTCTAAAGGTTCTCTTATAATTCTCTCTTAGAGTTTCAGTGAATTCGTAAGAAATAATGAAGGAATGAGCTTCTATTTATAGGAAAATGGAATGAATAGTAACTAATTCATGAACGGTCCAGATTGATTTACTATTAAAACTTAAAATAACGGTCCATACTGATTTACTATTAAAACTTTAAACCAGCGATTCATATTGATTTACTATTATAACTCCACCAGCAGTCCATATGGATTTACTATTATATCTTCAACCAACGGTCTGAAAAATTAGCACATCTCCTCGTGGAATAATATTGTACCCAAATACCCAAATACACAATACAAGAGTGAATAGTAATCGGGTAAATAGTAACTCGTGAATAGTAACTCATGAATAGTATCTCGTGAATAGTAACTCATAAATAGTAACTCGTGAATAGTAACTCATGAATAGTAACTCATGAATAGTAACTCGTGAATAGTAACTCATGAATAGTAACTCCGACACGAAAAGTGTCCCGGATACCCAATTGAATAATATATCCTCCAGACATCAATTATACTAACACAAATAAGTCCAACATAATGGAACTATAAAATTCATCTTTAATCAACACGAACTTATTCATCATTAATATTATAATTCACAATATTTAACAACCAGGTCGTTTCCAGGAAAGATGGGGATTTCCGATAAGGATTTCTCCTTATTGGCGCGCAATTAGGTGACCAAACCTCTCCTTAACAGAACTTCTAGACATTGTCAATATTTCAAATAATAATATGAATAACTTTGTCGTCTCAATTATTGATTTAATAATATATCATATAATGCAGATGATACTGTAATAATAATTGAATCAATAATATGAGAGATATGATGCAGCAATTACTATAGCAATAATTGAGTATAACTGAGTGACTTCTCACGTAAGCATCAATAATCAATACTGTGTGCTACTGTGCAACTACGCGTATTACTGTACTTTTACTACCGGGTAGTTCAACAGTTTTAACGGTAACACCTCCGCCATTATTTTTATAAAGTATTTTTGTCGTTTTCTCAATCCGACAATAATTCTGTTGTGGGGTCCACCAATGATTGTTCTGTTGTACGAATATTCCTTGCTAAAATGAATATTCCCCGACCAATCGAATATTATATAACAACTTGCGTATTTTGTAAAATTTATAAATATTACCCACAACTATAACATTATATCAAATCAATACCATAATATTCAAAAATATAATTCGAAAAAATCATTCTTTATTCATAAAAGTTGGGGTCTTACAACCTCCCCTTCTTATGAAATTTCGTCCTCGAAAATAGGGTACATACCTGGTATGTCGAAGAGATGAGGATACCTTTACTTCATCTCAGATTCTAACTCCCAAGTCATTTCCTCTACATCGTGGTTTCTCCACAAAATTTTGACTTGAGGTATAACCTTAGAGCGTAGAACATGATCCTTCGTATCCAAGATTTTTTCAGGTAACTCTTCATACGTTAAATATTCCTCTATCTCGTCTGGTTCTAACTCAATAATGTGGTTTGGGTCTTTCACATATTTACGTAACATAGATATGTGAAAAACATTATAAACACGAGACATACTTGGCAGTAAGGCGAGTCTATAGCCCACAGTTCCCACTCGCTCAAGAATTAAAAATTGGCCAATGAACCGAGGATTGAGCTTTCCTCTCTTTCCAAATTTCGTAACTCCTTTCCATGGAGCAACACGTAACAACACATGATCTCCAATATCGAATTCTACGTCCTTTCGATGAAGATCAGCATAACTCTTTTGTCGATCTTGTGAAGTTTTTATACGTTGTCGGATCGTTTGAATCTTTTCTGTAGTCATACGTACCAACTTCGGTCTCAATAACGTTGCTTCACCCACCTCATCCCAACATACTGGAGAACGACACTTTCTTCCATATAATGCCTCAAATGGAGCCATGTCAATACTTGCTTGATAACTGTTGTTGTAGGAGAAATCCACCAATGGTAAGAACTTGTCCTAACTTCCCTTGAAGTTAAGGACCCAGAGTCTTAATAGATCATCAAGAGTTTGAATAGTTCTCTCCGACTGTCCGTCTGTCTGAGGATGATATGCCGAACTAAATCGTAAGTCTGTGCCCATAGCTTTTTGCAAACTAACCCAAAATTATGAAGTGAATCTTGGGTCTCGATCAGAAACTATGGATACCGACATACCATGCAGTCTTACAATCCCGTTTATATACACATGAGCAAGACGTTCAAGTGTTTAAGTTTCTCGTATCGGTAAGAAATGAGCAGACTTGGTCAATCTATCGACAATGACCCAAATTGCATCTATGCCTTAAGAAACCTTAGGAAGACCGGTAACGAAATCCATGGTAATGTGTTCCCACTTCCATTCTAGAATTTCAAGTGGTTGTAATGGACCTTTTGGTACTTGATGCTCCACCTTGACTCGTTGACAAGTTAAACACCTTGAGATAAACTCCGTTATCCCTCTCTTCATATTTCTCCACCAAAATGTATGTCGAAGATCATGATACATTTTGGTACTCCCAGGATGGATTGCAAATGGTGTGTTGTGTGTCTCCATCAGGATTTTATACTTTAAATCAGGGTCGTTAGGAACACAAAGTCTAGAGTTGACTCGAAGTACTCCTTCTTCATCGATTCTTGCTTCCGGCATAGCACCTTCTTACACTTTCTTCCTCATACGCATCAGCTCCGAGTCTGTAGCTTCAGCAGCTTTAACTTTATCAATTAAAGTCGGTTCTACTCATATATTCGCCATCATCACATGGGTCCCTGGAGTTTTTAACTCTATCTCCATCCTTTGTAAGTCACACAAAATGGGCATTTGCGTTGACAATATCGCACTCGTACTTGCATATGATCTTCTACTCAATGCGTCAACTACCACGTTCGCTTTTCCAGGATGGTATTGGATGGTATGATCATAATCTTTCAACAGTTCAAGCCAATGTCGTTTTCACATATTGAGTTCCTTTTGAGTTAAGAAATATTTGAGGCTTTTATGATCTGTAAAGATCTCGACTTTCTCCCCATACAAGTAATGCCTCCAAATTTTAAGTGTGAAGACAACAGCTGCTAACTCTAGATCATGAGTAGGATAATTCCTCTCATATTCTTTGAGTTATCTTGAGGCACAGGCTATGACTTTCCCATGTTTCATGTCATCCCAACCCTTTGCCCGAAGCATCACTGTAGATGACAAATCCCTCCAAGCCAGATGGTATTGTGACAACCCCAAAATAGGTCCATTCCATCCAACCCATTCTGAGTCGCCAAATACACGGTACAGAAAAAAACTACAACTTTATTACAACAATTGTCGTGCAAAATACAACAACATAAATGCTGTGAGTTTTGATACAAATATATACCAACTGTGACTCATGTCCCAACCTTGGATAGCACGTCACAATGACACCTTACATAAAGGTAAAGTCAAAAACTTTTTTAGATATTAGAATATTTGGAAAGTGCTCAAGAAAACCTTCGTACATGGGAGGCCATGCTTCCAGGTTATGATAGATATTATATGTCCACAGAATTATCCTTGGTTGACCTAATAGACCCCAAAGAAAAATAAGAAGATTACTATCATATTCTTTTCGATGGTGAGTCATCGCTTGACATATCATTATCTCCACTGTCTCTAATCGTGAATTATACTTCAAACAAACACCAAGATTATATAGGTAGTGCTCGTAGATATACTCCGCAAGTGGATGTGCACAACCTTGTCTTATGATAACACGAGTTTGTATGTCATTAGACATCTTGTATGATAGTGGAAACACACATTGCCAAAGTTGAGTTCACCTCACCCTATTCGGTTCACCAAAATTAAATATCAAATGACGTATATAATACGACACACTTATCTAAAGTCTCAATAAAATTATTTTCATACTATTTAGGGAGAACCTCAACAGCTATAGACCACCGCTCTATTCCCCTATTATACCCCGCTCGACCCAGCTACACTTTTATTACCTGAAAAGAATTGTGAAGCAAAAGGGTGAGCACAACTAGCTCAGTAATGAATATCATGACTAAAGATAATTAAATTATCAATAGCCTTCATCAATAACAAATCAGAGATTTAGAACATATGGTAGATGATAAAAATTTCAACCATAGTTGCAGCGGAACGAGCAATCCATTAGAAGAGTCAAATAGACCATAAAGTCTATTATCTTCTCTATGTTAAAAATCCACCAACAATGTTTTATCCCTGTAACATCAATCAACAGTTCTGGTCCACAATCATATGAATAACTCATAATCATAATTGTAATTCTAAATTTCTCTTCGCATCTAGAACGAAGATAATTTTCATCACATGTCTTTACCTGAAACATCAAAGATCAGGGTTATACCAAATCACAGTCCCTATTATAATCATACTAACAATTTCATCTTTGCACTACAGCCAAAGATATTCATCAACAGACCATCTTTGCACTACAAGCCAAAGATATTCAATAACAGGTCATCTTTGCACAACGGGCCAAAGATATTCAACAACAGATCATCTTTGCACTACGGGCCAAAGATATTCAACAACAGATCATTTTTACACTACAGGCCAAAGATATTCAACAACAGATAATCTTTGCACTACAGGCCAAAGATATTCAACAACAGATCATCTTTGCACTATAGGCCAACGATATTCAATAACAGTTCATCTTTGCACTACGGGCCAAAGATATTTCTCAACAGTTCATATTTGCACTACAGGCCAAATATATTCATCAACAGTTCATATTTGCATTACAGGCCAATTATATTAATAACTCAAAGAAATATATAATCATTTCAGAATTTATATAAACAATAATTATAACCATGTTAATCAATTCATCTTTACACTTAAACTAAAGATATTCAATTATAAATTCAATGGTCATGATCATACCAGTTAACAATTCATCTTTGCACTACATGCCAAAGATATTCCTCAGTCACGATCATATCAATAATTTACCCATCTTTACACTCAAGTGAAAGAGAAATTCAACATCAGGGTTATAAATATGTTATATATGATAATAAAAACAATATGATCAACAACTGCATTTATTTTCAAGAACAACAATCATAAATCAACGATAATTTGGTCAGAAAAAGAAACTAATTTTTGTCATGAATAGTACCCGTGAATAGTAACTCGTGAATAGTACTCCGTATTCGTACATAGTACCGTATACGTAAATAATGTCATATACATAAATAGTTCCATATACATGAATAGTGCCGTATACGTGAATAGTGCCGTATACGTGAATAGTGTCGTATATGTGAATAGTAACCCCGACTCAAAAAGGTAGAAATTCCACAATAAGATCCATACCAATATGTCAGTATAATGATATTGAAAGAATAACATCATTATGAAGAATATAACATCCCTTACTATCCCTTACCTCAAAAGAGCAGCACTTTTGACTGGATATCGGATATGACGCTGAAGGAAACTTGCACTGAAGAATAACAACTCACCAAGTATCTAAATAGTCACAAAATACACTCGATAATCTAGAGAGAGAAAGAGAGAAAAACTTGTTTCTGGTGTGATATTCAATTCTAACTTAGCCCTCTATTTATAAGAAAATGTTAGCACGCCGGAGCAGACTTAACTTGCAACCTGATGGCTTTACCTGCTACTATTGCCACCCACCACATTTTAAAATTCAATTGAGCACATTTCTTTACCAACCAAAAGTGGGGCCTACCAATTCTAGAATTTTCCACCAAAATCATTTATAACCTACTTTCCGAATCAGTCACCTCTTAAAATTCATAACAAATTATACGTTCATTTTTAACGGTTCAAAATTTGTGGACATATACTGAACTTATATATGTATAACATATCCAAAAATTACAACGATCCAACGGTCGGATTAAATATTATAACTCACACAATAAAGCTGTAAGAACACCGATTTGATCTTTTAATACCTCCAATCCGACAAAATACTGATAAAACACCTCAACATTAACTCCTTCATTTATAACCATATAAATAAACCCATCATTTATATCCACATCAAATAAATATTTCCTTATCATATAAATCAATAATTAATTATTCACAAATAATATTACAGAATCACAATAATGATAACTAGGCAGTTCCCAGGAAAGAGGGGGCTTTCCGATAAGGATTTCTCCTTACTGGCGCGCAATTAGGTGACCAAACCTCTCCTTGACAGAACTTTCTAGACATTGCCAATAATGCTATCCAATAATATTATTCAAATAATATGAATTATTGATCTGATAATGGAGATATTGTGCAGTGACAATTATTGAAACCACAATAATATAAAATATCAATGCAGCAATTATTGAATCAATAAAATAAAATATTAAACAGTAACTACTGTAACAATTATTGAGTAGTGCCTTCTTACGTAAGGATTAATAATTTAAAAAATACTGTGCAATACCGTGTGCTACTGTGCAACCACACGTATTACTGTATTTTAACCACCGGGTATTCCAATAATCATAACGGTAACAACTACGCCGTTATTTATAAAAACTCAAACTTTGTCGTTTTCTTCCTCCGACAATTATCCTGTTATGGGGCCCACGAATGACTGCATCGTTGTACAGATATTCCCGACAAAAAGAATATTCCACGATCAAACGAATATTCCCCGACAACAATGAATATTTTATAACCACTTGCGTATTTTGAAAAAATTCATATATCACCCTTAACTTTAACCTTTTTTATCAATTTAACCATTTACTGAATAGAAAAGTTGAATACTTTTATTTCATAAAATTCGGGGTCTTACAATCTCCATTCCTTGTGAAATTTCGTCCCCGAAATTTACGTACCTGGTATTTCAAGAGTTGAGAATACCTTGCTTTTATTTCAGATTCCATCTTCCCTGTCCTCATGATTTCTCCATTGCTCATCTCCTGTATTTCAGATATCATTCTAGAATACAGCTTCAAAACAATGGTTAATTGAACAAATTAACATATCACATAATATACCGATATTATGACTGACCAACAATTAAGCTTAGGTAGGACACACTAGCGAAGGATTTACTCATCTCTCCCCTCCTAGTTCTATTCCCCGATCTCCGCCAGAGATCATATCCCTAAGCTCTGATACCAAATGTGACAACCCCAAAATAGGTCCATTCCATCCAACCCATTCTGAGTCGCCAAATATATGGTACAAAAAACAACTACAACTTTATTACAACAATTGTCGTGCAAAATACAACAACATAAATGCTGTGAGTTTTGATACAAATATATACCAACTGTGACTTATCTCCCAACCTTGGATAGCACGTCATAATGACACCTTACAAAAAAGGTACAGTCAAAAACTGTTTTAGAAATTAGAATCTTTGGAAAGTGCTAAAGGAAACCTTCGTAAATGGGAGGCTATGCTTCTAGGTTATGATAGATATCATATGTCCACAGAATTATCCTTGGTTGACCTAATAGACCCAAAAAAAAACAAGAAGATTACTATCATATTCTTTCCAATGATGAGTCTTCTCTTGACATTTCATTATCTCCACTGTCTCTAATCGTGAATTATACTTCAAACAAACACCAAGATTATATAGGCAGTGCTCGTAGATATACTCCGCAAGTGGATGTGCACAACCTTGTCTTATGATAACACGAGTTTGTATGTCATTAGACATCTTGTATGATAGTGGCAAAACACATTGCCAAAGTTGAAGTTCACCTCACCCTATTCGGTTCACCAAAATTAAATATCAAATGACGTATATAATACGACACACTTATCTAAAGTCTTAATAAAATATTTTCATACTATTTAGGGAGAACCTCAACAGCTATAGACCACCGTTCTATTCCCCTATTATCCCCCGCTCGACCCAGCTACACTTTTATTACCTGAAAAGAATTGTGAAGCAAAAGGGTGAGCACAACTAGCTCAGTAATGAATATCATGACTAAAGATAATTAAATTATCAATAGCCTTCATCAATAACAAATCAGAGATTTAGAACATATGGTAGATGATAAAAATTTCAACCATAGTTGCAGCGGAACGAGCAATCCATTAGAAGAGTCAAATAGACCATAAAGTCTATTATCTTCTCTATGTTAAAAATCCACCAACAATGTTTTATCCCTATAACATAAATCAACAGTTCTGGTCCATAATCATATGAATAATTCATAATCATAATTGTAATTCTAAATTCCTCTTCGCATCCAGGACGAAGATAATTTTCATCACATGTCTTTACCTGAAACATCAAAGATCATGGTTATACCAAATCACAGTTCCTATTTATAATCATACTAATAATTTCATCTTTGCACTACGGCCAAAGATATTCATCAACAGAACATCTTTGTACTACATGCCAAAGATATTCAACAACATGTCATCTTTGCACTACGGGCTAAAGATATTCAACAACAGATCATCTTTGCACTACGGGCCAAAGATATTCAACAACAGATCATCTTTGCACTTTAGGCCAAAGGTATTCAACAACAGATCATCTTTGTACTACAGGACCAAAGATATTCAACAATAGATCATCTTTGCACTACATGCCAAAGATATTCAATAACAGTTCATATTTGCACTACGGGCCAAAGATATTCCTCAACAGTTCATATTTGCACTACAGGCCAAATATATTCATCAACAGTTCATATTTACAGTACAGGCCAATTATATTAATAACTCAAAGAAATATATAATCATTTCAGAATTTACATAAATAATAATTATAACCATGTTAATCAATTCATCTTTACACTTAAGCTAAAGATATTCAATTATAAATTCAATGGTCATGATCATACCAGTTAACAATTCATCTTTGCACTACAGGCCAAAGATTTTCGTCAGTCACGATCATACCAATAATTTACCCATCTTTACACTTAAGTGAAAGAGAAATTCAACATCAGGGTTATAAAAATGTTATATATGATAATAAAAATAATATGATCAACAACTGCATTTATTTTCAAGAACAACAATCATAAATCAACGATAATTTGGTCAGAAAAAGAAACCAATTTTTGTCATGAATATTATCTGTGAATAGTAACTCGTGAATAGTAATTCGCGAATAGTAACTCGTGAATAGTACTCCATATTCGTACATAGTATCGTATACATAAATAATGTCATATACGTAAATAGTGCCATATACATGAATAGTGTCGTATACGTGAATTGTAACTCTGACTCAAAAAGTTAGAAATTCCACAATAAGATTCATACCAATATGTCAGTATAATGATATTGAAAGAATAACATCATTATGAAAAATATAACATCCTTTACTACCCCTTACCTCAAAAGAGCAGCACTTTTGACTGGATATCGGATATGACGCTGAAGGAAACTTGCACTGAAGAATAACAACTCACCAAGTATCTAAATAGTCACAAAATACACTCGATAATCTAGAGAGAGAAAGAGAGAAAACTTGTTTCTGGTGTGATATTCAATTCTAACTTAGCCCTCTATTTATAAGAAAATGTTAGCACGCCTGAGTAGACTTAACTTGCAACCTGATGGCTTTACCTGCTACTATTGCCACCCACCACATTTGAAAATTCAATTGAGCACATTTCTTTACCAACCAAAAGTGGGGCCCACCAATTCTAGAATTTTCCACCAAAATCATTTATAACCTACTTTCCGAATCAGTCACCTCTTAAAATTCATAACAAATTATACGCTCATTTTTAACGGTTCAAAATTTGTGGACATATACTCAACTTATATATGTATAACATATCCAAACATTATAACGATCCAACGGTCGGATTAAATATTATAACTCACACAATAAAGCTGTAAGAACACCGATTTGATCTTTTAATACCTCCAATCCGACAAAATACTGATAAAACACCTCAACATTAACTCCTTCATTTATAACCATATAAATATTATTTATATCCACATCAAATAAATATTTCCTTATCATATAAATCAATAATTAATTATTCACAAATAATATTACAGAATCACAATAATGATAACTAGGCAGTTCCCAGGAAAGAGGGGGCTTTCCGATAAGGATTTCTCCTTACTGGCGCGCAATTAGGTGACCAAACCTCTCCTAGACAGAACTTTCTAGACATTGACAATAATGTTATCCAATAATATTATTCAAATAATATGAATTATTGATCTGATAATGGAGATACTGTGCAGTGACAATTATTGAAACCACAATAATATAAAATATCAACGCAGTAATTATTGAATCAATAAAATAAAATATTAAACAGTAACTACTGTAACAATTATTGAGTAGTGCCTTCTTACGTAAGGATTAATAATTTAAAAAATATTGTGCAATACCGTGTGCTACTGTGCAACCACGCGTATTACTGTATTTTAACCACCAGGTATTCCAACAGTCTTAACGGTAACAACTACGCCGTTATTTATAAAAACTCAAATTTTGTCGTTTTCTTCCTCCGACAATTATCCTGTTATGGGGCCCACGAATGACTGCATCGTTGTACGGATATTCCAGACAAAAAGAATATTCCACGACCAAACGAATATTCCCCAACAACAATGAATATTTTATAACCACTTTTGTATTTTGAAAAAATTCATATATCACCCTTAACTTTAACCTTTTATCAATTTAACCATTTACTTAATATAAAAATTGAATACTTTTATTTCATAAAATTTGGGGTCTTACAGTATTGTCAGAACAGGTGCTGAAATGAGTCTCCTCTTGAGTTTTTGAAAACTCTTCTCAAATTCTTGGCTCTAACCAAACTTTGTATCTTTCCAAGTCAGCTGAGTTAATGGAGTAGCGATTCGAGAAAATCCTTCCACGAATATCCGATAATAATCAGCTAAATAGAGAAAGCTACGTACTTCGGTCAATAATTTAGGTTGCTCCCGGCTTTGAATAGCTTCAAACTTTGCCGGGTCAACAGATATTCCATGACTTGATACTACGTGCCCAAGGAATACTACTTCCTCAAGCCAGAACTCGCATTTCTTCAACTTGGCATAAATCTTGTATTCACGAAGCTTTTAGAGTGTCAGCCTCAAGTGTTGCTCATGGTCTTCACGACTTTTGGAATAAATAAGGATGTTATCAATAAAGACGACCACAAAGTGATCCAAATATTCCTTGAATACTCGGTTCATCATATCCATGAAGGTAGCAGGAGCATTAGTCAATCCAAAGGACATGACTAGGAATTCATAATGCCCGTATTGAGTTCTAAAAGTCGTCTTTGGAATGTCATCGGTTCTAATCTTCAATTGGTGATATCCGGAACGAAGATCAATCTTTGAAAAGAATTTGGCTCCTTGTAACTGGTCAAACAGGTCATCAATACGTGGCAATGGGTACCTATTTTTGTTGGTGACATTATTCAACTCCCGATAATCAATACAAAGTCGCATACTCCCATCTTTCTTCTTCACGAATAGAACACGGGCACCCCAAGGAGACGTACTAGGACGAATGAAACCAATGTCTAATCATTCCTGCAATTGGGTCTTTAACTCCTGAAGTTCAATAGGAGCCATTCGATATGGGGTTTGGAAATGGGTTTTGTACCAGGTTCAAGGTCGATACAAAATTCAATTTCACGCTCTGGGGGTAGGCCAGGAAGTTCTTCAGGGAATACGTCAGGAAATTTATTAACAATAGAAATATCTTTCAAAACTGACGTATTTTTGTTTAAAATTGTGACATGATCTAAGAAAGCTTGACATCAGTTTTTCAATAAACGAATAGCTTAATGGCTTGAAATGATCGTGATTGATTTTAATGGTTTGGTCGCTTGAATTCGCATAATAGGTTGATTAGGAATATGAAAACTAACAACCTTACGAAAATAATCAATTTTTGAATGATGAGTATTTAACCAATCAATCCCTAGAATTACGTCAAACGCAAGTATTTTTAAAGAAATAAGATCGACAGGTAATGTGCGGTTACCGATTTGAACCAAACAAGACTTATAAACAGTGGATGTAATGAAGGTTTCTCCCAACAGAGTTTCCACAGATAAGTCAAAGTCTAATTTCTCCGGAGTCAAATTTAATCGTTGAGCGCAAGTAGGAGAAATAAAAGAATGGGTAGAACCAGTATCAAATAAAGTATAGACTTCGCTAGAGTTTATGATAAGCTTACCCGTGATGACCTCATTCGGGTTCCTTGCTTTCTGGGAGGTCACAACAAACACTCTTCCTTACACTACCGGCTTTGACTTTTCTGGGACGGCCTTTGGTGCCTCCATCCTAACTAAACTTGTCTTCGGTGAATGACAAAATCGGGCTAAGTGACCTTCTCTTCCACAATTATAACATGCTTTGGATGGCATCGCGCAGTTTGGACTGATGTGTCTCTCCCCTCCACATTTGAAGCATATGATAGGTGGTCGTTCTCCTTCCTTAATAACGGGTGCTGGTGCTGACGTCCTTCCATCATTGTTGAATCTCCTCTTCTTGAAATGTCCATTCTTATTATTTTGGCCCTGATTACCACCGAAGTGGTTACCATTTCTGGCCTGTTGATTCCCTCCACGCTTGTTGTCACCGCTTCGCTGACTGCTCTCATTGGTATTATCATTTTACCAACTGCTCTCTTTTCGTTGCGTTGACTCGTTATCACGCTCCACTAACTGAGCCCTATTTACAAAATCTGAATACAAACAAGGTTTATGAGAAATAAGATGTTGACGTATCTCCGGCTTCAAACCTCTTCAAAACATCCGCGTCATTCTCTCTTCATTATCCACCAAGTGGGACGCAAACCGGGATAACTCGGCAAACTTGGCTTCATACTGCGATACGGTCATATTATTTTGCTCCAATTTGATGAATTCTACCTCTTTTATATGACGAATACTTTCGGGAAGTAATTGTCGTTGAATAGTTCTTGGAACTTTTCCCAAGACATCTTCAATGCGGCAGGTTGAGTACGCTTTACCGATTTCCACCAGTAATCTGCCTCTCCTCGCAACATAAAGGCAGCAAAGGGAACCTTTTGCTCCTCGGAGCATCCCAAGACATCAAATATCTTGGTGATCTGCTTTATCCATGCTTCCGCCTTAAGTGGTTTTGGCTCTCCAATAAACTTCGGTGGTACAAGCTCCTTGAACTGTTTAGCGGTGACCGTCCGAGAGTTTCCAGTGTTTCCACATATATTTTGGACATGAGCTGCTCTCGCCTGCTACTGCATGAATTGCATAAAGCCTCTGAACATTTGATCATTCATCATTTGGTTAGTGTTGTTATTTGCATGAGGATTGTCGCCTTCCTGATGCACATTATCCTGATTATTGATATGTGGTGAATCAACGGTCGCCTGTGCTCCATTGCTATTCTCAACATTCCCAGATGTCATTTTCAGATACTGCCACAAAACAAAAGGTTAATTGACATGTAACATATTATCCCTATATTCTGACCGACCAATTAAATACCAAAAAAAAACTTAGGTAGGTTATACTAGCGAAGAAATTCCCCGTCTCTCCCCTCCTAGTTCTATTCTCACATCTTAGCCAAGAATCATATCCCTAAGCTTTGATACCAACTGTGACTCCCCCAAAATTAGGTATACATAACCCATCTTGAGTCGCCAGATACATGGTACAGAATTCAAATACAACTTAATAATACAATTGTCGTGTATAATACGACAAAACATAAACTGTGAGTTTGAATACAAATATTGTCTACTAGAGATTATACAAACTCAAAAGGAGTCCTCATTACAATTATTATCACACTATTTCACAGAATAGTGAGGACTACTAATGCACCATCTAGGACCATCACTCTGTTCCCCGACTAGTCCCAGCTACGTTCTCATTTCCTGAAGAGAACAATGAAAGAAAGGGAGAGCTCAACTAACCCAGTAAGAAATATTATGACTAAGATAATGCAAAATAATTTATCGTTAGCCTGCAACAGTGTTAAACTGATAAAATATAATAACTATCAAGTTTAACAGCAGCGGAACAAGCAATCCATTAGAAGAGTCAAGTAGGGAATAAAATCTACTATCTTTTATGATTTAAAAGGTTTTTCATCACTTTTATCGTTGGGACTCAGCATAATAAATAATCCACATAATCGAATCACCCATGCACTACTGCCAAGGATATTCTTTAGTATCATGACCACAAATTATCCATGCACTACGGGCCAAGGACATTCGTGTATTCATTAATGGTCATGATCATGCCAACAACTGTCCATCAATGCACTACGGGCCAATGAGGACTTTTACCACATCACTTGTAACATTACGGTAATGATTACACCGAATAATCCCTGGTCATAATCATACCAAGTCCATCTATGCACTACAGGCCACAGATGACTCTCAACAAAATATAAACATGAGGATGATGACAATGATATAAAAATTCAATAAAACAAGTTCAAGAATTAATTTATCTAGGAACTGATAACGTCCAAATTGTCAACATGATACTATTTTGTAGAGTAAAATTCAAGAATGCTCAGAAGAATATTTTCATGAAAAGATATTGGATGAAGCGTAAATATCAAGGATATTCCACAAATTTCATGGAGTATAGAAGTCAAAGTTTTAACCAACTGAGTATAATAAAGAATGGAATAACAAAAGAAATCACCATGCATGCGATAGACCGCACAGGCAGGTTATTCCAACAGAATAATAAATAATGGAACCAGGTCTGGCGTAAAATGCACAGATATGATATTCCAACAGAATAATAAAGGATGGAACAAGGTCCGGCGTAAACACACAGACAGGATATTCCGACAGAATAATAAATAATGGAATAACAGAATTTCTCTTCATGAGTACAATAAATAACATCCCTTAACGTAAAAGAACTGAATATAAGAGTAGGGAAGTAGCAGAATACTTTTCTATAGGTTCTCTTATAATTCTCTCTCTAGAGTTTCAGTGAATTAGTAAGAAATAATGAAGGAATGAGCTTCTATTTATAGGAAAATGGAATGAATAGTAACTAATTCATGAACGGTCCAGATTGATTTACTATTAAAACTTAAAACAACGGTCCATACTGATTTACTATTAAAACTTTAAACAAGCGATTCATATTGATTTACTATTATAACTCCACCAGCGGTCCATATTGACTTACTATTATATCTTCAACCAACGGTCTGAAAAATTAGCACATCTCATCATGGAATAATATTGTACTCAAATACCCGAATGCACAATACTAGAGTGAATAGTAACCGGGTGAATAGTAACTCGTGAATAGTAACTCGTGAATAGTAACTTATGAATAGTAACTCATAAATAGTAACTCATGAATAGTAACTCGTGAATAGTAACTCATGAATAGTAACCCCGACATAAAAAGTGTCTCGAATACCCAATTGAATAATATATCCTCCAGACATCAATTATACTAACACAAATAAGTCCAACACAATGGAACTATAAAATTCATCTTTAATCAACACGAACTTATTCATCATTAATATTATAATTCACAATATTTAACAACCAGGTTGTTCCCAGGAAAGAGGGGGCTTTCCGATAAGGATTTCTCCTTATTGGCGCACACTTAGGTGACCAAAACTCTCCTTGACAGAACTTCTAGACATTGTCAATATTGCAAATAATAATATGAATAAATTTGTCGTCTCAATTATTGATTTAATAATATATCATATAATGCAGATGATATTGTAATAATAATTGAATCAATAATATGAGAGATAGGATGCAACAATTACTGTAGCAATAATTGAGTATAACTGAGTGACTTCTCACGTAAGCATCAATAATCAATACCGTGTGCCACTGTACAACTACGCGTATTACTGTACTTTTACTACCGGGTAGTTCAACAATTTTAACGGTAACACCTCCGCCGTTATTTTCATAAAGTATTTTTGTCATTTTCTCAATCCGACAATAATTCTGTTATGGGGTCCACCAATGATTGTGCCGTTGTACGAATATTCCCTGCTAAAACGAATATTCCCCGACCAATCGAATATTATATAACAACTTGCGTACTTTGCAAAATTTATAAATATTACCCACAACTATAACATTATATCAAATCAATACCATAATATTCAAAAATATAATTCGAAAAAAATCATTCTTTATTCATAAAAGTTGGGGTCTTACAGCGGCTTCCAGTGTTATCTCCGGCTACAGACTCTGTTTTGACGAGTTCAAAATAGCTGAACCTAAATTTCACAAGTCTCTGTCGTTACTGAAGAAGGCGGGTCTCGAAGAAGCTTTGGCTACAGACATATTGATCTACCCCAAGCCAGTGAAAGAGTTCTACAGGAATGGTGTGTTTGAAAACGACACCATCACTACGAAAGTAAAGGAAGTGGAAATCAGACTGAAGGCCGAAGACATCAACCTTGCCCTAGGTCTCAAAAATGAAGGGCATTCGTTCATAGATAGCATGGGCTTCCAAGAGGGACTTAAAAGAATGCATCACAAGAAACTTCCCTCTGTGAAAGGATACAAGAAGAAGGAGTTTCCACAGAGGTATGAATTTCTAGCTGATATTGTTGAAAAATTTATATGTTGCAAGAGCTCAGGTCATGACTCTGTGAATGAAGTACAACTCAAGCTCATGACTGCCATGTGTTTTGGAATACAACTTAACTATGGAGCCCTATGGCTTGAATGGATTGAAAAGTGGATCACCAACTCAAAGACGTCAAAGAGCTCTCAAAAGATGATCTACGGGCGATTCATAAGTATCATTCTAAAGTCTGCTCTGGGTGACAAAATTGGGGACGAAGAAGGAGAAGCTATCAACCCACACAGACGAATGACCCAGCATCTATTGGAGAATTGGAAAAGGAACCCAGCTGAGTATGTACGCATGATGACCGAGTCTAGTGGAAGAACTGGTGATCTGAGGGATTCAGGCCTTCCTGGAAATATGTCTGTTGTCAAGGAGGTCAAAGAAGAAGAAGAAACAAACAAAGGAGAACCCTCTGTCCTTATCAGAAAAAGCAAGGGCAAGAAGAAGCTTAAGGCTAGAATGGAAGAAGAACCCCAGGGATCCACAACTGATAAACCAGTAGAGTCCTCTGACATTGAGACTCTAAGGATCCTAAGAAAGAAGCAATAGCAGGTTGAGGCAGAAGAAGATAGAGCCACCATATCTCAGCTGCTGAAGAAGAATAAAGTCAGCCACAAATCCAAAAGGTCATCCATCTCTTCAATCGTAGAGTCTCTACTGATCGTAGAGACCAAACCAAACACATCAGGCAAGGAAGTAGCTGCATCAAGGATGTTGGCTGATCAACAGGATAAAACTAAAGTTCAAGAAAGTCCTGAGGCTGAGGCTCAGCCTAAAAAATCAAGAAGAAAACTGGTCAAGAAATATATTCTTGAAAATGAAAAAGTGCTCAAGAAGGAAGACAAGAGTATGGCTGCCAAAAAGGAACTGTCCAAAGCAAGCCAAGAGGACAATGCTCCAGCTGAGGGGGAGATCCCTGAAGTTCTCATGATAGAGAATACACCAGCTGAGTGGGAGATGCCTGAAGCTCTGGAAAATACACCAGCTGAGGGGGAGTTTTTAAGTTTACAAGAAGATGATCAAGTTGAGGGGGAGCCTCATGATATCCCCTTGACAGAAGAAGCTTCCCCCACACAAAATGAGGGAGAACCAGAGCCAGAGAAAAAATGAAGTCAATGAGATATTGGAATCCCCAAAAGAAGATAGTGAAGAAAAGGGAGAAGAATATGATGATGACCTTGAGATCACTGGTGTGGGCAAAGATGGGTATAGAAGCTATCTCTAAAATCAGATGTTCTCTTACCTACCCATGATGCCATATCATCAAGCCCAAATCCTAAACTCTTGGAACCACATATTCTGGAGCTTCAAAAAATACTCAGCCATCTCAATACTGGCTCATGGATTTCCAGGAAGATTAAACTTTGCCAAGAAGTTACTCACAAACAACTCTTCCTCAAAGTATAAACCTGAGGTACTGTCTATCCCAACCCTCTTCAGAGTTAATCACTTGTCATCATCCTCATTTAGCCAATTTTATGAATTCCCACGATGATTGGAAGTGATTCTTCATCCACTAAATCAATTTCCAATTGCAGAATCCCAAAATTCTATAACTGAGGAACCAAATGCAGTCAACTTCATAATGATCCCAACTCCCATCATCTCTACGATCCCTGACTCTAGCCCCATCGTAGAGTCCCAAGGAGAAATCGTAGAGCCACATATTCCATACACCCAAACACAAGCACCTCCATCAGATATTCCATCCTCATCCTCCAATGAATATTTTAGTCTTGATCTTGCCTTCTACTCCTTGCAAGATAAATTCTAGAAAATAACCCCTCCTTTAAACAATCCTCAACCCAGTGTCCCACTCTCAAATCTGCCCACAAAAGATGATTTAAATGAAGTTTCCAAGAACATGGTCAAGGACATCGATGAAAGCCTTAAAACTCACTCAGAACACATGCATCTCAGACTTACTCAAATGATCACTGCTGCAAATAATCTCCCAGGCACTCTGAACGTTGAGGTTACAAAGAAGCTGAGGAAAATTATCAAGGAAATGATTCAAAGCATGAAGGATAGAGATGATATTCACTTCCGGATAACCACCAAACAAAGAGAGGTTGTTCTTGAATTACAAAAATCTCAAGAAGCCCAAAATAACCTTATTTTGGAGAACATCATCAACCTGAAAGCTTCGGTCAAAGAATTTCACGAAGCCTATGTAAACCTAGGAGCAGCAAACTAACATTGTTCTAACTGCCCTCCGAAACAAAGAAGCTAGATCTGAAGCCCTAATCAAGGAAAGTCGAGAGGACATTGCTCAAACACAAAGCCAACTCAACGAGCTTGTCCAAGGAGTAAATCGACTTTCTGAAAACATTTGAACCCTTGATGCTGACATAAAGGGGGAGAATAAAGGGAAAGGAGTTCAAGGAGGCCAGGGAGGCCAGGGCAGAGGCAGAGGAAGTCAAGGAAGCCAAGGAAGGGGTAGAGGACAATTTCACACTTAAGTTTCAAGAAGCCCTCCTACAAGACAATTCCACCAACAGGCTCAACGATCTGATCAGCAGGAAGTCTTAATGGCTCAGTCATTAAGGAGTCAAGGGTCAGCTACCAGCTCACAAAATGTGACCACTATAGGCCAAAGAATGCCAATTGGAGATCCAGCATTTATGAATAGGCATGATCACAACCCGAGGGTAAGTGAGCTGGAAGAAATAGCCAGAAGGGATGAAGCGAACAGGAAAAAAAGGGAAAAGGAGTATGCCAATCCTCCACGCAAAAGATCAAAGAAATAGAGATAAGTGAAAGAATAAATTCTTATTGATGTAAAGCTAAAATGTAATACTCTTCAACCATCAATAAATTCATGCTTATTCTCTAGAAATTTTAGCTGCTCACTGAAATACTAAGTCATGTTTACTTTCTTGCAAATGCATCTAGAAACTAATAATCATGACAACAAATCTCCTGGTTATGTCAACATCAGATAGGGGGAGATTGTTGGGAGAATGCATATTATGATTTGATGTTTTAAATGTAAATGCTTATGATTATTTGTAAAGTCCTTCAACAAATACATGTACAAGGGCTTAGTGATAGATCAAATATGTTAGGTTGATCTAAGCTCTTAAAGTGTATCATTTTGGAAATGAATGTATAAATAGAAAGATCAAAACTGTTAGGTTGATCTTGAGATGTAATAGATAGGCTTCGAAGATCGTAGTGTATCAATCTGATCAACATTGCAGAAGTCAAGGCAGAAACGTAGAGCTTCAAGGATCGTAGTGTGTCTGCCTTAAAGGGCCTCTTCGAAAATCATAGAGTGGTCACAACGTTTGTCGAGCCAACTCAGAGATCGTAATGTGCTCTCGAAAATGTAGAGTTTAAAACTCAAGCAAGTGAAGATTGTAGTGTGCAAATAGTTAAGAGAAATCGTAGTGCTCTCGGCTGATAGCATCAAACCAAGCACCAAGGCGACAAGTCACCACGATCTGAATCGTAGAGTACCACGATCTGAATCGTAGAGTACCACGATCTGAATCGTAGAGTATCATATGTCTTGTGTCAGAAGTATCAAGCCTCGCAATTTATGTGGAGACAGACTCCAATATATGAGGAATGGATTCTAAATGTTGCAGTACTCACCAGTCCCAAAGTCATAAGAAATATCCTTAGTATTCAACAAAGAATTATATTGAAGAAGCTAAGGAAAGTACCATTGGTAAGGGGGAAAACACCTTTTCAAGTGTTAGGTGAGAAAGTAGTCTGCTGTGTCAGTGGGCCAGAATGCAATTCAGAAGATGTACAGAAAAGTCTCCATCAAAGAATAGAAAGGTCAAACGCATTTAATGTTTCAACGGATGGATCCAACGGATAGTTTTCAAGATCACATATATGAAAATCAAGCAGCTGAGAGAGGTATGCAAGCATTGAACAAAAATGTACAGAACTCTTAAAGCTCAACTATACGATCTGAGAAAAAGGAAAGCTTGCTCAGCTACTCAGTTCTTTCGAACAAGTGCTATAACAGCAACTGAGTAGCAATCATCAAGAACTCAACATCTACTAATCAACTGAAGAAAAAGTTCCAAGTCTGTTGGACTTGAAGAGTTCTAAGTGAACTGTAAGAGAGCCAAGTCTGCTGGACTTGAAGAGTTCAAGAGTGAACTAAGAAGTTCCTAGACTGCTGGTCTAGAAGGAATCTATGTGATTCAAAAGTTGTAAAAGACATCCTTAGTGGATTTCCTACTCGAGGAGTAGAAGAGTGGACTAGGAGCTTTAAGTGCTCTGAACCACTTAAAATGACTGGTCTTTTACCTTCTTACTATAACTGCTATATCTGCCATAACTGCTATAACTGCCTCACTCTCATAACTCCACTACTTTGTAAACGAGATTAAAACAAACATTAATTCCACTAAGTTTTAATCATCATCAACTAACAAGTTTAAAATGAAAAGATTTTTAAATATCTATTCAACCCCCCTTCTAGATAACTATTGTGCCTACTAGGAACTATCACTGTGCTTTATCTACATGTGTTAGTTTAGAGGCTAGAAGAACTGGTAAAGAAATCCATGGAAGGATTATTCGGTTTCAGTAAGGTTTGAATAGCTTTGTTTATAATTGTTTGGTGGATTTTTATGGGAAATGAAGAAAACCCTAAATTTTGGGGAAGATGAATAAAATGAAGAAAATACTAAATATTTCCTTTTATTTTTATAAATATGGTTAGATCTGTTTTGCAAAAAGTTGTTTTGATTTTTTTGTTTTTATTTTCCATGTCATTTTCTTTCTTTTTCCTTTTTTTACGTCCACGTCAACGCCACATAGATAAAAAATTAACGTCTGTCAACTTTTTTTTAACGGAATGACCTAATTTGAAAATAAAAATTAGTTCAGTGAGTTAATTTGAAAAATAAAATGTTCAATCAGGTATTCAATAAAACATGTCAACTTTGGTGGCTAAATCATTAGTTTTGTCGTTTCTCAATTATCTCAAAGAAAATGGTATAATCTCACAATGGACTCCACCAGGGACGCCATAGCTGAATGGTGTATCTGAAAGGAGAAATCGAACACTATTGGACATGGTTCGTTCTATGATGAGTTTTACCGATCTTCCGGTGTCATTTTGGGGATATGCCCTAGAAGCAGCTACATATCTACTAACTAAAGTTCCCTCGAAATCCATCCCTAAGACTCCATATGAGATGTGGGCAGGGAGGAAGCCTAGTCTTAAGCATGTTAAGATTTGGGGATGTCCGGCTTATGTGAAAAGGTTTCAGAATGATAAGCTTGGGACAAGATCTGATAAGTGTACTTTTGTGGGATATTCTAAAGAAAGTTTAGGATATTATTTCTACAATCCTACTGAACAAAAGGTGTTTGTTGCCAAACATGCTACCTTCTTTGAAAAGGAGTTTATCCTTGAAGGGGTCAATGGGAGGAAAATAGATCTTGAAGAAATTCAAGAACCACAAACCACTACACATCAAATGGATGAACCTGTCCAAGTAGAGATTCCTTTTGTACCATACCCTATTCGTAAATCTGGAAGAGTACCAAAGATACCTAATAGGTATGGACTTGTCATAGAGGATGACGATAAGGTACGCATCATAGATTATGATGATTCATTGAATTACGAACAGGCTATGAGTAGTAAGGACTCAGAGAAGTGGCAAGAAGCCATGAAATTCGAGATGGACTCCATGTATGAAAACCAAGTATGAACATTGGTTTCACCACCTGAAGGCATTAAGCCTATTGGGTGTAAATGGATTTTTAAAAGAAAGACTGGATCAGACGGCAAGGTAGAGACCTATAAGGCCCGACTGGTTGCAAAAGGTTTCAAACAAAGATAAGGAGTTAACTATGACGAAACCTTCTCACCAATAGCAATGCTTAAGTCTATTCGGATTTTGCTTGCGATTTCAGCTTACCATGACTACAAAATTTGGCAGATGGACGTGAAAACGGCCTTCATCAATGAGAAACTTGAGGAGGATGTGTATATGACACAGCTAGATGGATTTGTTTCAAAGGTTGGAATAAATCAAGTCTTTAAGCTACATCGATCCATTTATGGATTGAAGAAAGCTTCTCGTAGGTTGAACATCCGTTTTGATGAGACAATCAAAGAGTTTGATTTTATCAAAAATGAGGATGAACCATGTGTGTACAAGAAGGTTAGTGGGAGCGCTGTTTTATTCCTCGTATTATGTGTTGATCATATATTACTGATAAAGAATGATATTCCTATGCTACAATCAATTAAAATCTAGTTATCTAAACACTTCTCGATGAAGGACTTGGGAGAAGCATCCTATATTTTGGGGATAAAAATCTATAGAGATAGATCTAAAAGGATGCTTGGCTTATCCCAAGGAACTGTACATTGACTCGATGCTAAAGAAGTTTAGCATGGAAGATTACAAAAGAGGTCTCATGCCGATGAGCCATGGAATACATCTCTTTAAGAAACATGCCCCAAAGACACCAGAAGAGAGAGAACGTATGAGTAAGATTCCTTATGCTTTAGCAATAGGATCTATCATGTACGGTATGATATGTACTAGATTAGATGTCGCTCATGCACTTAGTGTAACAAGCATATATCAGTCGAATCCAGGAGAAGAACACTGGAAGGCAGTGAAAAGTATCGTAAAGTACTTAAGAAGAACTAAGGATGTATTTCTTGTCTACGGTGGGTCTGAATTGAAACTAGAGGGCTTCACAGACTCAAGTTTTCAAATGGACCAAGATGATAGTAAATCCATTTCGGGGTATGTATTTACCTTAAACGGTGGAGCAGTGAGTTGGAAGAGTTCCAAACAACAAACAGTTACTGATTCAGTGACAAAGGCAGAGTACATAGCTCTAAGTGAAGTTGCAAAGGAAGCTGTTTGGATAAAGAAGTTCATTACTAAACTTGGTGTGGTTTCTAGCATTACAGGACCAATACCTTTATCCTGTGACAACACCGGAGCTGTTGCGCAGGCTAAGGAACCCAGGTCTCATCAGAAATCCAAACACGTGTTGCGACGGTTTCATTTGATTAGAGAGATCATTGAAAGAGGAGACGTCACCCTAGAGCGTGTGGACTCTCTAGACAATATTGCAGATCCATTTACTAAAGCATTAACACAGCGGCAGTTCGATCGTCACTTAGAGAAGATGGGTATGAGATACCACGACGATTGGCTTTAGTGCAAGTGAGAGATTGAAAGTAGTATGCATACAAGCCAATTATGTATGATGATAAAGCATATACTTTGTAATCAATCTTATTTATTTATTAATAAAAGATTTATTTATTAAAGGCATTTATTATCTACATGGTGCTGTTTTAAAAATATGTGATAAACCCATAGTTTTAAGCAATGCTTTTAGAATCATGATGAGATCATGCTAATGAGATCTAAATTCTTAGATAGCTTAAAACTAAAATGTTCCCAATCAATGGATTACCAAAAATGGGATTAGTGAATCCGGATAAATTGGTACGTATGTTGCTTGATCATTGGATGAGGATGATTTGTGACTCCCCCAAAATAGGTATACAACACCCATTCTGAGTCGCCAAATACATGGTACAAAAACAAATACAACTTCAGTAATACAATTGTCGTGCAAAATATGACAACACATATACTGTGAGTTTGAATGCAAATATAGTCTAATAGAGAGTATACAAACTCAAAATGAGTCCTCATTACAATTATTGATACACTATTTTACAAAATAGTGAGGACTACTAATACATCTATCCTGAACCATCACTCCATACCCCGGCTAGTTCATGCTATGTTCTCACCTCCTAGGAAGAAAAATGAAACAAAAAGGAAAAGGGTGAGCTCAACTAGCCTAGTAAAGAATATTATGACTAAGATAATATACAACAATTTATCATTAGTCTTCAACAGGGAAAAATCTGATAAAATATATTAGACAACAAATTTTAGATCAACAACTGCAGCGGAAACAACAATCCATTAGAAGAGTCAAGTAGAGAAAGAATTCTACTATCTTCTAAGATTTAAAAGTCCATCATCAATAATTTATCCCTGTAACATCAATCAATATACATCTTGAATCAAATATTCATCTTTGCACTACAGGCCAAAGATATTCATTTGTATCACCATTTGGTCATGTTCATCTCAACACCTGTTCATCTTTGTATTACGGGCCAAAGATATTCATCAGTTAATCATTCATCTTTGCACTACGGGCCAAAGATATTTAGTAATATCATCATTTAGGACGGAGGATGATGAAAAATATTTTAAAGAACGAATCCAGTGAGACAAAAGGACAAATATTAGGGATTCATATTTCAGTTTATCCAAGTTCAATAATACTCCATAATAAACTATAGTGGAGTAAAATTCAAGAATGAAGATCAAAACATGGATTAAATTTCAAGAATAAGGGTCACAACAAATAACTTGGAAGAAGAAAAAAAATTTCTTTTGTGAACAGTACCCGTGAACAGTAACCGTGGACAGTAACCGTGAACAGTACCCGTGAACAGTACCCAGTCATGAAAAGTTCTAAATTTGATAAAAAGTTCAGACCAATATTCCTATGAAATGATATTAGATGAAATGAAATTTCTAATCATTTCAGGAATTATAGAAGCAATACTTACCATAGTAAGTTCAATTTTAGGAATATGAAATGAAATAATATCCCTTCCATACTATGGAGTATGAAAGAAAATAATATTTCTTACGAGTATTGCAATAAAATAATATCCTTTACCTTAGTAGAAACTGAATTTAACTGGAATATCAGATATTATTCTGAGAAAATCTTGCAGAAAAACTACGTTCAAAATATTCTTATACTCAAGAAAAATACTCACAATACTTTAGAATAAGTATTTCTTATTATGAAGGTGTGATTGAGGAAGGAGGGTTATCCCTCTATTTATAGTGCAGGACGGAGAAAAAATTCACGTACTGCTGCCTACCTTTGCTCATTTTTCTCCGCCTAGCCTAACTTCATACATTTTCCACATGGGTGGGTGCCACCCTTTGAAAAACCATCTCTGCAGGCTACAAAATATAATTGGCCTAACATTTCATCTCTTTCTCTTCATAACCACCCAATTCAAAGATTGAGGCCCACCTTTGAAAACAAAACTTTGTAGACTTAAATATTCACCCTACCAATTCCACCAATCAAAGTAATGACACAAACTACTTTTTGAAAACAAGTATTCATAAGCATTTTGTTTACGTTCGTTCTAAATAAACACATGCTTATATATTATAATAATATTATTATTAAACAATTATAATATATTATAATAATGTATATGAATGAATATATTATCAGAGATAATAATTGCCAACTTTCAATAAACAATTCATGCTAAATTCCTTCATCTATATCCACATAAAATAAATCCATCATTTATATCCGCATAAAATAAATATTTCCTTATCATATAAATCAATAATTAATTATTCACAAATAATATTAAAGAATCATAATTATAACAACCAGGCCGTTCCCAGGAAAGAGGGGGCTTTCCAATAAGAATTTCTCCTTACTGGCGCGCAATTAGGTGACCAAACCTCTACTTGACAGAACTTTCTAGACATTGCCAATAATGTTATCTAATAATATTATTCAAATAATATGAATTATTGATCTAATAATGGGAAATATTGTATAGTGATAATTATTGAAACAACAATAATATAAAATATCAACGCAACAATTATTGAATCAATAAAATAAAATATTGAACAGTAATTACTGTAACAATTATTAAGTAACGCCTTCTTACGTAAGAATCAATAATTTAAAAATATTGTGCATCCACGCGTATTATTGTATTTTAACCACCGGGTATTCCAACACTGTTAACGGCAACAATTACGCTGTTATTTATAAAAATTCAAACTTGTCATTTTCTTCATCCGACAGTTATTCTGTTATGGGACCCACAAATGATTGCGCCGTCGTACGAATATTCCCCAACAACAAGAATATTCCACGACCAAACGAATATTCCCCGACAACAATGATTATTTTATAACCACTTGTTTATTTTGCAAAATTTGCACATTTCACCCATAACCAAAATATTATATCAAATTAACCCTTATTAAATTAGAATAATGAATAGAGGAAAATTTAATTTTATTTATAATAAGTTGGGGTCTTACATGATTGATCTCATGATCATTTGTGTAGAGACACTAAAGCAAGTATGTAGGTGTTTATTAGAGAATAAGTTCACTGAACGTGACTCGCTAAACCTAATGGAGTTTTACTTGCCTGTCAATAGGAATTCATGTAGTGATAGTAGTACAAATGATCCTTAGACTTGAGATCATCATAATATCTTATATATAATGAATTACACTTTGACTTATTCCTTATGACCTTTATGGTATATCAAAGGGTATGCTTTGGTGTAATAAATTATATATGGAGATAATGAATAATCAATAAAGAATCTACCACTTCTAGTAAAAGAAGAAAAATGTCCTATGTGATTCGATAAATGATAACCCAGAAATCATTGGCCAAGGTGGAATGAAATTAGAAAGTAGTTTATAATTTGCATTCATTAGGAGTTGTGCATTTGGGAATCGAAATATATATAATTAAATAAAATAAGACTTGACAGTAACTCCATGTCTTATATTTAATTGGGACATTGTATGGTAGAAGGATTGAATTGTACGGAAACTATTAACTCAAAGGTTCTTTTTATGATTAATGTTGAAATCTATATTATCTGAAAAGTCATTGATCGTTAGGGAGGCTTATCCCAATTGTAGAATAAATATTATTTATTTAAATAAATTAATCGTTTAATTTATTTATTTAAATAAGATTAGAATTGTTCTAATTGATTTATTCACAACCAGTTTAATATGGAGAACCTAATGGGTCACACCGTAAAAGGAAGAATAATTATTTAAGAAGTTAATGGCATAATCGTAATAATATGTTAAATATATTTAATTTAATATATGGTGATAGAATAAATTAAATAACTTAATATTTATTATTTAATATTTTAGAAATATTAAATATAAATTAATAAGAGGAGTCTTATTAATATTATTACAATTATTATTATTTTAATTTCTAAAAGAGTTTAGGAATTAATTTAATATAAGTACTCTCATATATTCCTAACAAGATTAGGAGGAAAAATTAGTTAAAGGAGTTTAATTAATTATCCCTAATAGGATTAGGGAGCCCATTTAATTAAAAGAGTTTAATTAAATAAATAATACCTTATTTTAATAGGTTTACCTGATATCTTTATAAGAGGAGTCTTATATCAAATATCAAAATATACGTAATTCCAAGTTATTGGAGAGTACGCCCCTTTTTCTATAGAGATAGGAAAAACTAGGGTTTGAGCCAATACACCCTTCTTCTTGAAAATTGTTCTTCTTTGGTGGATCACCTCTAGAGGTCATACACTTGGGTGGCTAACATTGATCAAAAGAAGAAATCTACCCGGAGATTCAAGGAGATCGCGGAGAAATAAGAGGTGAACTCGTACCTGTGGAAGCTCGTAATTACAATGGTATGATTCCATAACTTCTTGTTCTTTGTTTTAATTAATAATATGTGATGAATGGGTAGTATACCCATGAATTGGATATATTTGGACTTAAATTATTGTATTCTTAAGTTATTTAGTAGCATTTTTATTGTGTTTATATCTTGTTTTGCAGATTTGGAAGCTGGAGGGGTAATTATGGGAAATTCGAGCATTTAATGGCAATATGGTAATTTTAGAGAAGTCCAGCGTCGGGGCGCTGGAAATTACACTACCTACAGCGTCGGGGCGCTGAGCCTCGGCTGGCCTTGACCGGATTAGCGCGTTTGACTTCTGATTGGACTTGACTTGATTATTAGAGCTAATGTAAAACCTAATTGGATGAGGATTGTGGGAAGCTATAAAAAGAAACTAAGTGCTGAAATAAAGTGTGTGGAACGGGGATTATTCTTTGATGGATTCAACGAGTTCTTCCATTGAAGGCTACACAAGATTACTTGGAGATTAAGGATTGGCTACAGAGTTTCTTCTTTTTCTCCTTATTTTCAATTTGTAATTCTTTAAGGATGATTTGCCAACAATTAGTGTTTTTAATTTCCGTGATGAACTAATTCTTTAATTAAGATTTCAATTGAACCTTTTATGAATATAAATTAGTTATTCATTCATTCTAATTATTTATGTTGAAGTGAATTGTTTATCATGTTTTGACTCTTCTGCTTAATTATTTGGCCAATAATTACCTTGTTACTCTAGAAGGAATTGGAAAAGGAATTCTAGGGTTAGAATTGGACATGATAACATGTGACTTAGTTATTTGCATGGTGAATAATTAGGTTTGTGAATTGAATGGAAATATCTGTTCGTCGCATGTAACATATAAAGAATTGGGATTGGAAAGAGTGTAATTCAATTATTTTGCATAGGAATATAGCAAGATTAATCTGGATTAAATAGAAGTCAATTGATCACTTGGAAAAGGGCTTTTGGCATTTGAGAATTCCTGTTAACAATTCAGTAGACATAATAATTGGGATGATTAGATAATTGATTTATAGTTCATAATTGGGGATATTGAAGTCTTAATCTTTATCTATCGGAAGTTATTCACTCAAGTATTATCTTAGTTATTCGCTTATTTTAGGACAATATCTTTAAGTGTTTAATTTTGTGTTAATAATTCAGAAAATCATAATTTATCATTGTTTGAATAAAATTGAATTGATATAGTATTAGTAGTTGGGATATATTAATTAGAATTCCCTGTGGGAACGATACTCAACTTATCACTTTATTACTTGTTGACCACGTATACTTGCGTGTTGTGCGTAACTAGATTTTACTCAACAAGTTTTTGGCGCCGCTGCCGGGGAATTTTTATTAAAATTAATTTCATATTAGTTATAATCAATTCGGTTTTAATTTGAACGCTACTTAATCTTTCTTCTTGGATTGGCAGGAATTCGTGTATGCACACTAGATCGAAAGCGAGAAAGGAACTTCTTACGTATACAGACAACCTTAAGAAGAAGTTCCAGACAGTGCATTTAAATAGTGAGGTTGTACATTTGGAAGAAGAACTGGCAACCCAGGAAATACTCGTGAACATGGTAGAGAACGAACAGAAATCACTTAGGGATTACGCTCTGCCAAATGTCACGGATTTACAGTCAAGTATTAAGAGACCGGCAATCAATGCGAACAGATTCGAGATAAAACCGGGATCAATTCAGATGCTACAGAATATATGCCAGTTTGGGGGTAATTCGATAGATGATCCTAATGAACATATCTTGAGTTTCTTGGAAGTGTGCGATACCTTCAAATTTAACAATGTATCGGAAGACGCTATAAGGTTGAAGATGTTCCCGTTTACTTTAAAAGATAAAGCACGAAGCTGGTTACACTCCTTGCCTCCTGGTTCAATCACCACATGGGATGACTTAGCTCAAAAAATTTTAGCTAAGTTCTTCCCACCAGCGAAGTCGGCAAAACTACGGAACGATATTCATACTTTCGCACAACTTGAGTCAGAATCGTTATATGAGGCGTGGGAAAGGTTTAAGGATATGCTCCGTAAGTGCCCTCATCATGGAATCCTGCAGTGGATGCAATTAGGGATATTTTGTGATGGTTTGCACGCATCCACGAGGTCTAGTATTGATGCAGCAGCAGGAGGAGCGATCATGTCCAAAAATTTTGATGAGGCGTATCAATTGTTAGAAACAATGACCACCAACAACTATCAGTGGCCCATGACGAGGACCAACCATCCAAAAGCATCGGGAAAGTATGAAGTGGACGCGCTGACAGCATTAACAGCGCAAGTGACTGCAATAGCTAAACATATAGAAATATGGCGTCCACAAGCCACACAGCAGGTAGCGATGGTTTGTGAGTTGTGTGCTGGGGGGCATGCTACGGATCAATGTGCCATAAATTCAGAATCAGAACAGTTCGTAGGAAATTATAATCGCTCAACTCAACCGTATCCGACTCAAAATGCTTATAATCCAGGTTGGAAGAATCATCCAGGGTTCTCATAGAGTAACAATCAAGCTGCAGCTCAACCACCTAGACAACAACACACCTCCGGATTTCAAAATCAACCTCAATAACCAGAGAGGATATCAAGTTGGGAAGCAGCCTTGGAAAAATTCATTAGAGCCTCTGACAAAAAGAACGTGGAACAAGATAAGAAATTGAATCAATTAGATCTTACTTTGTAAAGCCATGGGGCATCGTTAAAGAATCTGGAAAATCAATTGGGGCAAATAGCACATGCATTGAATACCCGTCCACTAGGAACGCTCCCGAGTGATACAGAAATAAATCCGGGCAGAAATGAGCACTGCAAAGCAGTAATCTTACGAAGTGGGAAGGAGTTGCAAATAGTTAAGGATAAGGAAAAGGGGGACAACGCCACAGCCGAAATAGAAGAAGTTGTGAAAACCGGGAAAGATAAAGAGGAAATAGGAGAGGAAAATGCACCGGGACCAACTACATCAATGCCACCCATACCATATCCGCAGAGATTTCAGAAATCCAAGTTAGATAAGAAGTTTTCAAGATTTTTGGATATTTTTAAAAAATTGCATATCAACATCCCATTCGCCGAAGCTTTAGAACAAATGCCGAGCTGCGCTAAGTTCATGAAGGATGTGCTATCAAAGAAAAGGAAACTGGGGGATTTTGAAACAGTGGCGCTAACCGAAGAATGTAGCGCAATTATTCAGAACAAGTTACCTCCAAAGTTGAAAGATCCAGGTAGCTTTACTATTCCATGCGATATTGGTAATCAATTTTCGGGGAGAGCACTGTGTGATTTGGGTGCCAGTATTAATTTGATGCCATTATCAGTCTACCGCCAGTTCGGGCTCCAGGCACCAAAACCGACAAATATCAGTTTACTGTTGGCAGACCGATCAGTTATATATCCACGAGGTATCGTTGAAGACGTATTAGTAAGGGTGGATAAATTCATCTTTCCAGCGGACTTCGTTATCTTGGATTGTGAAGCAGATACGGAACATCCCATCATTCTCGGGCGACCATTCTTAGCAACGGGGAGAACGTTAATCGACATGCAAAAAGGAGAATTGACAATGAGAGTTGACGATCAACAGGTCACTTTTAATGTGTTTAAATCAATGTCTTATCTGAAGGAAAAAGGTGAGTGTTTGCGGGTGGATTTAATGGAGGAGATAGTTAATCACAAGATCTGCGGTAATTACTCAGAGGATCTGATAGAATCCATGTTGCTTAGAACAGATAACGATAGTGTTGATGCGGCCAATGAGCAGGTCAAATGGCTAGACACATCATCATTCTACCGGAAAAGTAATCAACCATTCGACACCCTTGATAGGCCCAAAACGGAAGGTAAAAAGTGCAAACCCTCGATAGAAGAGCCACCGGTGTTGGAATTAAAGCCACTCCCCTCTCATCTTGAATATGCTTATCTAGGGAAAGATTCGACTCTACCAGTTATTGTTTCGACAAAGTTAACTGACACCCAAAAAGAAAAATTGTTACGGGTTCTTCGCGAGTTCAAAACAGCGATTGGGTGGACTATAGCGGACATTCGAGGTATTAGCCCATCTTTCTGTATGCATAAGATTTTAATGGAAGAGGGATCCAAACCAACCATTGAGATACAAAGAAGGTTAAATCCCATTATGAAAGATGTGGTGAAGAAGGAAATTATAAAATGGTTGGATGCCGGTATTATTTACCCAATCTCAGACAGTTCATGGGTAAGTCCTGTACAGTGTGTACCGAAAAAAGGGGGCATGACTGTGGTAAAAAATGAAGCTCATGAGCTCATCCCGACTAGAACTGTTACAGGCTGGAGAGTATGTATGGATTATCGCAAGTTAAATAAAGCCACACGCAAGGATCACTTTCCCTTGCCGTTCATTGGTCAGATGTTGGACAGGTTAGCGGGGCATCAATTCTACTGTCTGTTAGATGGATATTCTAGGTACAATCAAATTGCCATAGTGCTGGAAGATCAAGAAAAGACCACGTTCACATGTCCATACGGTACGTTTGCATTCCGGCGTATGTCTTTTGGTTTATGTAATGCGCCGGTAACCTTTCAACGCTGTATGATGGCAATCTTCTCCGATATGGTCAAACAGAATTTAGAGGTATTCATGGATGATTTCTCCGTGTTCGGTGATAGTTTTGACTCGTGTTTGAAGAATCTGATCTTGGTGTTAAAAAGTTGTGTGGAGACTAACCTGGTGCTTAACTGGGAAAAATGTCATTTTATGGTACAAGAAGGGGTTATTCTGGGACATAAGGTTTCCGCATCCGGATTGGAGGTGGATAGAGCGAAGATTGATACAATTGAGAAACTGCCTCCTCCATCATCTGTAAAAGGCATTCGGAGCTTTTTGGGACATGCAGGGTTCTATAGACGATTTATTAAAGATTTTTCAAAGATTTTGAAACCCCTATGCTCACTCTTGGAGAAAGATGTACCGTTTAAGATGGATCAGGCATGCATCGAGGCATTTGAGGTATTAAAGAAGAAATTGGTCTCTGCACCAATCATTGTAGCGCCCGATTGGTCCTTACCGTTCTAATTGATGTGCGACGCCAGTGATTACGCGGTGGGAGCCGTATTGGGACAACGTCACGATAAGATTTTTCATACTATCTACTACTCTAGTAAGACATTGACGGATGCCCAGCTGAACTACACACCAACCGAAAAAGAATTACTTGCAGTGGTGTTTGTTTTCGACAAATTCAGAGCTTATCTCCTCGGCACCAAGGTAATTGTCTACCCTGATCATCCGGCCATTAAATATCTGATTGAAAAGAGAGATGCTAAACCGCGATTAATACGGTGGGTACTGTTGTTACAAGAATTTGATCTGGAGATCCGGGACAGAAAAGGTACAGAAAACCAAGTGGCGGATCATCTGTCTCGGTTAGAAAATAAAGAGGATCAGAAAGACGACAACTTAGTGATTAATGAAAAATTTCTAGATGAGCAACTGTTCCGGGTAACTACCATATTGCCTTGGTATGCTGACTATGTAAACTATGTGGTTGCCAAAGTGTTACCGCCAGATTTGACCTCACAACAACGAAAGAAGTTTCTCCACGATGTGAAGCAATACTATTGGGATGAACCATTTCTGTTTAAAGCATGTGCAGATCAAATGATAAGACATTGTGTACCTCATGAAGAAATGGATAGTATATTAGGCCATTGCCACTCCTCAGATTACGGATGTCATTATTCCGGTGATCGAACAGCAGCAAAAGTACTACAATCGGGATTTTTCTGGCCTTCTTTATTCAAAGATGCTTATCTCTTTGTGCTGAAATGCGATCGATGCCAACGCGTAGGTAATATCTCCAAGCGCAATGAAATGCCACTTAACACAATTCTAGAGGTGGAACTATTCGACGTGTGGGGAATCGATTTTATGGGACCATTTCCATCTTCTTTTAATAATCATTACATCTTGTTAGCAGTCGATTATGTTTCCAAATGGGTGGAAGCCGTAGCGTTATCTACGAATGATGCCAACGTTGTTATCTGATTTTTAAAGAAGAACATTTTTACCCGATTTGGGACACCGAGAGCTATAATAAGTGATGAGGGGACTCACTTCTGTAACAAGCAGTTCACCAAATTGCTTGTAAAGTATGGGGTTCGTCACAAAATTGCAGCTGCGTATCACCCACAAACCAATGGCCAAGCGGAGGTGTCGAATAGGGAAGTTAAGAGGATCTTGGAAAAAGTAGTCAATCCGTCACGAAAAGATTGGGCATTGCATCTTAACGATGCTCTATGGGCCTATCGAACAGCGTACAAAAATCCGATCGGCATGTCACCGTACAGAATGGTATTTGGAAAGGCGTGTCACCTACCGGTCGAGCTAGAACACAGTGCACATTGGGCCATTCGGAAACTAAACTTTGATCTAGAAGCAGCGGGTGAGAAAAGGTTACTGCAGTTGAACGAGATGGATGAATTCCGGTTCAATGCCTACGAAAACGCTAAGCTCTACAAGGAGAAAGTCAAAGCTTGGCACGATAAAAAAATTCTTGACAGAACATTTGCACCGGGCCAATAAGTACTACTGTTCAACTCACGCTTGCGTCTCTTTCCAGGAAAATTGAAATCCAGGTGGTCAGGGCCGTTTGTAGTTATATTTGTCACTCCACACGAAAACATTGAGGTCGAGGAACCGAACTCAAGGCGTACAATCAAGGTCAATGGTCAACGTCTGAAACATTATTGGAGTGGACCAATCGAACGTCAAGCTATGGTCCGGTACCTCTCCGAACCAGTGGACAACTGAACAACACCGAAAAGTCGGGCTGGCGACTGTAAACCAAGCGCTTCTTGGGAGGCAACCCATTAAGTCCTATAATTTTTACGTTATTTGATTTTATTTTAATTTTGTGTTTTTTTTCTTTTCTCCTTAGATTTAAAATTCTCTTATTTTTACTTTTATCTTTTAGTATTGAAGAATACGATTCTGCTAGACTCATTCTTAAAATTTTCCATGTCTGCCAGTTACACAGACAAAGCCCAGCGCCCCGGCGCTCCCTTTACTAAGGATTCCAGCGCCCCGGCGCTAGGCACCAGAAACTGAATGCAAAGCCCAGCGCCCCGGCGCTGGCTTCCAGTTCATTTACAGCGCCCCGGCGCTAGACCCTCCCAATCTTTTCTGCTATACAGCGCCCCGGCGCTCCATGCACGGTATAACCCAGCGCCCCGGCGCTGGGGCCAGGTCAGGCCTTGTAATTTAAATCTTTTCAGCGTACTGCTAGCCCAACTTCCTTCCCCACGCCGGCACATCAGGTTTCAGTTACCGATTCCCCCACTCCCATTCTCCTATACGCCTCTCTCCCTCTCCATATCACAAGTTCATTGCACTTTGAATAATACTTCTTCCACATATCTACCACGCGTCGATTACTTCGTTTCAAATTGGTTATCTGCTTCTTCTGTGCCGAATTCTACTCCTCCAAATTCTTTAAAGGTAGCAAAGGTATGACTTGATGTGTATTCCCACTATTGTGAATCCAAATTTTCTTCCTTATTCTTTTCATATGGGAAATCCAATAGAGCACATAGATCATTCACTACTGTTTGGCATTCTCATACCCACAAGGTTAGTGAATGCTTAAGGCATGGCATGAATAGATAGCGAATTAGTGCTGGTTGTAAGCAAGTTATCAGTTGCTGCCTAGGTGCTTGACAAATTGCCTAAGTCAATAATCATGTGTAACTTAAAATACTTGCCAGTTTCATGCCTCATCCCCACCTGTGTACTCATAATACCAATATTTTATACAGTTTTGGGGTAATGCTATGCCCACATGTAGCCATCCGTGAATTCTTTTTAACGCTAAAATATGAGTATGTTTTTATTTGCAGAATTCTCTACATGGCATCAAAACGTCACCGAGGCGAAGGGTCAGGGGCCGCTTCAATTTCACCTCCAAAATTTGACAGCAGGCGTTTTGTTAGTGTCGCGGCTCAAGAACGCTACAACCGCATGGCCACCCGCTCTCTAGTCCCCGAACGTGGTCTCCGTCCCGATCAAACCAAGGATGGAGAAATATCATTGATGATTGCTGAACGAAACTGGTTCTCCCTCACCGAACAGCCTAACCCAGCAGTGATTGCAGTTGTAAAAGAATTCTACGCCAACTTGGCCGAGCATGACCATTACGGGGTATTTGTCAGAGGTAAAACCATGGAAATCGGCGAGGAGGATATAAATGGGTGCTATCAACTACCCTTAGAGGGTCTTCATGATGAATATGCTAGACTAGTAAGTGATGGGTCGGACTATGAAAAGATTATTCGGGAGCTGTGTCAACCGAGCACTACATGGACCATGCATGAGCGTGGCAGCATGACTTTCCCATTGTCTCACCTCAGTCTATATGGAAAGGCATGGTATGCCTTCATTTGCGCTAAATTGATGCCCTGCACACATGTGAGTCACGTAACCAAAGAAAGGGCTGTGCTATTATACTCCATCATACAAGGCCTAAGAATTGATGTCGGCCATCTTATTCAGCAATCTATGTTCCGCGCATCTCGCGGAGGGACCACAGGAGGGTTACCACATCCGTCACTGATCTGCGTATTATGTGCTAAGTTTGGGGTCAAATGGAAATCAGACGAGATGATTCAAACTCCTATGCCCGTGTTGGACCACAACTTGATCCGTCGTTATAAAGTGTGGTCAGGTGGAGCTAATCACCCTAGGGGACTGGGTTTCATTATCCCCCAAGTTACGTCTACACAAGCCCCACCACCTCAGGCTCCACCTACTTACGACCCATCGACCGCAGCTCATCGAGGTGTGGTCCCCGAAGCTGTCCAGCGGGAGATAGACGGCTGGTTTTACAACATTGAGTCCCAGAATGTGCGCTTATCGGAACGTCAAGACGTGATTTTCAAGTATTTAGTTGACCAATTTGCTGCACAGAATGCACTGACCGTCCAAACCCATCCGGGCGTCCCACTTAGCCATTTCCCAGCGGCTCCCGTTCTGCCCGTATTTCCCCCTTCCGATCAAGAGATGAGCGAGGACGATGATGCTCCACCAGAGGAATAAGCTCGTCAGGGAAGTTCTCTGTTTTCTTTTGCCTTATTTTTCGCATGAGGACATTGCTCTAGATTAGTTTAGGGGGTAGTTAAGTTTTATTTTTCAAGTTGTAGTTTGTTATTAGTTTGTGGATTGATTATTAGTAAAGTTGCATTTAGGATTGCATGTTAATTCCAATTTTTGATAGTGCGTATATCTGGGGCCAATGATGAAAGTAGAATTGCATGAACAAGTCTAGTAAGGATTGTTGATTCAGTGATATGATTTTCTTGACATGAATTGGATCTTTATCTGTTTGACATTGATATTATAGGAAGGCACTTTGAAAAAACGACTATGTTGGCTATGATAGTTTAAATGGTTAGATAATAGAGTTCTAAAGGAGGATTGCTAGTGATATGGAAGAACAATTTGAATAGCTAGAGGAGACTGAATTTATGCATAAACTCGAGTTTGGGGGAAAATATTTGGAATATATAAGCTAAAAAAATGTTGAGTCTTGTGGTGGGTTGAGGAGAAACACTCCCCATAAACACAAGCGTGAGACGGAGCGTAAAACGCACTCACCAACCATCTATGAAAAAAAAAATATATATATATATATATATATATATATATATATATATATATATATATAAGTTACAGGATGACTAGTCTTGTTTCGGGGCCTTTGTTACTTGAGCAAGTACGCCCGAAGGGGTATCTTAAAACCTAGCGCCCTAAGGTCTTATATGGTCTGGGAGTCGTTGGTCGAAAGCTCGCTAAGGGGTAACACTGTTAGCCTAATGGGATGAGACATTGCACAGTCATTTATGTAGAACCAAAAAAAAAAAAAAAAGAAAAAGAAAAGAAAAGCATAAGTATTCCATTTTGACTTTTGAATTCGGGTAAGTGTTTGAGTTCAGTTGAAACAAGTATATTTGATGAGTTCTCAAGTTACACTGTAGGATGCTTACTAAGAAATTTATTATCTTTCATATTTTTGTCTTTCATGGGTTAGCATGGTTGTTGGACACACGCACAATATCAGTAATAACAGATTTAGATTCGTTGATTGTTGGGATATTGTTGATCTGCTTTTGCATGATGAATTAGCATGTTTACGTGATTTTTCTGAGGCATATAGATATACGTGAGCTTTTGAATTGCTGGAATTAAGAACATATAAATATAAATAGTTTGCATTTGCATGATGTTTAGTTTTGTTTTGTGATCTTATGTTTTGTCGCATGAGGACACGCAACGATTTAAGTTTGGGGGTATTTGATGAATGGGTAGTATACCCATGAATTGGATATATTTGGACTTAAATTATTGCATTCTTAAGTTATTTAGTAGCATTTTTATTGTGTTTATATCTTGTTTTGCATATTTGGAAGCTGGAGGGGCAATTATGGGAAATTCGAGCATTTAATGGCAATATGGTAATTTTAGAGAAGTCCAGCGCCGGGGCGCTGGAAATTACACTACCTACAACGCCGGGGCGCTGAGCCTCGGCTGGCCTTGACCGGATTAGCGCGTTTGACTTCTGGTTGGACTTGACTTGATTATTGGAGCTAATGTAAAACCTAATTGGATGAGGATTGTGGGAAGCTATAAAAAGAAACTAAGTGCTGAAATAAAGTGTGTGGAACAGAGATTATTCTTTGAAGGATTCAACGAGTTCTTCCATTGAAGGCTACACAAGATTACTTGGAGATTAAGGGTTGGCTACAGAGTTTCTTCTTTTTCTCCTTATTTTCAATTTGTAATTCTTTAAGGATGATTTGCCAACAATTAGTGTTTTTAATTTCCGTGATGAACTAATTCTTTAATTAAGATTTCAATTGAACCTTTTATGACTATAAATTAGTTATTCATTCATTCTAATTATTTATGTTGAAGTGAATTGTTTATCATGTTTTGACTCTTTGCTTAATTATTTGGCCAATAATTACTTTGTTACTCTAGAAGGAATTGGAAAAGGAATTCTAGGGTTAGAACTGGACATGATAACATGTGACTTAGTTATTTGCATGGTGAATAATTAGGTTTGTGAATTGAATGGAAATATATGTTCGCCGCATGTAACATATAAGGAATTGGGATTGGAAAGAGTGTAATTCAATTGTTTTGCATAGGAATATAGCAAGATTAATCTGGATTAAATAGAAGTCAATTGATCACGTGGAAAAGGGCTTTTGGCATTTGAGAATTCCTGTTAACAATTCAGTAGACATAATAATTGGGATGATTAGATAATTGATTTATAGTTCATAATTGGGGATATTGAAGTCTTAATCTTTATCTATCGGAAGTTATTCACTCAAGTATTATCTTAGTTATTCGCTTATTTTAGGACAATATCTTTAAGTGTTTAATTTTGTGTTAATAATTCAGAAAATCATAATTTATCATTGTTTGAATAAAATTGAATTGATATAGTATTAGTAGTTGGGATATATTAATTAGAATTCCCTGTGGGAACGATACTCAACTTATCACTTTATTACTTGTTGACCACGTATACTTGCGTGTTGTGCGTAACTAGATTTTACTCAACAATATGCATAAAGGATGATCCGGATAATTGGTTTGTGAAAAATTTTAAAATCTGATTTTACTTTGCTTCCGCTAATTTTGCAATTTGATTGCTACTTTTATTTTCACAAAACCTTACACAACCATTTAAAAATATCAACTGGTGAAAGTCAAATCGTCGACATATACATGTCGGACCTTTTCAAACTAGTTTTTTCAAACAAATCTCACCTAACATGAGAACACCAAAAGACAAGAACATAAAGGGACAAATAAAAATTCCAACGTCGACATGATATAATCATGATGACACACTAATTAGCTACAACAAGCTTCACGTATGTTATATATTAACTCTTACTTCTATCATACGTCATCCCAATCATTAAACTCAGAATGTTTGTTTATCGTTCATTGCGGCTTTGTGACGTCTAAACATCATACTCAACACCATCAACTAACGTCTAAGCCATAAAATCCTATGTATACTAAGCATGTTCATTCTTCACATATACTACACATTCACATTGTTTAAAGTATTTTATGTTTAGAAATTTCCATCTAACATTTAACCTTTTAATAAGGTTTTAATCACTTGTTGTGGTGATACATTTGATTAACATTTATGTTCATAATCATTCTACAAAATTTTCCAACATCTGAGTGTTAAACAACTCATTATTATTGTGACGCCCCCAAAATAGGTATACATCACCCATCTTGAGTCGCCAAATACATGGTACAAAATTCAAATACAACTTAATTATACAACAGTCGTGTAAAATACGGCAAAACATAATCTACGAGTTTTAATAAGAATATTGTCATCTAGACAATATCCACAGTCATTGGAGTCCTCATTACATTTATTGTCACATTATTTTATAGAATAGTGAGGACTACTAAAACAACCACCTGGACCGTCCAATCTGTTCCCCGACTCGTCCCAGCTATATTATCATTTCCTGAAGAGAACAGTGAAAGAAAGGGTGAGCTCAACTAGCCCAGTAAGAAATATTATGACTAAGATAATGCAGAATAATTTATCGTTAGCCTTCAACAGTGTTAAACTGATAAAATTTAACAAACATCAAGTTTAACTGCAACGGAACAAGCAATCCATTAGAAGAGTCAAGTAGAGAATAAAATCTACTATCTTCTATGATTTAAAAGGTTTTTCATCACTTTTATCGCTGAGACTCAGCTTAATAAATAAATCACATCATCCGTGCATTACGGTCAAGGATATTCATTAGTATCACGACCACAAATTATCCATGCACTACGGGCCAATGATATTCGTGTATTCATCAATGGTCATGATCATGCCAACAACTGTCCATCAATGCACTATAACCAATGAGGACTTTTACCACATCATTTGTAACATTACGGTCATGATTATACTGAATAATCCCTAGTCATAATCATACCAAGTCCATCTATGCACTACATACCACATATGACTTTTAACATATTATAAACATGAGGATGATGACAATGATATAAGAATTCAATAAAACAAGTTCAAGGATAAATTTTTAAAGATTTATAATTTAATTTATCTAGAAATCAATAACGTTCAATTTGTCAACATGATACTGTTTTGTGGAGTAAAATTCAAGAATGCTCAGAAGAATATTTTCATGAAAAGATACTGGATGAAGCGCAAATATCCAGGATATTCTACTAATTTCATGGAGTATAGAAGCCAAAACTTTAACCAAATGAGTATAATAGAATATATGAAATTGCAAATGGATTTTTGCCCACTATGCGGTAATCCACGTAGACAGATCATTTCCATAATTTAATAAGGAATGAATACACTGGATCATTCACCATGCATGCGGTAGTCCACATAGACAGGTTATTCCAACAGAATAAATAAAAATGGAATAACAAAAGAATTCACCAGGCATGCGATAGACCGAACAGACAGGTTATTCCAACAGAATAATAAAGAATAGAATAAAAAAAATTCACCAGGCATTCGATAGACCACACAGACAGGTTATTCCAACAGAATAATAAAGAATGGAATAACAAAAGAATTCACCAGGCATGCGATAGACCGCACAGACAGGTTATTCCAACATAATAATAAAGAATGGAATAACAAAAAGAATTCACCAGGCATACGATAGACCGCACAGACATGTTATTCCAACAGAATAATAAAGAATAGAATAACAACCCTTACGAGTATTGAAAGAAAATAACTCTCTTTATGAATACGAAAGAAATAATACCCATTACCTTAGAAGAAACTGGATACTGGAATAGTGAGGTAGCAGACTTCTCTTCTTCTATCTCTCTATAATTTCTCTCTATAATAATTGCTCTTGTGAGACTTAGTGAATTGGTGGGAATGAAAGAAGAATGAGCTTCTATTTATAGAAAAATATAGTTTCGATAATTGCACGTTTTGGGACTCGAAATATTACAGTATAATACCTTCCTCTTTTTCTTCATTTTTAATTTAGTTCTGCAAGTATTATCAAACTTGCACCACCTTCCCTAATAGTAAATAATGTGAATTAATAGTTCATTCACGTGACTTAATAATATAATCATGTGAAAAAACTAATTACAGTATAGTACCTTCATCTATATCTCCATTTTTAATTTAGTCATACACGTATTATCAATCTTGCATCACCTCCCCTAATAGTACATGAATGTGAATCAATAGTACACACATGTGAACAAATAGTTATAAGCATGTGAAATAATAGCAATTAATTGCTCATTTATCCGATTAATTACCCGATTAGTCAATATAACCTCCAGACATCAATTATTATCGAAATAAATGTCGATTTCCACTAACACTAATAATCCCAACACAATAGAACTATCAATTTCATCTTTAATCAACACGGACTTATTCATCATTAATATTATAACTCACAATATTTAACAACCAGGTCGTTCCCAGGAAAGAGGGGGCTTTCCGATAAGGATTTCTCCTTATTGGCGCGCAATTAGGTGACCAAACCTCTCCTTGATAGAACTTCTAGACATTGTTAATATTGCAAATAATAATATGAATAACTTTTTTGTCTCAATTATTGATTTAATAATAATAAATATTATGCAGATGATAATATGACAATAATTGAATCAATAATATGAGAGATATGATGCAACAATTACTGTAGTAATAATTGAGTATAACTGAGTGACTTCTCACGTAAGCATCAATAATCAATACCGTGTACTACTATGCAACCACGTGTATTACTGTACTTTTACCACCGGGTAGTTCAATAGTTTAACGGTAAAACTTTCGCCGTTATTTTTATAAAAAGATAATTCTGTCATTTTCTAACTACGACAATACTTCTGTTGTGGGGTCCACCAATGATTGTGCCGTCGTACAAATATTTCTCGTTAAAACGAATATTCTCCGACCAATCGAATATTATATAATCACTTTCTTACTTTGCAAAATTTGTAAATAATACTCACAACTATAACATTATATCAAATCCACACCATAATATTCAAAAATATATTTCGAGAAAAATTAATCTTTATTCATAAAAGTTGGGGTCTTACAATTGTGCCTTAACACAACCCGAAACTGCAGCATTGCTCGAGCTACTACAGTTGGGCGCTGCTGCGCCCGAGTTGCTAACTTTGCCAATCGGTAACTTCATCATCCCAACTCGGAATGAATCCATTCTTGAGCGTATTTCTTGCTCTTACTACATACTACAATTTTCCCCAGACAGACTAATTTTTTGAATCCTCTAACAAGCCTTTCAATCAGCTTAAAAGTCCTTCGTCGCTCAGTTTTTTAACTTTGCATTCTTAATGTTTATTTTTCATTTTTTCGTAACTTACTCATCCGAAACCGGAATGAGTTCATTCTTGAGCCTACGACTCATAATTTCTACGTTCTATAACATTCTCATGAAACCCTAATTATTTGGAATCATTAACTAACATTAAAAATTCATCCAGAAATCATAACGAACTATGATTTCAACGATGAATGTCTTTTACTAAAATTTTAGCCATAATTTCGTTATAGCATATTTTTACTCTGTTCCAATTGGAACATTTCCACAACTTATACATGTCTAATATCTTCTCCTCATATATTAAAAATAACTTACGAACGATGGTTTTAAACTTGTCCATCAACAACAATCTATACGTTTTTCATATGTTCTTCGTTTAGATCATTATTTCGATTATGATTTCATTTAGCATGCATATATTAGTGTTTTAAGTTCACTAATTCTTCCTTATTTCTCCGAAACTCATATGATTCATACGAATCATCCAACATCCACTAACAAAGCGCTTCTTAGCAATCTATAAATCATGAAAAGAAATATAAATTACTGTTATTTGCTCTTACCTTTTGATTATTTGATGAACTTAATAAATAAGCTAACACTTCCTTCTTGATTATCCAAATTCTCTCCCTTCTCTTTCAATATGTGTAGAGTTTTCTCTTATGCGTTGGTGAATTTTGTGAAGGAAAGGAAGAGAAATGAGCTTTCTTATATAGCAGAAGCAAGACTTAGGGCCTTTAGGTTATTTTAGAAATTTTGTTATTGCTTACTAATTGGTCACTTAACTTAGGGTCTTGTATGGTCAACACCCTCAATTTTACCCATCTTACTAACTTACCCCTAATTAATCATCTTTAATTAACCATGGTTAGATTAAAATGATTAACTAAGACTTTTGGGGTAGAATTCATTAAATAACATTGCAAGTGGGAAGATATTTGGGCCAAGCTTCTCAAGTAAGCTTGGTTTGTGTAAGACCCCAACTTTTATAAATAAAGATGAATTTTCTATAAATATCATTTTTGGATATTATGGAGTAAATTTGATATAATGTTATAGTTGTGGGTAATATTTATAAATTTTACAAAGTACGCAAGTTGTTATATAATATTCGATTGGTCGGGGAATATTCATTTTAATAGGGAATATTCGTACAACGGCACAATCATTGGTGGACCCCACAATAGAATTATTGTCGGATTGAGAAAACGACAAAAATATTTTTATTAAAAATAACGGCGGAAGTTTTACCATTAATACTGTTGAACTATTCGATAGTAAAAGTACAGTAATACGCGTGGTTGCATAGTAGCACACGGTATTGATGCTTAAGTGATAAGTCACTCAGTTTTGTTTTATTGGTATTATTAATGTAATAAAATAGAAAAGCTTTTTATATAAAACAAAATACTTTTATAATGTTATTCGTTTTATTAGGCTAATAGTAAATTTTTTTTATATAAAACATAATACTTTTATAAAGTTATCTGTTTTATTAGACAATAATTAGAATATATTATATTTTATTATGTATAGTATTTGCATAGTGCCTGCATAGTATTTGCATAGTAAAATCTTTTATAAAGTTATTCGTTTTATTAGATTATAAATAGAATATATTATATTTTATTTAAAAGATTTTGCTTTAAATATGGACCGTCAGATTACAGCAAATCAATCTGGACCGTTCATGAGTTAGTTACTATGCAGTCCATTTTTCTATAAATAGAAGCTCATTCCTTCATTATTTTCTTACGAATTCACTGAAATTCTAGAGAGATAAACTATAGAGAGAAAGAAGAAAGTATTCTACTACTTCACTACTTATATATCCAGTACTCTTCTTCTTAAGGTAGGGAATATTATTTGTTGTACTCGTAAGGGGTATTCTTTCTTTCTTATTCATGAAGAGAACTTATGTTATTCCATTCTTTATTATTCTGTTGGAATAACCTGTATACGCGGGCTATCCTATACTTGGTGACATTCTTCTATTATTCCGTCTTTATTATTATGTTGGAATATCCTGTCTGTGCGTTTTACGCCGGACCTGATTCCGTCTTTATTATTCTGTTGGAATATCCTGTCTGTGCGTTTTACGCCGGACCTGGTTCCGTCTTTATTATTATTCTGTTGGAATATCCTGTCTGTGCGTTTTACACCGGACCTGATTCCGTCCTTATTAGTATTCTGTTGGAATAACCTGTTTATGCGAAGTACCGCATGCATGGTGATTTCTGTTGTTATTCCATTCTTTATTATTCTGTTGGAACATCCTGTCGGTGCGAATTTCGCCTGACCTGGTTCCGTTATTTAGTATTCTGTTGGAATAACCTGTCTATGCGAAGTACCGAATTCATGGTGATTTCTTTTGTTATTCCATTCTTTATTATACTCAGTTGGTTAAAGTTTTGACTTATATACTCCATGAAATTAGTGGAACATCCTTGATATTTGCGCTTCATCCAGTATTTTTTCATGGAAATATTCTTCTGAGCATTCTTGAATTTTATTCTACAAAGCAGTATCATGTTGACAATTTGGACATTATTAGTTCTCGGATAAATTAATTCTTGAACTTATTTTATTGAATTCTTATATCATTGTCTTCATCATCATGTTTATATTTTTTTGAAAGTCATTTGTGGCCTGTAGTGCATAGATGGACTTGGTATGATTATGACCAGGATTATTCGGTGTAATCATGACCGTAATGTTACAAATGATGTGGTAAAAGTCCTCATTGGCCCGTAGTGCATTGATGAACAGTTGTTGGCATGATCATGACCATTAATGAATACACAAATATTATTGGCCCGTAGTGCATGGATAATTGTGGTCATGATACTAAAGAATATCCTTGACCGTAGTGCAGGGGTGATTCGATGACTGTGGATTATTTATTAAGCTGATTCCCAGTAATAAAAGTCATGAAAAACCTTTTAAATAATAGAAGATAGTAGATTTTATTCTCTACTTGACTCTTCTAATGGATTGCTTGTTCCGTTGCAGTTAAACTTGATGTTTGTTATATTTTATCAGTTTAACACTGTTGAAAGCTAATGATAATTTATTCTGCATTACCTTAGTCATAATATTTCTTACTGGGCTAATTGAGCTCACCCTTTCTTTCACTGTTCTCTTCAGGAAATGAGAATATAACTGGGACGAGTCGGGGAACGGAGTGATGGACCAGATGATAGTATTAGTAGTCCTCACTATTCTGTTAAATAGTGTGACAATAAATGTAATGAGGACTTATTCTGAGAGTGAAAATTGTCTAGAAGACAGTATTTGTATTAAAACTCACAGCTCTCTTGTTGTATATTAAATATTGTATTTGTATTTTGTACCATGTATTTGACGACTCATAATAGGTGATGTATACCTATTTTGGGGGCGTCACAGTTTGGCTGGTCATATCCTCCCTTGGGGGCCCATATGGGTTGCCCAAACCCATTTGAACACATTTTATGACCCATGGTTAACCCATCTTGTTGGACCTTGGTTTGGGCTTGGTAGAAATTTTGTTTGGACCATTCTTTGGGCTTGAATTAACTTAAGTTTGGACCTTGAATTAAATTCATACTTGGGCCTCTTCACATTTCCTATTGGGCCTCCAAAATAAAGCCCAATGGATTTGACTATCCATGTTGACTTTTCGAAATTCATTACATAGTCGAAAAAATTGTGTTTTTTGTTTTCAAATTTTATTTGACATTCCGTCTTAGCTTGTCATATTAACGTTAGAGTGTTCTTCGAAAAATTGAAAAAATGCAAAAACCTTTTGGGTGAATAGTGTTTTTACGTCTTTTTCTCGCGAAAAATTATTTTCTCATACAATCTCGGATTCGTAAACCCTAACACATAAACACATTCAGGTCATAGAATCGACCTTTAAACACATAACACATAATAACATTCATAAAATCTCATTTTATTCAATAATATTAAATAAAACTTATTTACAATCTAAGTATGATTTATCAATCGTTACATCCGTTCCTTAGGTCACTAGTGAATTTCAATCGGGGGAAAGCTGGGAGATGTGCCTAACTATCCCGAAAAGCTTCTTTCCGAGTGCTATGTAATGACGTCGAGTCTGACCAATTCGGGGTCCGGGAAGATGAAGCAGTAAGCCAATAGGTATCTTCCTGTATCCGAGGGTAGTCAGGTGGCTCATCTTGGGTAGTTTGCCTCTCGAAATTGCTGTGGTGACCTCTTATATCCTTATTCTCAACTTTTCGATCTTTGCTCGAATCATATCGTGGTTGAGGCGAATTTTCACCCCTCCGCGAGGTTGTCTTCGGAGTAAAATTACGTTTTTGTCCTCCTACATGATTAATACAAAGAAAACAAAATTTCGAGTGTCTACAGTATAAATTGTTATGATAAATTTAATAATATGGTATAATTTTATACTATGAATAAAAGTGTGCAGCCTTTTTTAACAAATTAATAATATCTATGCATTTCATTTATAATATGCCACAAATAAATTTTTTAGACTTTACAATTTCGTTGCATATATTATTTTCTTTTTAAAAGATAAGTATTAAAAATCATCCTTTATGTATTAAACATATTATTTATTTAGAATTTCTCACTATATATGAGTGTATATTTTTAATTTTTGATTAAAATGTGCCATATTAAAAAAATAGAAATTTGCTTCCCCAACATAAAATTTCTGTCACCACCACAGTTAAATAGTTAATATACGTAAATGTTCCAAGTATAGTATTGCAATTTTATACAAAGATATGAGCACAAGTAAAACTTGTAAACATTTAAAATGGCTATTTTTTTTTTCATTTTAACGATTCGGATAGAGACTAAAGTCACGGGCTGTACCGGGGACCCGGGGTGGACTTACGTGACGGAACTGTCCTCACACGTGTTCACCTCCGATTGTCCGACATATGCTGCCCAACAGGTTTTCCTTGTAAATAACACGAGATGCAGGGTTAAAAAGAAACACATGTGCGTCCTCCCACACAATTTTACAAGCCTTAGGAAAAACACTAACACCCACAATCTTTATTCCAGTGTTTGTGAGAGAGAAAGAGGAGCCTTTCATTGCTTTCCTTTTGCTTTTCAAAAAGCAACCAAACCATCTTTCAGTCTTCTCTTTCCCTTCTTTCTCTCGCGGAAACTAAATTCAATTTTGGGTTTTCCTGGAACTGATCCAGGAGTCGTTTTTTAAGGACCAGAGTTTCCATTATTTATTTGGTTTATTACCATTTACATGAACTGTGAGTACAATCCTTCTCTTTTTGTCTGCATTATTTGCTTGTTTTCTGTAAATTTTTATTCTTTTATTATTTTCATTTGTTGGTATTGAATTTATGTTTTGTGGCTTTCTTTTCCATTGTTTTAACACTTATTTTGAGTTGAAAGCTGTTCTGTGTAGGTAGTAGCTTTGGATTTGAGTCTTTGCCCTGAATTAATTTGATTAATCTGTTTTGATTATGCTTCTGTTTCTGTGTATGAAAATCTCCTTATTTTTTACGCTTTTAGTCAAATTAGAAGTATTTTCTGAACTTTTGCCTTTAGTACTTCTCATATTTAGCATATAATTGTGATAAAATAAATTTACTCTCCTTTTCGGTTTTAGATTCCCCAATGTTGTTTACTATTAGATTTTCTAAGTAATAGCTTAGTCTATAGAATTTGGGTTGTGGAATCTGTTGCACATTGGAATTACTGTCTAGAAGTCAATTAACGCTATTAATGATGCATAATGTTTTTCCTTTATTGGTGGATTTATGCGATTTCTAAGCTTAATGGTGGATGATTCTGTTACTTTTGATGGACAACAGAGTAGTTAGGTTGATATTATGACGAGGGTTGGTCGCGATTTTGGTGATTCAATGAAAAAGGAAGCAGTTCCGCCAGTGTCAGCTGATGTGATCTTTGCCTCTAGTCGGTTCCCAAATTACAAAATTGGTGCTAACAACCAGATTGTAGAGGTGAAGGAAGATCCCAAGGTATTGACCATGAAAGAAGTAGTTGCACGTGAGACTGCACAGTTGCTGGAACAGCAAAAACGTCTCTCAGTTCGCCATCTTGCAAGTAAATTTGAGAAGGGTTTGGCTGCTGCCGCCAAGTTGTCTGATGAGGTTTTTCTTGCTTAATTTGTAACAAATGCTTTTAAATTCCATTTAATTGACTTGTCCTTTTTTGCTTGTTATGCAAATTCATGCTGAATGTGGCTTCACATAAAATAATGCAAGCTATTTTCTTTTTTCCATTTGGTCTTGCGTGAAACATCTCCTTCACCAATCTTATACATATATGATATATTGGATTCAAATATTTATACTTTTCTTACAAGTTTTTAGCATCAAATAAGCCAGGGGCGGATCCTGGAATATTTTCCAGCAGGGGCGAATTTTCACTACAAGAAAAAGGGCCGGCAATGAACGACAAATCCTTCCCAAGAAATAGTATATATATTATCAAGAAAATTTTCCTTCGTACAATTCCTCGCATTAGAACTCCTTGCTAAAAGTATCCTTCGCTAAGTTAGTAACTAAATATTTTTTGTGAATGATATATTGTGAAGAATATATTCTTCACAAATTATATATTGTAAAAAATTATTTTTGTTTGGCGAGGAGATGATTTCCTCACAATTAACATTTTCCAATAACTGGTAAAAATGTCTTCCTTCATAAATAACAATTTGTGAAGAACATATTTACTTTAGAAATGTTAAATTTCCTCCACTAATTACATATTGTGATTTTTTTTTTAAATTTATCGAGGAAAAATTTCTTGATAATGCTGCTATTAAATAATCAAATCATTGCAAATTAAAAATATTTTTAAAAATATTTATTAATTTGTAATCAACATCAAATAAAACATTATATTATATAAATAACTAATTTTATAATCCACAACTGAATATGTAATAATCAAGTAACAAAACGTACAAGGCTTGTAATCAAAACAAATGTAGGTTTCTGGAAGGTCATAGTACCTAAAATATTTAATCATTAATATAAGTAAAGAGGTAAGAAAAACAAGTTATAAAAACTTTGTAGCTTTATTATGTGCGTGCAAATATTAATGTCCTAATTAAATGAGAAACATTATTAAAACGATAAAAGATGAGAGCTTGGTGCCTAAATGTGCAACAAAATATAATTATAAGTTATCATTATGCCTTTTAGGAAGTTTGGTACCTATGTGTGTGTGTGTGTGTGTATATATATATATATATATTTTGCCCCTCCAAGTTTAACCTATTAATCTGCCCCATTAAGTTTATTAATTTACATATATGTTCCTACCCTTATATCTATAATACAAAAAAACTAAGGGGTCGCCACTGAATGAAGCATAAATGTAAAGTAATGTGACGAGTATAGACTTAACATTTGTTTCTTCTTGTAGACTCGCATTATTTGTTTCCTCAAAGAAATAATTTCACCTGGTATAATGTTAATATTTATTCATTTATGGTTCAGGCTAGGCTCAGAGAGGCAGCTTCATTGGAGAAACATGTGCTTCTAAAGAATCTTAGAGATGCACTTGAATCTCTCAGAGGGCGTGTCGCCGGCAGAAACAAAGATGATGTAGAGGAAGCTATTGCTATGGTTAGTTTTGTGTTTGACTTTGTTAATTATCTAATTTTTCTGATTCTTCTTTCTTTTAACAATTTATGCCACATGTGACATGAAATAGAGTCGGGAATCGTATGTTCCTTTTAGCAATATAAATTTATGTGGAAGGGAATACTGAATTTATGTGGTGAATTCATTCTAGATGTTTAGACCTCAAGAGGCTTTAAAGGAAAAACCAAATTCTTCTCATTGAAGCATCATCGCTCTGAGGTTGGGCTTCAGTACATGAATGAGCTAGCGCTTTCAATTGAAGTCCCATCATGCATCTTGTGATACTTGTCTATCTACTTCTTTAGCCATGACATTATGCAGCGTGGTAGACATAAATAAATTGTAGAAAAGAAGCTCAGATGGCCAAGTAATTTCACAAAATGCCAAAAGGTGGCTTCATACAAGGAGGACTCTTTGGTCATAAGAAGGAATACTATCTATTCTAGCCTTTGAATATACATTAAAGGATATATCAACTTAGAAGGGTTTAATACTTTTACACCTTCCCCAAAATTTATCCATTTATCACCAAACTATAAAGAAATATCTTGTACTCTTTTTTTATTTTTAAGAAATTTCTTATCAATCAAAACTCATGTATCCCTCCAAACCCACTTGAACAAAGCAATTTGGGATTAAACAATGTATATTGTTGCTACAATCTGGGCAAAATCTATAAAGCGCACACCCACACATTGCTACAATTTTTGTTTCATCCATGAAAGGTATAATTTTTAATGGGCATTTGGGTCTCTTGTTCTTGCCCATATTCTTTCAAATTAGTTTTTACAATTATACCTTCTCTGAAGCTAATCCAAATGCAAAGCTAATTTTAATTAATTTTTGCAATTAATTCGTGTCCTTAGCGAGTCAAATACGAAGCTGATTTTGACGCCTTGAGAATGAGAGAGAGAGATATATATGCACACAAAAACACACCCATATATATATATATAGCGAGAGAGAGAGAGAAGGATATGAAAACACATAAAGAGAGGGATGGAGTGATTGTTAGTATCGGTGGATGAAGGTTGTATGTGGTGGTGGCGGCACGGGAAGAAGATGGTGATGGCGGTGGGGGAAGATGTTGGTAGTGGCGGCTGGCGAAGAAGATGGTGGCGGTGGAAGTGGGCCAAGAAGATGATAGCGGTGGCGGCGGCGACGGCGACGACGATGGGGGAAGAAGATGGTGGTGATGGCCACACGCGAAAAAGATGGTGGTGGTGATGAAGGTTGCAGATAATTTTTGTTAAAAGACTCCTTCAATCTTAAAAAGCTATAAAACATCAATGAGTCATGTTTGACCCGATCCGTTGCAATGCAATATTTTCTCTTTCCTAATATGCATTGCCCATATGTCCATGTCAATATCCACGTTACCTCCACGTTGTAGCCACATAAGCATAAATACATGATTTTTTTGGTCATGTCTGTTAGGTTTTTTTGATGGAATTAAATAATTTTATGGTACAGATACTATTTTAAAAAATAATTGAAGTACAAGCACTTGCTTGTAAGTTTTTTCAGTCAGGGAACCAATTTGAAAGTCGTGTCACAATACAAGCACCAAAAGTTGATTTAACTCCTTACTTCAGAAAATTTCATATATTTTAATAAATTTAATCTAATCATTGATCTTTCAAATATATTGTGACATACAATAAATATGGTTTGATGTGTTCTCTTTTGCATCGGTAAAGTACTTCAACTATATTCGTCTGTGTAACTTTTGCACATGAAGTAGATGTAGCTTGTCTTCACTTAACATATTCTAATATAAAATGGTTCTTATTGCAAGAATGACTAGTTATGAGATCATAAGTATATTTTGTTATATTCATTTCTAAAATTAGTTTACCAGCCAAAAAAGGATCCTAAAAGCTAACATGCAGTAATTTCAGGTTGAAGCTTTAGCAGTTCAGTTGACTCAGAGAGAAGGAGAGCTAATTCAAGAGAAGGCGGAAGTGAAAAAGTTGGCAAATTTTCTGAAGCAGGTATGTGAATATATATATTTGTGTCTATCTGCACTCTACATTTTTCTGCATAAGTTACTGAGACATGGACTTTGATGATATGCTTCTTGCTAATTGTTCAATGTATGTATAAACCACTTGACCTGTACTAATACTGAAATCCGTCGTAAAGAGTTGTTCTGTGAAGTGTTATGTAATGGTTATGAAGTTGCTATGTTTTTGTTGAATTTAGTTTATCTTGGTAGTACATGAAAAAAACACCAACTTCCTCGTGTTACTCATGCTTTTAGTTCTCTGTAAAGTGTACACTGATTCGGTCATTAGATTTGAATATTCTCAGCGTCCGAGCCACTCAACATTTTAAACCATACAAATTCGTTAAGGGTTTTTTTTGCTGAATAAATATTCAACACTAGTCAGATTGGGAATTGAAAAGCCATCTTTGTGCAAATACTCTGATAATCTACTTACAACATTGAATATCATGCAAAATTGGACAACTAGAATCGAATCAGTTCCAAAAGTAGGGCACTATTTGTGTCTATATGTCAGATCTAGTTAGTTCTGGGCATTGGAAAGTACACGGTTATTAAATATCTAGGTTTCCCCAAAGGGCTGAATTAAAATGTACTGGAGTAGATTTAATTTCTCCCTTAACTATTTATTTTCTTTCTATAAAAGGTTCATTAACCTTTTACTGCTCTTTTTACTTCCTTCTGAGTATTCGTCTTTTTGCTTGGTTTCCTTAGCTCCTTTCTTTTTGAAGGTAAAGGCTCCTTCAAAGGTTAAGGATAAGTGTTTTCTTGCTGGTCCTTAATAGGCTCAACACTAAGAATCTACTTCAGAGGCGCAATCCTACATAGCGCTGTGTCTAAATGTTTGTTCAATGTGTCACTAGCTGCTATCACTTTTTTTATTGTCCAATCATGGGTCACCTTTGGTGCTCTTTGTTTTGACTGTGGAAGAGTTGTCTCTGATTTCACGTTCAGAAGAGGAACAGACGGGAAGGTCATTTGGTGTTAACTTGCTATTCTATGGAGTGTTGGGACTAGGGAAATGGTGGAAACCTAAAATTTTAGTGCTTGTTTCATATACTTTTCTCATTTATTGTGGGATAGATTTAAGTGTTTGTGTCTCTTTGTACCTTTGTGATGGTCGCATCTTGGGGGTGGCTATTTCAGATTTACCTAGAATTTTTGGGGAAGTCCTGTATCAAGGACTTTGTTATTGTTTCACTTTTACTATTTTGGAGAATAAAGGAGAACCTCTTGCGCTTAACCTTTTTTCTAATGGAATTTATAAAATTTATTTTATCATAAATGAATAGAAGGTTTATATTTTTGTTTAAAAAGTTTTAATGAATGTTTTATTTTCTTCTTTTCTGGCACTATTATAGAATAGTGGTGAAAGCGTTAGCATGATATGTGGAAGAAGGTCTAAATTATGTTTCAGTCTAGTCTATGTAAAAGTACTTATCGTTTCTTCATTCCCTAAATGGTTTAGTTGTTTACATTTGCATCTACCCTGCAACTTGATGTGATTAATCTCTATCTTGATTTGTAAGGTATTTTTAGTTTGCATTTTTGCCTTTTATTTTACCAAATTGCTATTTCATACAGGCTTCAGAAGATGCCAAGAAACTTGTTGATGAAGAAAGAACTTTTGCTCGGGCTGAGATTGAGAATGCTAGAGCTGCAGTTCAAAGAGTTGAAGAAGCTCTTCAGGAACATGAAAGGATGTCTCGAACTACAGGAAATCAGGTTGTTTGATTAATTTTCTTTTTGTTTTTATATGGTTAATATGGTCCCATTGATCCTTCTTGTATGATGTATTTAGAAGATTGAGAGCTTCCTTTCTTCATCTCATTTTTCTTTCTTTCTTTATTTTCTTGTCTTTTTGGGCAAACATCTATTTATCATTTTTCTCGTCTCGTCTTTAATGTGATTCTTTCTGCACTACTTGCTTAACAAGAGGGATATAAAGTCGAACCTTATCTGATAATTTCATATTTTATATTGTCCTCATAAATACTGTTTCTCATCATGTTTTGTTTAAAAGGCAACCTTATTCATTTATCTCCATTTGCTCCAAGAGCATTCATGCCTTTTTCTTAGTCGGTTTTATTGATGATGTATATCAACGGTATATTCCTAGTCGTACTCTTCCTTTTTCATCTTGTGCTACTCTGTCAGCGTGAGAAAACCTCTTAATGCTCTCGTCATTTATGATTGTCTCACGTGTTGTGGGTAGGAGTGAGCAAAAAACGGATAAAACCGAAGTACCGAACCGAATTTTTTAAACCGAATTATTTCGGTATTTCGGTTTTTTTAATCATTTTTTCGGTTATATCCGAAATATTACTCGGTATTCGGTTTCGGTTTTCAAAAAACAGGTTATTCGGATACCCGAATAACCGAACTTTATTATTAAAAAAATTAATTTTATAATGTAATATTATCTACTATCTAAGTATTAATATCATTCTTCTGCCTATCTTATCTCTCCTTCTAAGTCTGATTTCTCTCTCCTCATCGCCACCTCCCTGCCTCACCGTCGTCGTCGTCCTCATTCGGCGACAACCTCCTCCTTTTCTTCCGGAGGCGTCTATATACCTAAACCTCCGATCTGAAATCTCCTCCTCCGACAGCGGTGGGGTTGTTGCGGCGATAATAACACCGGATTTCGGTCAGTTGTAGCTCTTCATAAGAATAGTTTCAACTTTCAAGGTTAATTTTCAATTTGAGTTTGATTTGAAGTTTTAATTTGAGTTAATTTGTTCTTGTATAATGCCCTTCTGTTCTTCCTTTATTTCAATCACAAGAAAACTGCACTATCCGTTCATTTGCATCTTTTTAATTTTTTCAGTCAAAATTGCTTAAAATATCGGGTAATATTGTAACAATGTGTTTCATTATAATATTGGTTTTGATTTGGCTATTTAGTTTTGCAAATGCTTTGGGTACTGATTTTGTGGATCTGATTTGGGGGTACCGGGTGACTTTAAGTACTACTCCATCATTCAAAAAAGTTTGGGGTTGTGATTTAGCAAAATGATGTCACATTGTTATAAGATAGGCAAAAGTAGTAGTAGCAGAACTTTAGGTTCGGTTATTACCCGAATAACCGAACGTACAATTAGGTAATTCGGTATTCGGTAATTTTCAAATTTCGGTTATTATTTCGGATAGTAAAATTATCAATAATTCGGTTTTCGGTTATAACCGAATAGCTTATTCGGTTCGGTTATAACCGAATGATCACTCCTAGTTGTGGGCCTGTCAAACCCCCCTCCCCCCCAACCCACAAAAAAAAGAAAGAAAAAGAATTGTACTATAATAATAATAAAACTTTTCTCACTCAACATAAAAAAATTGAACTTTAAAACATACCAGAGAAATAAAACAATTTTTTACATAGAAAATAAATTATGTGCTTAGAAAAATGAAAGCAAATTTTTTAAAAAGAGGTGAACCTAATATTGTACCTCCCATTCCAAAAAATAGGATCGAGTTTGACTTTTCAAAGTTAATTTGAGAAATTTTCAAATTTAAATTGGTGTATTCATTTAACTTTTGAAAACTAAATAAAATCTTTTAATTAGTAGTACTAGTTAGATAGTTTATAATTTTCATAATTGTATTGTCTAATAGTAAATTTATTCATATCAATTTTGAATTTGAAAATATCTCAAATTGACTTCAAAAAGACAATATTGATCCTATTTTATGGAACGAAGGGATTATGTCATTTATCTATACTTCAGTTTTCTGATCGGAAATTATGAATATATAAATTTGTTTTTTCAAGATTTATATATAAATTTGAAACATGATAGGTTGAGTGAAGTTATGATCACAATCATTTACAAATAATTTTTTTATAGAAAGAGTGGACTGAGGAAATTGTAAAGTTACTAAGACAATGTTTATCTTTCTACGAGGGTGAGCAGAGTACGACTTATAAAGGGTGTAAGCTGTAAAAACAGTGAAAATGGCCAGAGTTATTTCATTGCATGAGGGGTGCATTTTAAAGTTAAAAAAATTACAATTGAATCCCGAACTTCCAACATTTTATTACTCTTGACCACTAAACTTTTAAGTAAAGAGCCACTCAAAACCCTACAAAAATTGAAAAAAAATCATTCAGAAAAAATCTCAGTACAGACAGCTGCTCACACTTGGCCATATATCCCCTTATACGTGTACAATGTCTTTGGTCTCTATTTTCTTAATATATGCGTGTTTGCGTTTTACGAACGATAATAGCATCTGTCTTGTCCTGGTTATCAACTCGGTCGTCATGGGTGCTGCGATTTCCGCTTCCAAGAGGAATGATACTCAGTTGATTGGAAGTTTTAGATGTTTGTCTCAATGATTTAACCATGCATGTGTAAGTATGAGCTAGTTGAGACTGTTAACTGTGTCCATCATTTTGCTATTTTGTAGGTTGCCTGACCTGTGTTCTCTTAAGGGAGACCATCACAAATACATAGTATTGAATTATTGACCATAACACAATCACTTCATTACTGGTCATCATGGTTAGTTTTAGCAGTTATATATAAAGCAAATAACAGCATAAATGTCGTATGTATGAACAAAGACGTTGAGTCTCTTAGGTTTATGGCTTATTTTGACAAGGAAGATTGTTGCAATAGTCCATCTTTTCTTTCTCTGTACCTTTTGTTAGGATCCTGTATTCCAATTTCTATTTATTATTTTTTAGAATCATTTTCTGCTATGTTTGTACCTGAACAAAGACGTTGAGTCTCTTAGGTTTATGGCTTATTTTGACAAGGAAGATTGTTGCAATAGTCCATCTTTTCTTTCTCTGTACCTTTTGTTAGGATCTTGTATTCCAATTTCCATTTATTATTTTTTAGAATCATTTTCTGCTATGTTTGTACCTATTAAAGTTGTAGCAAATCTTTGTATTCTGTTTTATGTTCACACTAATGTAAATGTATTCTGCTATATATTTAGGACATAGAGGAGTTAATGAAGGAGGTTCAAGAGGCTAGACGAATCAAAATGCTGCATCAGCCTAGCAAGGTAGATAATCTGCTCTTCAAGACGCTGTCTGTCTTGCAAGAAGCTAAAAGTTGTATTTTTGACCTGTATGGCATATATTCTTTTCCTTCGCATTTTTATTAGTGAATTACTTTGGTCATTCAACCTATTATTCATGTTTTCACACACACACATGTAGCACAAACATTACTAGTTTGTTCATTTGAATCAGAATATTTTCTTTGTAAACCTATCTACATACTATTGGCAGAATTCCTAAATTGTGGCCTGTGATTTTAATTTGGGGATGAGTTTCATGCATTGATTAGTGATTTAGTATAAATATTGATAAATGGATACTTTTATTTTTTCTTCTATGGCATTTGTTTCTCTTTCTTTGGTTATCGAGTAATACTTTAAGCAGGAACAGATTTTAAACTTTCTTGATTCTTCTAGTCATATTTGACTTAGAATATTTAGCAATTAAGTAAATAATGAGGATGAGCACAATGGGGGCTGTTGAAGGAAAATGGTTAGTGAAATTATAGGTGTGGTTAAAGTTAAACTATTATCTTAAACACAAATACCTTATACCTTTGTGCCAAGTTAGAGGTTAGTGCTATAGGAGATAAGTTGACAGTTTTAAAATATGAAGCGAAGACCCATAACTGAAGCATCTAGGTGTGACCTTGTCATTATTGATTGTAATACTGATGAATGGACTGACAAATTATTAAGATGTATCAGATCTTAATTTCTAGAAGTATATCACACATTGTGTTTTAAAATAGACCCGAGACAGAAGAAGTGGTAAAAAATTTATCCTTTGAAGCTGATCCAACTGTTGGTCCGTACTTCTGCATAGCTCTACTAATCTTCCAGACCATGCCCTTGGAGATATATTACCGCACAATGTAATCTTTAATTTTCATACCTTATCTTCAATCGAGGGACGTATATTCTAAACATCCATGTAGACTTCATCGTTTAAATTTCCATTATGAAAATATTTTTGACATCAAGTTTTTGTAAAAGTCACTCAAGTTTTGCTATGAGAAAAGGTACGACTGTAATGAAATTCATCTTTTCTATAGGTGCTGAAGTTGCCTGGTACCCACTTCCACATGTTTGGCTGAAACCTTTGGCAACCAACCTTGCTTTTACCTCTCCATAGTCTCATCATATCGTGCTTTACATAAATACCCACTTGCAATCAAAAGCTTTCTTGCCTCGTGGCAGGTCAACAATCTCCTACATAACAGTTTTATCAAGTGCTTTCAAAATCATAGATTCCATCAATCTTGGTTTTGCCAGTGAGTCCTGACAATCCCTAGGCATTGGTTCTACGCGCAGGAAAGATAAAGTTGCATTTGATTTTAAATTGAAATGGGAAGGTTGGAGCTATCAGTAGCAGTAGTTGAGTGGAGAACAAGATTAGTAGAACTTGAATCTAGATTAAAAGAAATGCAGGAGGGCTACACCTCTAGCATATTTCAGCAAATCTTTAGGACCAAAAGGTGGAAAGGAATTTCTACTTATAAGAAGGTACATACGGCCATAGTGTATGCTGTTAAAAAAAGTGGGCCCCATAGAGGTCTAGCCACCATTTTCACAGACTCTGGATATAAAAGTAACCTCATTGTTGCAACAAATATTGCCGAGTATATTCATGGTATTTGACCATACCATATCTTATAAGAATGCCAAAGAAAATGTTGTAGCAAATAGTTTATCAAGGATGTATGAAGGTGATGGGGAGGTGCACTTGCCTTGTCAACTTATCATTAAGCCTTTCATTAATCTTTTAAGCCTTTCACTAAGGTGTGGATTCTCCTTGTCAATTGACAATCGCTTGGATGCCTACTCGTCACCTAGGTGATGTCTTGATAAGCATGGGTGTTACAATCTCCCCCACTTAAATAAAGGCTTGACATCCCTGTCAAGCCTGAATTCATAGCCAGACATTGGCCACAATCTTTGTCTCTCTAGCCATTGTGGTATAATACCAGTTCTTTCATGCACCTCCGGTACATCCTCTATCCATTGTGGGAAAATACTAGCTGCCTTCGTGTCATCACCTCTGGCAACCCGATCAATCATTTGGGGATAAATACGTTTATAAAACACTTGTTCAACTTTTAAAGAAGATGAAGTTGAATATATGAGATTTCTTTTTGTTCTGTCAGTAGATGATTGCAACTTTAGGAAGGTTATGGGGCTTCTTGGAAACTCTTCTCTAAATTAACGACTCTCGCACCTCTTAAATCTCTGGAAAAATCTTGGAATTTATGTAAATACAAGCATTGATGAAAGCATTGTTGTCAAGTCGTCGACTATTCGTCACCTGGGCGAAGACTAGGCGTCCGAGTCGACCAGAAAAGGCAAGCCGGTAGGACGAATTGGTGGCAGAGCACATAGTCGACTGCTCAGGCGTCGACTTGGACGCTCAGCAGACGACTAGGGCGACTAACGGGTAAAGCAGGCGACTTTCCAAAGCGGGTTTGACCTGAACCAATTCATAAACCTAAACTCCTAATCGATCAATCCTCAGTTCCTTTTCCTTCTTCGACAGTTCGAGAGGGAGAAACGTGAGGGAGAACTTCAACAGTTCGACGAGAGGGAGAACTTCCAAAGAGGGATTGCTGCTCGTTCCTTTTCCTTCTTCTCTATCCTTCAGAACTTCGACAGTTAGAACATACCCAGTCGGATCGTTCGTGGCTGTCCGAAAGAGCAATAGGGACTGCTGCTCGTTCCTTTTCCTTCTTCTCTTTCCTTTTGGGACGAAAATGGATACGCATGGAGTATAGAGACATAGCATATGAAGGAGCAAATAAGTAATGAGTACCTCAAGTCCTCGACTGACTCGGTGACTCCAACAAGCGAGTTCGGTGACTTGTAGCCTTGTAGGACACATGTATTCTTCTCTTCTACTTGTTTCTTCTCTTCTTCACGTCTTCTTCTTTGCTCATCAGCTCATGACCGCTGCTGCTAATTTTTGACTCATGTTGTGTTGTGTTGACTCATGACTGCTGCTGTTTGGTTTTGTTTACTCATGACTTCAAGTTGATCAATTAATTTATTGTTTAATTGTTCCCACTAGTTTTGCAGTCTGTTAATTGTCAATTTCGAGTCTGTATTGATGGACCTTTTTGCAAAGCATTAGTTTTTATATGAGTACATTTGAGAAGTAACTGGTAGAATATAATTCACCAAATTTTATACGTATAAAATTTACATTGTTAATGACTTGTGGATGACTAGTCAGGCGCTTTGTCGCCTAAGCGCTTAAGCTCCCGGCTGTCGCCTCGCCTCGACTTAGCGCCTTGATAACTATGGATGAAAGTCTATTTCAATGGAGGAATTGGTTGCAAAAACACAAATTTACCTCTCAGTCCCCTTGAAAGAGAAAGAGATTTCAAGGGATACAAATGTATATTTCCTATGTTGACGCTCTTTTGTTAATCAAAATAAAAAGATTATATCTAATCTAGTTCACAAATAAAGTTTCTGAGTAATACCAATAAAGAACAATTCCTTATATATTTTATGGAGTATATTTACATGTTTCTTGTGTACTCATACCAATGTTATAAAAGGCGCTAGGCGGGCGACCGGAAGGGGCCTAGCGCCTAGGGAGCCTAGGCGGGATTTTTTTATTTTAAACCAATTTTAATATTTTATTTTACATTTATCCAAACAAAACAATAATATAAAACAAAACAATATATAATAAAGATAATAAAGGCATTTGCTTAAAGTTCAAACACATCCATAATGTTAATGTCAAAGTTCAAATACAAACATGCAATTGTTCAAAGTTCAAACATATTTTAACGTATTAGTTTTATTCATAAACAAGATTGCTATTAAATAATAAAATTTAAAATTTCAAGAATTTAATTCAATATTGAAATTTAAGTTAACTAACCATAAATTTAAGAATTATATTGAATTAAATTAAATAACACAAATGTATCATCATTTCATTTATATAATTTGAAGTTGGTACAAGTTCAAAAAATTACAACTATAATAAAATTATCCATTTTTACTTGATATTGTTCACTTCTTGTTGTGATTTGATATGCTACAACCTGTATTATGAATATGGTAAATCATTTGAAAAATAAATATATCAAGATCTGGTTTGGGTAGTTATTAATATAAAAAAAACTCTCCGCCTAATCTTTGGGATGGATTTTTTTGTGTCCTTGGGTCTAGGTGAGGCGCCATGAGGGGACATCAAGGGGGGGGGTCTAGCGCTTAGGCGGGACCTAGGCGGAGATTTTTAGAACACCGACTTGTACTTATAATTTCTAATTTTAATACTGTAATAACTTTTTACCATATGTACATGTGTACTCATTTTTCTTTGTGCTTGGCTATTAGGCTATTTGCAAGCCCTCCTGTTGCAATGGTGTAGGGTGTCTGCATCTGTAACATAATATTTGAAGTGAACAAGTTACTAGTTATCTAAATGTGTGCTAAAGTTGAGACTCAGTAGAGATTTTCAAGTGATTTCATATTAATATTTTGAGCATTGACTATATAGGTTAGCGGTTTATAAATCGTTCTTACTCCTACCAGGACTATAATCTTGTCGTATAACTTGAATAATTTCCATATACAGCACAGAAACATCATAAATGTTACTTTACCATTACTGCGAACTGTAACCTTATAAATTAAATTGTCTGTACCCTTGACTTTGTATAACATTACAAAACATCAAAGAAAACCCAATAAAACATAATGTTATTCTAATTAACCTAATGGAAATCTGCATGGCCTTTGAAAAGTCTCATCTGCACATTCTTTTAATCTAATGCTTTTCACATTACGGAACATTATTCTCTGTTGAGTTAATATAATTGATTAAATCTATATTCTTGCTTGAAAAGTTAATTAACTCTTCAATGATTTAGTGTAACCGTATCAATACAATGTAATTTTTGTCCTTTTGAGGTGATTTCAAGCATGCTTAACTTCCATCGCCTGTTCATGTTTCACATTGAGGTGGCAAAAATGGCATCTTCTTCATTATTGACCTAAACTTAATTTTTATAGGTTATGGATATGGAACATGAGCTTCATGCATTAAGGATTCAGCTAGCTGAGAAGTCCAAGCATTCACTTCAGCTTCAGAAAGAGGTATTTATGCAATATTATTGTGTCCCGAAACAGATGGACTCTGGACTGTTAATTTTGTGGAAACTGTTAAATAAAGAATATAAAGCATTGTGATTCTTGTGTTTGGCTTGTGATCATGAAATTTGTCATTAAAACTCTGGCCATTGTAGTACTGTATACTGTACAGGGTGGTTGTTAATAGATTGAATCAGAAATTTGTCTAATGACCAGATAATTCGTTATTACATACTCCAAAACTGAGTATAAAAAATTCTTAAAAGCTTTGGCTCTACTAAAACCTAGGACCTAGAACCTAGAACATTATTTTAACCTTACAAGACTATTCATCATTAAACAATTTCAAATCCATTAAATTTTCTGCAAAACACAATGAATCCAACATTTGAAGTGAAAGACGATCTATTAGCAAAACTGCCATATTCAGGTTCTTTTTGTTTTATATTTTCTTTTCGTTATTTAGTAAGATCATATTAATTACGTCGAACAAATATACATGTTTATGAAGGGCCGTATCCTACAAAAATTCTAACCAAAATAAACAGCATAAAACTGATGATTAATATAGAGATTTACCAAGCTAAAAAACATTAGTATAACTGGAGCCTAAGCATAAGCTAACAACTTACAAGGATGTAGGAACTCCGAACTCGTCACAAGCATCTAAATTCTAAACAGAAGTTCAAACAAACATGGATAATTTAGCTTTTAACAAACAGATAAATGTATCGAACCAAGCACTGATTAGGGTCAGAATATACCAACAGTCATAGTTATAAATACCGTACAGTATGGTACAGTAAATGAGGGTTTAACTGATAATATGGTACCAGTATATATGTGTTCCATCCTGCTCTAGACCGGACATTACTGGCCCATAAATATGATCAAAACTTGCATACTTACAGTACAACACAAGGAGATTGCACTGAGTTCTAAAGCTTAAATTTGAGGACATATTTGTTTTCACGAATCATGGCTTTCTTTCAATATATGTACATATATATCCTCTCTGTCGGTTTCCTGATTTTGGTTTTGGACAATGTTCTAAAAGGCGCTAGGTGGAAGGCGGGTGGTCGGGGGGCCTAGCGCCTAGAGGGCCTAAGCGGGGCCTAAGCGGGATTTTTTATTTTAAGCTAATTTTAATATTTTATCTTACATTTATCCAAACAAAATAATAATATAAAGCAAAACAGTCTATAATAAAGATAATAAAGGCATTTGCTTAAAGTTCAAACACATATCTATATTGCTAATGTCAAAGTTCAAATACAAACATGCAATTGTTCAAAATTCAAACATATTTTTAACGTATTAGTTTTATTCATAAACAAGATTGCTATTAAATAATAAAATTTAAAATTTCAAGAATTTAATTCAATATTAAAACTTAAAAAACTAAACATAAATTTAAGAATTATATTGAATTAAACTAAATATTACAAATGTATCATCATTTATATAATTTGAAGTTAGTACAAGTTCAAAAAATTACAATTATAATAAAATTATCCATTTTGACTTGATATTGTTGATATGCTACAACCTGTATTATGAATATGGTAAATTATTAGAAAAATAAATATATCAAGATCTGGTTTGGGTAATTATTAAAATAAAAAAAACCTCTGCCTAGAGCCCGCCTAATTTTTCAGAGGGATTTTTTTACTGCCTTGGACCTAAGTGAGGCGCCAAGGGAGGCCTAGCGCCTAGGCGGGGACTAGGTGGACCTAGACGAGGATTTTTAGAACTCTGATTTTGGAGTGAGAAAATTGTCTGTGAAGAGAGAGAGAGTAGAGCTGAAGACTGAACGATGATTGTGTGACTCAAAGAGGCCCTCTTTGTCGCTGTACAATTGTATCCGTACTATTGTAATTTGACATATAACTTTAATATATTGCAAGTTTGTCCTTTTTCTTTAACTTTTCCTATTAAATTTCCCAACCCTATTGGTACTAACAACTACCTAGGTACCCAAGTTTTAGTGAGTGTTTAATGGAAATGCCTTTATGGTGAATGGAAACAACACAATTATATATGGAATTTAATTATGATTTGAATGAATTTAAAGTAATATAATATCACATATTTTTAGAACTCGTAATTTAAGTTGAATCCGAAAGGGTATGCCGATATGTTCCGGTATTGGTACATACCATTTTATTGGACAAAACGTTACGCATGCCGGTACTGTATTTATAACTATGCCGACAATACAAAGACAAACCTGCACACAGTGAACGCAGTAGGCCTAACATTCAGCAGCAGCACACCAGTGGTGACATCATTAGGCAGCAGATAAATGCATTTGGAAGCAAACAACATCAGAACACCAGGGACAGCAGCATATTAGCACTAAATGGACCTGTACAGTAGGATTTTTAAAAAAGTAGTGTGTAAACAATGAGCATAACAGGATACTGTTATTGTAACCAAACAATAACATCAATATATCACATCATCATTTTCAATATGAGCAACAATAAACTCAAAAACTGGACAGCTCAGGACCAAACTTCGAAGCCCAACAATACCAGGTTCACATTCCTCATACTTGTACCATCCTTTATTTATCAAGAATTAAAGGAAAAAAAAAAGAGAAGCAACCACCAGGTTCACACCAGAATAATTTAGCATATAAACTAGGAATAAGTCTCAATATCACAACCATAATCCAGTATACACCTGACTATCAAACCTTAACCAAAACAAACTATGAAGTCTCAACTTAAGCAAATAGGCTTTCTGTAGTAAGAACAACCTCTAGCAACACAAGAAGAATAGACTATAGGAACTTAGGTTTTAGAACTGCCACTAAATTTAAATAAACATCAAAGATGTTCTGTGATGCTGGTAAAGTAGTAAATAAATTATCTAGTATTCTATAGAAGAAAATATATCCCATGTGATGGCATCTGTATGTTAGTTAGGACTTTGTAGAAAGTAGTTTCATGTTAATATTTTGGTATTGTAACCCTTTGTAGTTCTATATATAGCTGAGGAAGAAAATGTATTGATATGTTTATGATGAATGAAAACTGAATTGGTAGCTCACGGTTGTGTGGCTCCATTTATACCTCTCTATTTCTTTTTCCTACATCTTCTACTCTCATTTTCTGCTATGTTCCTACACAAATTCTTCCTTAATCTTCTCATTATTTTCTGCAACTACCACACCCTAATTAGGACCATTGAAGGGTTGTTAACAGCTCATCCGCAATACTGAGCTTGAGAGACATTTTGTATTTCAAAATCTCAATATATTGTATATAATCAAGTGACTTATAAATTTTCATCTTAGCCCTTAGGTCAATCATGTATTGCAATAAATTTAACAGTTGAAGATACCATAATATAAGTCCAACATTCATTTCAGTTATTCTGATCACCAGTTCTTCCTCAAAATTATTATTGTTGAAGTAGCTTGTTAGGTAAATTTTTTAACGGGTTTATTGATTACCTGATCCAGTTTAACAATTAGGAAATATGTTGGTTACAAAATTAAACTATTCTTATATTTCAGGTAATCATAGTACTGTCAGTTATGGAATATTTTTCAAGTACAAACAAGAAAAAGATGGCATTTATTATCTCAAAATCAAAAGCATGATATTTTCAAGTATAAACATAATTTATATCCTAAGCATTTTTATTTAGATATTGCAGCTAATCATTTCACATATATTTTTTTTCTTTTCCGTTCATGGAATAAAATAAAAATTCAAGCATGAAAGAAAGTGACTTTTGGCACCTTTTCAAATTGGGATTAGGGTCTTGGTGTATTGATGGTGTATGGTTAGGGTATGCATATGGTTAGACACTAAAGCGTGTTTGAACATGTTTTCTTGAGTAATGATCATTATCAAATTTTTTGTAATGACCATAAAATGATATGGCCATTACAGTATTTTGGGGAACCACAGTTGGTAACGACCAGAATAAGTACATTTAGATTTTAACTATATAAAAAAGTACCTATGATTTTATGGAGTTTTAAATAAGAAGATTCTTTACGCTCAATTAGAAATTCTGTGTGTATCACAGTTGTCAAGGCGTATGAAAAAGTCCCTCTTATACAAAATGTAGATGCTGGCTCTAAAAAGTATTGAAATCTACGTCTAGATTTGTTTCTACGGATTTTTTTGTCATTTCAATGAGGCTGTTTAAGAATTTAAATAATGCCTTAGGCAGGTTATTTTGTGTTGAAAAAAGGAAAGATACGACTAAATGAGTATATGCTCATTCTGCATAAGCGTTCACATATTCTTTCCTCCTTTCTTTTTTTAAGTGAAGAAGTGCTCAATAATTTGATTTTATTGTTGGCAGTAGTATGTGTCCTACATAGTTGTCATGGCGTCACTTAGGCGACGACTAGGCGTCCTGGCATTAGAGAAGGGCAAGACGACGCCGAGCCGCCAATGCTCACACATTGGTAGCGGGCCCAAATTAAATGATTATGTTATTTTTTACTCGTGAGGGAGACAAAAATGACTTCATAGTTGACTTTGCTTGAGCTATGATTAGAGACAATAGAGAGTAGAGACTTATTCATAATGTTAGTTATTATGTTTTGGGTTTTAGTGTATATAAAATTTTATTGTGCAATATAATTTTGAAGTAAAATAAATAATGTATAAAGTGCATATTGTTTACGACTTGTCGCCATATCGTCTAGGCGTCCTAGTAGTCAACTACCGCCGCGTCCCGCCTTGGCACCGTGACAACTATGGTGTCCTAACTTTATGGCATTAAGTTGGAAAGTTGAAGATAAGGCTCGGTCAATAATAAATTTGCTCTGAATTTCCTGTAATGTTTTTCAGTTGGCAACAAGCAAGAGGGCTGAGCAGAACACACAGTACTTGTATGAACTAGATGGTACTGAAGCTCTGGGTTCTTATTTATGGATCCAACCTTGTTCTGACCGAGCTCTAGAATTGTCAGAATGTTCAATTCAGTGGTATCGCTTAACATCTGAAGGTGGAAAAAAGGAACTAATTTCAGGTTAAGGGCAGTTATTATTTGTTTTTTCCACTTTCACATGCTTCCTGTTTTTGAATAAAGCTTGATTTTATGTTTCTAAGTGCTCATTCATGTTACTATTAATGTCCTGTTTCCGAAATGTCCTTTTGATGTCCTCTGCCTTCTTCAATTTTTGGGGATGGTTAATTGTGAGAATTCAACAACCCACCACCCCTCAAAAGAAAATTAGTCGTGGAGGTGGGTTTGGCTTTTTGCCACTGGTGTAAACAGCCAAAAACACTTGATTACTGCCTTTCCATTATATGCTAATTTCTGACAAAGTAGATAATTGTTATTTGATTTTTTGTCTCAAGTGAGCTTGTAGAAAATCTTACAATTATTCTTTTTAGCTCTATAAAGATTCTTTTTATTTATAACTATCTTTATTTAAACAACTAAAGTACAACGAGAGTTCTGCAATAGGTACTGCAAATTCAAGGAGCTGATTCAGTGAGGCCCAAAGTTGAACTTCAGTAAGAGCCAGTTCATTTTGTTGAACAAAATTTTAGATCACTAGAGAATTTCTATGTAACATCCATTATCATGTGCCACTCAATTGTAAAATGGAGACCATTGCCTTCCTCTGCTGGAGAAAATGAAAAGAAAATCGCGGTTAGAAAAGCTAAGGTTAAGGATTACCACATCTATCATAATAGTATTCCCTACTTCTCTCCTCCCTGGGAAGAAAAGTTTAACAAATGGGAAATTAGATAAATTTTTTATTATTTACTTTTTTTTGCATATTGCCATGGAGAAATGTGGTTATGAGATTCAGGCAAAGCAACCATTTCAGGAATGGTTGTAGGATATCATACATGTGCACGAAATTATGCTTTTACTTTCTGAGGCAGGAGTATTAAATTAAGAGGCATATGTCGTGCCATTTGAAATAGTTAACTTATATAGGTTTTGGTTCCCGAAGTTGGATTCTTATAAAAAGAAAAGAAGAACTAATGATAGTTCAAAGGTTCAGTTGTAATATACTAGAGGCTCAAACTTTATTGGCCAACCCAATGTTTTCTAACAAAAAATACACAATGCAACATAATGAACTGCAGAAGTTTCATAGAAAAGAATGGCCTTTATAAGATTTAAAAGTTACAAGGCACATGCTCAATTTTTTTTTGTATGTACGGTATTTCTGGATCTTACTTATATTTTACAAAGTACATTTGGTGAAAGTGATGCAAATTAATATTACAAGAGAGGTTCGAAGTAAGAATTTTGAGAACTGGTATAAAACTGAACAGAATGAAAACAATGGTATACTGTTGATGTGGCCTGCAAATCCTATGACTTACTGATATCATCAAGTTATTATCTCTGAGGTAAGGTTTTAAGAGGAAAAAGTGCTTTGCTCTGAAATCAACAAGTCAACATTAATGTTTTAGCTTAAAGAGCAACAGTCCAGGTCAGCAGGAGAAGAAATCAACTTTTATGACACAAAATTGGTGTCGCTTAAAAAAATTATGTATATGTACAACGGTTGCTTGGTTGATAGGATATTGGGAAAGACTAGGGATGAGATACATATAGGTGAATTATCTTTGAAGTGGAACCATTAGTGCAAAGGTCTAGGCAGAGAAAAGAAATGTAGTTGGATGATTTGGCCATGTGTAAGAAGAGCTGATAATTGCACTACTTGATAGGATTTGATTTATATGTTTCTTTTTTTTTTGAATGATTTATGTTTCTTGGTTTAACTCGAGTTTTCATTTCTTGACGGACTGTTAGAACTTTGGCTTTAATAAAAATTATGCTTAAATGTGTTTCACTATCCTAAATTATTGGCCATATTCCACTTTGGTGATCCACATTTTAATTTTGTTGATTGAACTATTAATTTTTTTCAATTTCATTCAATTGAGCTTGTCACGTCAGAAATTGTTGACGTGGCTATCTGGGTGAGGCATAACTCAGCTGATGTGTAACTAGAAAAGAGTATTTTAATATCTATTCACATTTATTATACATTCAAGGGCAAATTTGTCAAACCATTGTTTTCATCCCCTTCCGACCCAAATATGCTCTTTTGGCCTCCCAAATCACCTCCTTGCTCCCTCTCTCTCCCATTCCGGCCCACCAAATCATCCTGCTCTTTCTTAACCTTGCTTCTATGTTCCGGTGTGGCTTTTTTCGACGGCCCATTTAAGAACTTTCTGAAGGGCTTGATGGTTGTGTCTTTTCCAATTAGCCTAGTAGGGGGAGCCTGGGTGTTTGAGCGTGATGTAGTTGATCTTGTTTGGGGAACTTTTGATGGAGTTGGATCCGGTTTGGTTGTTTCCTAAAGTGTTTTGTCGTTTAATGTTAGTATTTGGCTACCGCTTCCGGTGCTTTTTATGGATGAGGGATCTATTCCAGATCTGGTTGGTATTGATTTTCTTCTCTTACTTAGATCTGGGTTTCTTTCTTTCTGTTCTTGCCGATCTGGGTTTGATATTGAATTTGTGTATTTCCTATCTGGTTATTATGATTTATTGCTTATTTATTTTATAGTTAGATTTGGATGGTATCATACATGCTTCTAATGTGGTCTATTGATCGATGATTCCTTTTTTGTTCGATTTGGTTTTCACTTTCGAACGAATTTGGTCCTTTTAGGATTAGTTGGATTTCTGTTTCTACCGATGATTCCCTGCTTTTTGTTCTAGCTCAACTTTTTATGGTTGTGAATCATGGGTTGTGAACTTATTTATCAGATTGAATGTTATTGCTTAGAAAATGATAAATTATGGTTGTTTTGGTGTTTTGCTGGTACCAATTTTGGGTTTCCGGTGGCTTTTTGAATGGCCGGATTCTGGGATTTATGACTGCTATTTCCCCTTTCTTTTCTTCTAATCGGCCCACCCATTTGGATCTGGTTTTGAAGATGTTTGGATATGGGTATTGGTAGCATCCCATCTGATTTTGGTTGTTTCTTCCATTTTTGACCCGATCTATGGTTAAATTTGGTGTTTTCATGTTCTCCTTGGTCCCGAGTTTTTGATGTTTCATCTTAATTGCCGGATTTCATGGAGGTTTGGGTTTGTATTTTGCCGGTATGCTTGAGCTTCAACCAATCTCCGGTGGTTTATCTGCTGGGTTGCGGTGGGAATAAGTTATAGTTATAGGGAGAGAGCTGAGAGATGCCGGCGGTATCCTTGGAGACGAGATCACCAGATACGACGAAAGCTCTTCGGAGCAGTGAGATGTCGGAAAGGGATGAAAACAGAGTTTGACGAATTTGCCTTTCAATATATAATAAATGTGTAATAAAAAATTCAAATACACTTTTTTAGTTACACATCGTTAAGTCAGCAATTTTTGATGTGGCTGCTCAATTGAATGAAATTGAAAAAAATTAATAGTTCAATCATCTAATTGACAAATTTAAAAGGTGGATCACTAAAGTGGAATATGACCAATAGTTTAGGATAGTGAAACATATTTAAGCCTAAAAATTACTATCCTGAACTATTGACCTTTTTTCAATTGTCCTTTCATTTTTTGTAATCAATTGAATTAAACTTTTAATTTTTTTACTTATGTTCAATTGGACATTCCACGTCATAAATTGATGACATGATCCGCTGCTAGGTCAAGCAATACTTATGTGTAATTTGAATGTAATTAGAAAATTTTATTTTAAATGATTTTTTCACATTTATAAAACATCCGAGGGTAAAAACTTCAAATTTTATTGCCCTAAATCTCACTTTCCAGTTTCCATTCAAATATAATCATTATGGACAGCTTGGTTGCAAGCTAAAATAATGGCTAGTTCATCCAAGTCTAATCTCTATAACATGCTCCAACAAGTTTTGTGAGTTTTATGGAATTTAACATGGAGAAATTCAGAAAATTGATGTGAAATTGGAGAAAGAATGGAAAAGAACTTTCATAAGAATGAGAAATGAAGAATATGATGAGGATCTCAAGTATTTGAAGCTGTTTTTTTTTTTGGCCAAATGAAGCTTGTTTTCCCTATTACCTACTTATGAAGGCAGTGGTGCTGCAAGTTGGAACAAGGAATTATTCAGAATTCAGGAGCAAAGGAAGGTAGCCATGTATCTTCATGGATCTCCAAAGTTTTGGTACGAGTTTTATGTATTTCACAAAGGGGAGATCTCATGGTTCAACTTTGCAAGCGATTTCACATCAGACTTCCTAAGTTGTCAGTGAAGATGTGTTTGAGTAACTCTTGTTGCTTAAACAAACAAGTTGCCTATATAGTTATTATGATGAGCTTGAGAAGCACATGGGCTGGCCCTTTGCAAATTCCACAGATCAGTGAAGTGTTCTGTGTGTCCAATTTTACTAATACTAACAAAATGGTGAAGGCTACTTGAGCTTACTACCTTGATTCAAGCATCCAAGCTAACAATTTTAAGAATTCTGTATCTAAGTGAAGTCATTATACACCAAGCCTCCTCTCCTCTATTGGCCACTAATTCCTTTCAAAGAGACCAACCAAACACTGCTAAAATCAAATCAAACCCACTGCTCGGATACCCCAAAACCAACCCCAATCCTTCATATGAAACTTTGAAGGCAAACATTGCAGCCTGAAGATATGAGAGGAAATCCAATGGTCTTTACAACTATTGTGATGAAAAGTATTCCATTGGGCATCAATTTATGAAGCCTAGAGCTTTGTATGAAGGTAAGGAAGACTCGAGAACAAGGAGAGTGATGCAACTCCCACTTTTCATGAGGAACCAGCTGTTGCAAACAAGAAAGTGACGAAGTCTTAAAATTGGCTGCTGCCCATATCTTGCAAGACAGCAAGGGCAACGAAATGTTAACCATGGCAGCATGGCTGGCCTTGTGGGGAGGCAAAACTTCACCATGCTAGTGGATGAGGGAAGAACACTTGGTTAACTAAGTATCAAGACATCCAAACTACTTGATTGCAAAACACAGAAAATTGAAAAAATTAAAGTTGACCTAGACCAATGGGGATCAAGTTATGAGTTCCTCATGTTGTCCAGATTTCAGTTGACAGATTTGGGAAAGAAATTTCAGCACTAGAACGTGGATTATTCCTTGGGATATTTGGAGTGCAATATTGGGGCATCAGTTGGTTAAAACATTTGGGGCCTGTGCTATTTGACTTCAACAGCTTGACCCTAGAGTTCTATCAATGAGATGAGGTGGTATGTTTACAAGGGGCGAACATCAAATGCCAGCCCAACACAACAGCATGGTCTTCTCTTCACCATTTGACCATTGCTTAGCCCTTTTACAGTTCACAACTTATCGGAACCTATTAAGAAGGTAACGGCCAAAAGTGGGGAAGGAAGACATTTGGAATTCATGCGAAAATCACGAGGATGAAACTAGGGAAGGACTCTTACCCCCCCCCCCCCCCCACCACCACCACCACCACCACCACCACCACCACCACCACAAAGCTCCCACAATCTATGATGAAGATGTAGCCTATGGCGAGAGACATAATGGGAAGCAAGGTCATCTATTTCACTCAAGTGCAACATGCGAAGGAAGAGTTCATCAGCCTAAGTAATTGTCCAACCAATGAGGGTGCCGGAGGAGATCAAGAGCCGTGAGGATATAAACCTCCAAATGAATTTGCACTGGGCAATGGAATATGGATTGTAGATATGTTTGCCACATGGTAGTTCTAAATTCTTGTTGATGGTTTTTCAGTTGGAGGGGTGGCACAAAGGAAGGAAAACTTAGCTACAATGTTGTTGAGGGAGTTGCAGCGCAGAAGAGTCCTAGAAAGCTAATTCATGTGGACATGGATCTTGTTTAGGAGAAGGCAATGTAAGGCCAAGGACCATTAGGAAAACTAAGTAAAAGTTTAGGGACCTCTTTATTAGTTAGGAGGCTTTTAGAAGTTGTATTCACATGGTTAGTACTATTTTCTTTGTCCCCAAGTTTAGGTGCATATTGCAACACTTCATAATATTGCTGGTGATGTTTATATTCCTAATGTTGGATTTGTGTATTGCTACAAAGACATGGAAGCGGGATGACCTCCGCCATTGAAGTCTTATAAGCAAACTCTAAGGACAAAGTTTGTTTTGAAGGAGGATGGAATGTTGTGCCCCAAAATTTTATTAGATTTTCTAATTTGTTGTTATTTTTAATTATGTAATTTATATTAGAAGTTAAAATAGTCCAAGTTTTTATAGAGTAGTGGTTGTAGAGGTTTCCTAAACTTAGGGGGTAGAGCAGTGGGCATATCTTAGTTGGTAGGTAATTTGGTGTAGTGGGTCTTTTACTGTACTGACTAAAATTAATTCTCTTGAAATGATGATTAGGTATTTTATAATCCATTTTTTAAAACAAAGCTGAGACTATGAATGGAGGTTTGATTCCACTCGAAGTGAATCATTGGAGGTATTCCACTCCCCTCGAAGTGGGCTTTCTCTCTTAATTCTATTTTTATTTTCTGTTTTGAAAATGGGTACACACCACGTATACGAGAACTAGATGCCTTATGCATTCTACCAGAGGTAGCGTTCCTCTACCCGGTTTTGTTCCACATACCCAGGCGATCAACTATGTACATACCAGAGGTAGGTTTCATGGTAACCATGTAGCATACTCCAAAGGTTGATACTTCGAGTACTTAAATTTCAGCTGCAAAGTTGCAAGAGATCTTATATTACAAATTTTTGCTTGTAGTTTTTGTTGCTTAGTTCAACATTATTAAATACTCAGAAATTCATTCATTTGTGCAACTTAGGATGTGACTATGATTGATCCTACTTGCACCCTTTCTTTTGTATGTATGAGGGTTATTAATGTTTGTTGCTTGACCATGTAGGAACAGTTGTTAGATAGGAGATGGAAAGTTCTTTGCCCTCTTAACAGCTTGTTTTCTTTTGTCAGGTGCCACTAAACCTGTTTACGCTCCAGAGCCATTTGATGTTGGTAGAATTTTGCAAGCTGATGTAATATCAGATGGCCAGACATTAACATTGACAACTACTGGTCCTGTTGATCCGGGTTGGTCTACATCCTGGTCCTCCTGAATTTCTGACATAGTTTTTGTGATTCAAATAAAAAACTTTTGCCATGTTTATATCCTTGTATATTAAAGATAATCTAGTAAATAATATTACTGTTATTCTGTTACAATGCCTGTATATGTACCAGATTTTAAAATATATTGGACTTATACAGTTACCTTGAACAGCTGCAGGACTAGGAAATTATGTGGAAGCATTGGTGCTTAGGCATGATACCGAGTTCAATGTAAGCTACACTAAACATGAACAATGTGTATTTGTTAGTTGAAACACATTGAATCCAGTGGCTATGTTGAAATTGATATTAACTCCTAACATAGAAGTCATTTAAAAAGTGGAGTTAATATTTGTATTCTTTATCTTATATGCTACTGGTCTCTTTTCCAAAAAATAAATAAATTAGTTTCTATTGTTGGAAGTGATGACATGGAGATCTAGCAACTCTTATGTTGGCTTTTGAGTTTTTCTTTTCCCCATATTTGCCAAGTGCTGTCAAGTTTACAAATTGTTTATGTCAAGAACGATTAATATATATAATATATATAACATATTTTTCTTTAGGTCGTTTATTATGCTAATCATACATTGACAGTTAGATTTGGTGTATTGTAGGAGCTGATTACTTATAATAATTATCTTTTCCAAAGTTATAGCAGGTTAGATAACAGTTTTTATTAGGTGGAGACTCTAAAACGCAAATTTCTTTGGTTTAACTATGAAAGAAGTGTACCTTATTTTGAATAAGAATTCATGCCAAGCATTTTCCATAGGGGAGGACTTGACTCTGTATCTATGTGCATTTGAGTGCGCTGGTGTCATTTTGTGCAGAAGTAGGTCTTATCATGTTGGAGAAATTGTTCTCCGTGTTTAAGTTCACGTACTTCCATTTCTTCAAGACCGAATGTGAGACTGGTAGACTAAACCCCCAGACTCAGATTAGAGCTTGAATTCATCCTTCTTAACTACAGAACTACAGGTCCCTCCTTATAGACCGGAACTCACAACTAGAACTCAAAGGCGAACTCTTCAGTTGGCTCACTTACTTTATGAACCACCTTTATATTTGAGTTGAAGATTGAGCTGTATGGTGAGAAATCATTCATATTCAGAGGGTAAGAGTGTAATGTTATTAGGTCTCGGATTGTTTGAATATGGAAAGAGCACATGTTCTGATATGCACATAAGTAAAGGAGGTTAACCAAAAAAGGACACAAGAATATGTAGGATATAAAAAAATTTACCCTACTATTTCCATTACATCATTAGTGTGATTTTTGCAAATAATTAGAAACTATATATGCAGTTAGTTGTTCAAGAATTATTAATTAATAGAATTATTAACTTACTGGCAGTGAAGAAACTACATGTTTGTGACTGGGGTCAATTGACCCTACTGACAGTTTATTTATTTTTATTTTTTATAATTATATATCCCAAATTTGTAAACTTTGAGTGTAATATATTACACTGAACTCACTGAAATTTTTAAGTTATCCAACATTGACCCCACTGATTACAATTTCTGGCTTCGTCACTGCTGCTTGGTGTTAACAATTAGCTTAATGGTGAATCAAACTATTCCCTAGCTATATAATTAAGTACAGGTAGCATGTCTGCATCTAGAATCATTGTTTTTCCTTATTATATGTATATTCATGCCTTGCAGGTAGTTGTTGTCCAGATGAATGGGTTAGATCATCCATCAGAGTCTATCCATATACTTCATGTGGGAAAGATGAGAATTAAGCTTTGTAAAGGAAAGACAACAGTGGCTAAAGAATACTATTCCACTTCAATGCAGGTATTAAAGTATAATGCCTTCGTACACACCGCCTCTTCCTTGTCCCTATGTTTTGTTTCTGTGGTAAACAGGGACGGACCCAAGGGGGCCTAGTAGGGGTCACCGCCCCTACTAGTTTTTTTTTTCCGCTTCCTTCTTTGGTCTATGTTCATTTTTGTCTCTGAGCCCCCACTAGATTTATATATTATTCAATATCCCATAGGTTTTTATCCACAAAGATGAATTTGCCCAGTTTATGTAGGCTTCATCTCCACTTTATTTACACTCTTTTCGTAGTTTATGCCACCGTGTTTAACATAAAATATTGTTTATATAATTATCACTATATTATTTTAAATTTATATTAATATTGTTGAAGGTAAAGTTTGGAAAGAGAGCAATGCCTTCTGTCGTGTATCCTCGATTAATGCAACATCATAATTTAATTTTTTTATTATATATAATGTACCAAAGTCCCCACTAGGTACAAATCGTAAGTCCATCCCTGGCGGTAATTCTAATTAAAATATGGCCGAGGTAATAGAGAAGGTAAAACATGTTCAAAGACAATCTCTCTTACATTGATTTCTCAACCTTTTAGTTATGTGGCGTTAGAGGTGGTGGGAATGCCGCAGCTCAGGCTTTGTTTTGGCAAGTGAAGACAGGTCTTTCCTTTGTATTGGCATTTGAATCAGAGAGAGAAAGAAATGCAGCCATTATGCTGGCCAGAAGGTTTGCATACGACTGTAATGTAAGTTTCTCACTTCCAACTTCTAGACACAAAAAAAAAATGTATAGTGCAGCGTTTTCCTTTCACCTTATGCTGGTGGTACTACTAATAACTTTGGGGAGCAAGCTTAAACCCGTGACCTTATGGTTACTAGTGTTCGATATTCACCCATCATGCTATCTTGTTTGTCAATTTTGTTTGGGTACTAGTAAAACCCCTCCAAAGCCATAGAATGGGCACCCCTCCCCCTCCCCCCTTCCTAACACTATATCCCAACCCCCAAGCATTTTCAAAGGTTCCTTTGAGCTACCCATGTGTCATTTGAACTTTAACGTCTTGCATATTTATTTGAGATTTCAGATTGTGCTTGCTGGCCCGGAGGACAGAGCTTCTCCAGCTACTTAAGGTGCATGCTTGGCTTTTCATCCCAGTGTAATTATATGGATTATATCGTGCATGTTGTATCAATATGTTGTAATAGTTAGTATGGCTCCTTTTTTATGTTGTTTTCCTTTGTGTTCTTGCCTCATTTGTTTAACTTCAAGGCATCCTTTTACTTGCCTCATATCTGATTGTAACTTGTTTTGACATGTACTTGTATCTAAATTAGTGTCTTGGCGATAAGAAAGACGACCATATTAGGGTGTAGGGGACTGGGGATTGATGATTGTTCCATCATTCAAGTTTTGCACTTTCTAAATTTTGTCTAATGATAAATGGTTTTGTATTATTTCCTTTAGAAACTTTTAACATAAAATTTAAACGGGTTCAACTAATAGAGTGATACATTTAACTTTTAAGTTAGCTTTTCTGTTTTTGATGTGCAAGATATTTCTGGAAGTTTTTTTCCAGTGACCCGATTTGTTGCAATAGAAGCATATTCTTTTGTCATATGGATTAGCTTTTTTTATTATCCTTTACTTTCGCATTGCCCTTAACCTTCTTGTTTTTCTTCTTTTCAGAAGATACTTTAGGTCTTTTTCTTTTCTTGGAAGAATCATCTACCAATAAGACTTGTTTCTTCTTGGATGATAAGTGACCTTCAAAAGTTTTCAGCATATTAAGTAACTCATACAAGCTAACGTGCTCATTATTCATGTGAAAATTCAAAACAAATTGTGGGTGTCTGGGAGTAACTGCAAGATTAAATCTCGACTTAACTCCCCATTCATTACGAACCCTAACCGACCAATACGTTCAATTAAATTGATCATCTTGAAGACATGAGTCTCAACAGTAATACCCTCGATCATACGAGATCGGAAGAGCTCTTTAGATATCTGATATCTAGCAGTTCTACTTTTCTTACCATACAACTCTTTGAGGTGCAGTATAGTTCGAGTATCCATAATTTCATGCTAACGCTGAAACTCAGTAATTATGGATGCGAGCATGATGTATTGTGAGCCATAGTTATATCATGTCACTTTCTAAAAGTAACAACCTCTTTCTGAGAGTCTGTGTCTGCAACAGTTGCAGGAGCGACCAAATTTAGGACATAAGAAATTTTTTCAGCAGTGAACAATTCTCAGATTTCTTAACCAGTTCGTGTAATTTGGTCCGGTCAGTTTGTTAGCATCAAGTATGCTACACATGATATTAGTTAGTTTGACATTTTTAAATTCTGCATTTGAAATAAATAATTTTTTTAGCATACATTCATTTTATTAATTATCAAAATAAATTAAGTCTTTATTTAAATTTATATCTCATACTATTTTCTTCAAATCATATTACCTCAATATATAGTTTGACAAATCTAATTAAAGATTTGCTAGTTAGAATAAGGATCTCATTTTAAATTAATATAGCCTTGTGTGACACAACAAATTATATATAAATAAATAGGTAGACAACTATTATCAATTATATCATCATGTAACTCCTTGTATTTTGCTTCTTAGATAATTTTGATCAAATGTGACGCATTTGAATCAAAATTATCCAAGTTAAATCCAACTTAGCACTTCTATATATGTGAAGAGAAAAATATTGTCCTTGTGTGACACAATAAAATAATATTGTTCAATTCCTTAATAAGCATCAAATGTGATATAACATCTCAAAAAATCAAAATAAGCCTTATATGACACAACAAACTTATAATGATTAATTGATACTCTATTGTTTTATTATGCTAGAAAGTGACGTTCGATATTCTAAAAATATTTAAACGTTTAGCACTTAAATATAATTTCTTTGAAGATTTTTGTTATTAATTATCTCATCATGTTTAGCGCGTATGCACACACATATATAAAATAAACGCCATATTATTTAAAATGTGAAGCATGTTGTATAATATATATTTATATATATATATATACACACACACACACACATACACACATAAAGAGCTTCCTATGCGGGTGATCTGCATGCAGACAACTTTTAGCGACTGACAAAATTATCGCTAAACTCATCGCCATAGGGTCTGAATCGTTGCGATAGCCCAGAATCGTCACTATAGCCCGGTTCAGACACTATGACGACGGGTTTAGCGACAGTTTTGTCCGTCGCTAAATGTGGTACTCATGCGAATCACCCGCATAAGAAGCGGACTGTATATATATATATATATATATATATATATATATATATATATATATATATATATATATATATATAGGGATCCCTTCCATAGCAGCCGGTTGCTACGAGAACTGTGCAACACCCCCTTTTTGGACCGTTGATCAACTTATTGGAAGGCTTAGATTGAATGTCATAATTGCCCAGCCGACACAAGCTTTACCCGCTTTTATTTTAATATATTGCATTGCATGGTCAACTGTTGTCATTTTAATATTAAAATACTCCAGCCGGCACAGCTTGTACCGGCCGAGTATAATTTTTTTTTACGCATTTCTCCATTTTATGGGATGACTCAGCACATTAAAATCACATTAAAAAAAAAATACTCCAGCCGGCACAACTTGTACCGGCCGGGTATTCTTTTTTTTTTTTTGCGGCTGGAGCAAGTATTCTCATTATAACACTCTTTTCTCATTATAATATTAATTAATTAATATTCATATTAATTATTATTTATAATATTGTTTGTAAAATATTATTATTATAATATTGTTTACCGCTACACTCATGAAGGCAAATGAATATTAATATTTTATAATATTAATATTAATACTAGTATTAAATATTAAATATTAATACTAATATTACTAAATATTATAATATTATTACAAAAATATTAATACTTATAATATTAAGTATTAATATTATTACAAAATATTAATAATTATAATACTTAAAATATAATATAATATTATTACAAAAAATATTAATACTTAGTAATATAAAATATTAATTACTCCAAACAATGTTATAAATTACTCCAAACAATATTATAAATTACTCCAAACAATATTATAAATATTAATATAAAATATTAATTACTCCAAACAATTTTATAAACCTGTAAAAATTAATTACTCCAAACAATAATATAAATATTAGTGAAGGCAAATATTATAAAATATTAATTACTCCAAACAATATTATAAATATTAGTAAAGGTTGATGAATATTAATTAATTAATATTATAATGAGAACAAGAGTGTTATAATGACTAATGAGAATAGTTGCTCCAGCCGCAAAAAAAAGAAAAGAATACCCGGCCGGTACAAGTTGTGCCGGCTGGAGTATTTTTTTTTTATATATAAAATATTAATTACTCCAAACAATATTATAAATATTAGTAAAGGTTGATGAATATTAATTAATTAATATTATAATGAGAAAAGAGTGTTATAATGAGAATAGTTGCTCCAGCCGCAAAAAAAAAAAAAGAATACCCGGCCGGTACAAGTTGTGCCGGCTGGAGTATTTTTTTTTTTTTAATGTGATTTTAATGTGCTGAGTCATCCCATAAAATGGAGAAATGCGTAAAAAAAAATTATACTCGGCCGGTACAAGCTGTGTCGGCTGGAGTATTTTAATATTAAAATGACAATAGTTGACCATGCAATGCAATATATTAAAATAAAAGCCGGTAAAGCTTGTGTCGGCTGGACAATTATGGCATTCAATCTAAGCCTTCCGTTGATCAACGGTCCAAAAAGGGGGTGTTGCACAGTTCTCGTAGCAACCGGCTGCTATGGAAGGGATCCCATATATATATATATATATATATATAATGCACATATAGAATACTATATTCTATCCGGATTAATTATGGACTTTTATTTTAGTTTGGTTTACTATAACTACCAAGTGAACCAAAAGGTCAAACATAAGGTGCAAGAATTGAATTTAAATATAATTATTACATTTAAACCATAACTCCATTACAAACGAGTTTTTGTGCGTTTCTTGCTCCAAATTTTCAAGTAATTCTAAGTAATCATATTACATAAAGTATTTACAATAAATAGAAACCTTGATCAGAAGTCAAAGGGAAGTATATAGGAGGGATATATAATTTACATCAAGAAAAATTAGATAAGACGAGGTACGTAAACCCCATTTATAAAACTTATTCATTTATGCATTCTCATAGAATAAAATCCAATCATCAATGGGTCAATAGTCTATAATCAATCTCATTTATTATCATACATATCACCATATGCATCAATAAATAATATTCATCTCATTAATAATAAAATCATTCCATATATGCATTGATATCATTTAATGGACAAAAGTTTGCTAAAATTTAGTTTTGAAATAAAATAAACTCTTTTATTTTAATTAAAATCCAAATCAAAATTAAACTATTTTAATTTTAGCAAATTGGAATCCTATTATAGATAAAATAAACATCTTTATTTTAATTAAATAAACCATTTATGCTAATTGAAGTAAAAATAAAAAATTCATAATTTGCAGATAGGCGCGACTGCGCCCAGGATGAACTAGAACCGGCGCGGCCGCGCTCCAGAATGAACTGAAAGTAGTGTGGTTGCGTTGCGTCACAAGTTTAGAATTTTTTCTGTTGCCCAGAAAATTGATTGAATCACATACTCATACATACATGGAATCATCAAAATTGACAATTAGCATAAATTTTAGCTCTGCTACTGTTGTTAGGTTTGTATATAGCGAATACATGCAATCAAATTACACAAACATAGCGGAAGCGCGATAAAATTGGATTTTAAAATTTTCATTCAAACCATCACAATGATCATCGTTGTGCACAATTATCAATTAAACGAAAGAGACGGAGATATAGAATCATACCCTCGTAGATCAAAATTTTCTCGGGTACAAGGTCACCTCTAATTCTTTCGTGTTATCCTTGAATTCACCAGTTAAATTCATTTATTTGATCAACATTAACCATCCAAGTGTTTGGTCTCTAAAGGTGATCACCAAGGAATAATATGTATTCAAGAAGATGGGTGTTGATAAAACCCTAATTTCTGTCTCTATAGAAATTGTAAATACTCTCCCAACTATTGAAAGTGTGTCTTATCCTAACCCATAGTAAGACTTATCTTATTATAGATGTAGGCAACTCTCCTAAGTTATTTAGGAATCGACTTATTTTAAATAATTAAACTATTTTAATTAATTAGAATCCTAATCCAATTAAGAACTTTTGAGAGTACTTTTATTAATTAATTTACAAATCATTTTAGGAATTAAATAATAAGACTCCTCTCATTGATTTATATTTAATATTTTAAAAATATTAAGTTATTTAATTTATTCTATCACCATAGATTAAATTAAATATACTTACCTCATTATTACGATTATGCCATTTACTTCTTAAATAAATATTTTTCTTTTGCGGTGTAACCCTTTAGGTTCTTTATATTAAATCGGTTGTGAATAAATCAATTAGAACAATTTTAATTTTATTTAAATAAATTAATTAAATTATTTAATTAGTTTAAATAAATAATATTTATTCTACAATAAAGGTAAGCCCCCTTAGCGATCAACGACTTTTCAGATAATATAGATATCAACATTAATCATAAAAGAACCTTTTAGTGAATAGTTACCGTACAATTCAATTCTTCTCCCTACAATGTCCCAATTAAATATAAGATATGAAATTACTGTCAAGTCTTATTTTATTTAATTATATGTATTTCGATTCTCAAATACACAACTCTAAATAATTCAAATTTAAAACTATTTTCTAATTTCATTATGTCTTGGCCAATGACTACTGAGTTTTCATTTATCGAATAATATATGATATTCTCTCCTTTTACTAGAAATGGTAGATTATATGTTGACCATTCATTTGCTCCATGTAGAACTTATTATACACAAACATACCATTTGTTATACCCTTTGGGTCTTAAGGGACATGTCAAATTATAACTCATCATGTGACGCCCCCAAAATAGGTATACATCACCCATCTTGAGTCGCCAAATACATGGTACAGAATTTAAATACAAACTTCTTTTATACAGTACGACAAAACGTAGGTGAGAGTTTCAACACAGATAATGTCTCGTAGAGAGTATCCAAACTCAAATAAAGTCCTCATTACAATTATTATCACACTATTTCACTGAATAGTGAGGACTACTAATGCAAACATCTAGACTGTCACTCCGTTTCTCGACTAGTCCCAGCTATATTCTCATTTCCTGAAGAGAACAATGAAAACACAGGGTGAGCTCAACTAGCCTAGTAAGAAATATTATGACTAAGATAATGCAGAATAAATTATCGTTAGCATTCAACAGTATTAAACTGATAAAATATAATAAACATCAAGTTTAACTACAGCGAAACAAGCAATCCATTAGAAGAGTCAAGTAGAGCATGATATCTACTATCTTCTATGATTTAAAAAGTTTATTATCAATTTTATCGCTGAGACTCAACTTAATAAATAAACCACATCATCGAATCATCCCTGCACTACGGGCCAAGGATATTCATGTAATCATCAATGGTCATGATTATACCGAATAATCTCTGGTCATAATCATACCAACAACTGTCCATCAATGCACTACAGGCCAATGAGGATTTTTACCACATCATTTGTAACATTACGATCATGATTATACCGCATAATCCCTGATCATAATCATATCAATCAATAGTACATCTATGCACGTAAGCCACATATGACTTTTATTAAAATATAAACATGAGGATGATGACAATGATATAAGAATTAAATTAAAAGAAAACAAATGATAAATTTTTAAAGATTTATAACTTAATTTATCTAGAATTCAATAATGTCTAAATTGTCAACATGATACTGCTTTGTGGAGTAAAATTCAAGAATAATATTGTATCAAAAATGATTTGGATAGCAAAGAAATCAATTTTTGTCATGAATAATTCCCCGGATGAATAGTACCCGAGTGAATAGTACTTCGAGAATAGTATCCCGTGCATAGTACTTTGTGAGTAGTACCCCTGTGAATAGTACTTTGTGAATAGTATCGTAAAAATGAATACTACTCATGAACAGTACTCCAGAATGAAAAACTTAAAATTTAACAAGAATGTGTAGAAAATATCCTTGTGAAACGATACTAGATGAAACGAAAATTTTAAGGATATTCTACTAATTTCACGGAGTATAGAAGCAATACTTTAACAAAATGAGAGTTTAATCAGGAATACGAGACAAAATAATATTACTCACATACTACAGAGTATGGAAGAAAATATTATTCTTATGAATACTGAACAAAATAATATCCCTTACCTCTGAAAAAGACTGAATACTGGAATAGTGAGGTAGCAGACTTCTCTTCTTCTTTCTCTCTATAACTTCTATCTATATAATTGTTCTTGTGAGTTTTAGTGAATTGGTGAGAATGAAAGAATAATGAGCTTCTATTTATAGGAAAATATAGTTTCGATAATTGCACGTTTTGGAGTTCGAAATATTACAGTATAATACCTTCATCTTTTCCTTCATTTTTAATTTAGTCTTGCAAATATTATCAAACTTGCACCACCTCCCCTAATAGTACATCATGTGAATCAATAGTACATACATGTGAACAAATAGTTATAAGCATGTGAATTAATAGTAATTAATTGCTCATTTATCCGATTAGTTACCCGATTGGTCAATATAACCTCCAGACATCAATTATTATCGAAATAGATGTCGATTTCCATTAACACTAATAATCCCAACATAATGAAAATATCAATTTCATCTTTAATCAACATGAACTTATTCATCATTAATATTATAACTTACAATATTTAACGATCAGATCATTCTCAGGAAAGAGGAGGCTTTCCGATAAGGATTTCTCCCCATTGACGCGCAATTAGGTGACAATAATTGAATTAATAATATGAGAGATATTATGCAGCAATTACTGTAGCGATAATTGAGTATAACTGAGTGACTTCTCACGTAAGCATCAATAATGAATACCGTGTGCTACTATGCAACCACACGTATTACTGTACTTTTACCACCAGGTAGTTCAACAGTTTAACGGTAAAACTTTCGCCGTTATTTTTATAAAAAGATAATTCTGTCATTTTCTAACTACGACAATACTTTTGTTGTGGGGTCCACCAATGATTGTGCCGCCGTACGAATATTCCCTATTAAAACGAATATTCCCCGACCAATTGAATATTATATAACCACTTGCTTACTTTGCAAAATTTATAAATAATTCCAACAACTATAACATTATATCAAATCCACACCATAATATTCAAAAATATATTTTTAGAAAAAGTAATCTTTATTCATAAAAGTTGGGGTCTTACATAATCATATAAAATTCTCGGTCCTTACAAGTTCACTCTACAAAATTGATTAACCTAACAAGTTTGATCTCTAAATTAAGTCTTTTACATCAATTTCATTTTAAGGGCTATAGAAAAGCTATTGATTACAAATATATATTAATTTCATATATCATCATCAAATTTAAAGACATGAATTGTACTAACTGTTAGTTCCCGGAGGCACAATAGTTATCTAGAAGGGGGGTTGAATAGATATTTTAACTTTTTTTAAAATACTTTGTTAGTTTTGATAAAGATTCAAACACATCGAAATTTAGATTTGTTTGTTCTCCCTTTATGATATAGTGAGTTAATGAGAGTGATGCAGTTATAACAGTTATAGCAGTTATAGCATGAATGTAAGAGACACGACAATTTTAAGTGGTTCAGAGCACTTAAAGCTCCTAGTCCATTCTTCTACTCCTCGAGTAGGAGATCCACTAAGGATATCTTTTACACATTCTGAATCTCACAGATTCCTTCAAGACCAGCAGTCTTGGCACTTCTTAGTTCACTTTTGAACTCTTCAAGTCTAGCAGACTTGGTTCTTCACAATTCACTTAGAACTCTTCAAGTTCTTATGACTTGGAACTTCTTACTTCACTTGATAGTAGTTGATTAGTTCTTGAATGGTGCTACTCAGTTGTAGTTAAGCTTTTGTTCTAAAGAACTAGAAGCTGAGCAAGCTTTCTCTTTTTAGTTCGTAGAGTTGAGCGTTGAGTGTTCTTCAGCATTTTGTTCAATACTTGTTTGGTTCTATCATCTGCTGATGTTTTGCATATATGAGGTCTTTGAAATCTATCCGTTGAAGACATCCGTTGAAGCATTAAATGCGTTTGATATTTCTGAACTTTGATGGAGACTTTTTTGCACATCTTCTGATTAGTAGTCTGGCCCACTGACACTCCAGACTGCTATCTCACCTAACACCTGAAAAGGTATTTTTTTCCTGACCCATGGTACTTTCCTTAGTTTCTTCAATACGTTTCCTTGTTGTATACTAAGGATATCTTTTATGTCATTGGGTCTGCCGAGGTCTTCAACGTTTATAATCCATTCCACATTTATTGGGATTTATCTTTAAACAAATGGGCAAGGTTTGATGCTTTTGACACAGGCAGATGATGTTCTACGATTCTGATTGTAGTGTCTTGCCACCTTGGTGCTTGATCTGATGCTGGCAAATGAGAACACTACGATTTCTCTTAAGGACCGGCACACTACGATCTTTACTTGCTTGTCTTGCAGACTCTACATTTTTGAGAGCACACTACGATCTCTGAGTTAGCTCGGCAAATGTTTGGACCACTCTACGATTTCAGGAGAGGCCCTTCAAAGCAGACATACTACGATCCTCGATGCTCTACGATTCTACCTTGGCTTCTGCAAACTCTTGATCAGCTCGATAAACTACGATTTTGTTGATGCCTATCTATTACATCTTAAGACATAGATCAACCTAACAGCTTTGATCTCTTCATCTATACATTCATTTACAGAATGATAAACATTAAAAGCTTAGATCAACCTAACAAATTTGATCTATCACTAAGTCCTTGTACATATGTTCCTTGAACGGACTTATATATAATCATGAACATTTACTATAAACATCAAATCAAAATATGCATTCTTTCAACGATCTCCCCCTATTTGATATTGACATACCCAAGGAGATTTGTGCCATGATTATCAATTTCTAGATGCAGTTGCTGGAAAGTAAATATGACTTAATATTTCAGTTTGCAGCTGAGATTTCTAGAGAATAAGCATGAATTTATTGATGTTTGAAGATAGATATTACAATTAAGCTTAGTAACATCAATAAGAATTGAATTTCAACTTATCTCTATTTCTTCGGCCTTTTGCCTCGTAGAGGATTTGCATACTCCTCATCTCTTCTCTTCCTGCTCGCTTTGTCTCTCCAAGCTATATCTTCCAGCTCGCTTTGACTTAGTCTTGGATTATGATAATGTCTATTCATGAATGTAGGATCTCAAATTGGCATTCTTAGGCCTGTGGTGGTCACTTCTTGTGAGTTGGGAGCAGGCCCTTGACTCCTTAGTGGTTGTGCCATTATTATTTGCTGCTGATCAGATCGTTGAGTCTGATGGACAGATTGTGGAGTCTGATGGTTTGTCTGTCTTATAGGAGGGCTTCTTGACGATTGAGCGATGAATGTGCCTCTGCCCTTGCCTTTTTCTCTTTTCCCTTTATTCTTCCCCTTTATGTCAGCATCAAGGGCTCGAATGTCTTCAGATAGGCGAGTCATGCCTTGGACAAGTTCGTTGAGCTGGATCTGAGATTGAGAAATGTCTTCAAGGTTCTCTTTGATTAAAGAATCAGACCGAGCTTCTCTTCTTTGGAGAATGTCCAGGACAGTTTCTGTCTGTTTCATTTGGCCTATGGAGAATCCTTGGAATTCTTTCAATGCAGTCTGGAGATTCGTGATGCTGTCCATTATAAGGTTGTTCTAGGATTCCTAAGTCTTCTGTAAAATAAGAACATCATCTATGTGTCTCTTTGCAGCTTGAAAGTGGATTTGATCCCGGTCATTTATGCTCTTAAGCATCTCTTTTATGATCTCCCTAAGCTTCTTTGTGAGCTCAGAACTTAGGGTGCTTGGGAGAGCATTGACAGCATTGATCATTTTAGTCAGTCTCATGTGAACGAGTTCAGAGTGAACTTCAAGACTGTCTTCTATGTCCTTGGTCACTTTCTTGGATGCTTCTGACAACTGTATTTTGGTGGGAAGATCTGATATGAGTTCAATGAGTTGCGGACTATTGGTAGGTGGGGCTCTCGTGTACTGATCTTGCATAGTGTAGAGAGCAAGATCAAGGTTGAAATATTCATTAGAGGATGAGGATGGGATATCTGAAGGAAGGGCTGGTATGTGAGTTTGAGCTTCTGGAGGAGGTGACTCTACAACTTGAGCACGTGACTCTACGATTGGGCTCGAATCAGTAATCGTAGAGATGATAGGAGATTGTATCAAAATAAAGTTGGGCACATTTGGTTCATTAATTACAGAATGTTGGGATTCTTTAACTGGGAATTGATTGAGTGGATGAAGAATTACTTCCAACCATCTTGACAATCCACAGAATTGGTTGAAGAATGATGGTGGACAGTGATTAATCCTGAAAGAGATTGGGATAGATTGTACCTCATGCCCATTTTCTGAAGAAGGGCCATTTGTGATCAGCTTTCGGGCAAAATTGAGGCTGCCTCTGAAATTGCTGGATAGGCTTTGAAGGTCCAGAACATGTGATCCCAGGATTTTAGAATTTGGGCTCTATGAAAGGGCGTCATAGGTAGATAGGAGAACAACTGATTGTAGTTGGCTCTCCTATAACCATCACAACCCACATCTATAATCTCAACTTCATCATCATCTTCTTCTTCTCTTACTTCTTATGAGGATTCCACTTCAACAATTACCGTCCATTTGACTTTCTTTCTCTTATGCTCTCTCATCCTCCATAGCTTCACTTCTTCCTTTTTCTGCAGTTTCTAAAGCTAGAATCTCTTGAGGGACAGAGGGAGATTCATGATGATCTCTTGGCAGTTCCTCCTCAGGTCCAGCTTCTTCTATCATAGGGACATTATGAGGCTCCCCCTCAACATGATCATCCATTTGCATTTCAAGTAGCTCCCCCTCAGCTGGAGCATTCTCTAGAGTGAGAACTTCAGGTAGCTCCCCCTCAGCTTGAGCTGTGTTCTTTTGACTTGCTTCGGATAGCCCCTTCTCAGTAGCTATATTTTTGTCTTCTTCTTTAAGTACTCCTTCATTGACAAGGATGTACTTTTTGACCAATTTTTTTCTTGGTTTCCTAGGCTGAGCCACATCCTTAGGACTTTCTTCAGCTTTAGCTCTGAATGGTCGATCAGCCTGAGAATCTGTTGCTGCAACTTCTTTGGGAGTTGTGTCCAGTCTGGTTTCTACGATCGATAGAGACTCTACGATCGAAGAGACTAGAGGGCTTCTTGGACTTGTGACTGTGTTTACTCTTCTGAAGCAGCTGAGAGATGGTATCTCTGTCTTCATCTTTCTCCGCCTGTTTTTCTTTTCTTCTTACGTTTCTTAGAGTTTCAGTGTCAGAACACTCTTGAGGTACATTAGTGGTTGAACCTTGAGGTTCCTCTGCCATTTGAGCCTTCAATTTTCTTTTACCCTTGATTTTTCTAACTAAGGCAATGTGTTCTTCTTTGTTGGTTTCTTCTTCTTCAGTCTCCTTGACAACTGACATGTTCCCCGAAATCCCGGGCTCTTTTGTATCACCAGTTCTACCACTGGACTCAGACATCATTCTTACATTCTCTGTTGGATTCCTTTTCCAGTTCTCAAACAGCTGATGGGTCATTCTTCTGTTCAGATTGATGGATTCTCCTTCTTCATCCCCAATCTTATCACCCAAGGATGACTGTAGGATGATGCTTATGAATCGCCCGTAGAGCATCTTTCCAGAGCTCTTTGACTTCTTCGAGCTGAGTATCCATTTCCCAATCTAGTCGAGTAGTAGGGCTCCATAGTTGAGTTGAATCCCACAACTGATGGCTGTCATGAGCTTAAGCTACACTTCGTTTACAGAATCATGGCCAGAGCTTTTGCAGCATATGCATTTCCCAACAATGTCAGCCAAAAATTCATACCTTTGGGGGAACTCCTTCTTTTTGTACCCTCTGACATTCGAAAACTTCTTGTGATGCATTCTCTTTAGTCCTTCATGAAAATCGATGCCCTCTATAAACGAAAATCCTTTCGATTTGAAACCTAGGGCTAGGTTTATATCCTCAGCTTTGAGCTTGATTTCTACGTCCCTGACCTTCATGGTGATGACGTCATTCTCGAACGTTCCATTTTTGTAAAACTCCTTTATCAGCTTAGGGTAGATCCATGTGCTCGTACCCAGAGCTTCTTCAAGACCAACTTTCTTTATCAGAGATAGAGTTTTGTGAAATTTGGGGTCAGCTGTCTTGAACTCATCGAAACAGAGTCGGTAACTAGAGATGTCATTTGAAGCTGCCATTGATTTCTTTGCACTGAGTATGGTTGATTGAGCTTTTCAAAAAGTTAGGGTTTCTGCTTGTAGAGAGAGATAGAGATGAGCTTTTTGAACTTCTGATTTCAAAAAAGGTATTTTCAAACTATACTTATAACTTCTCTCCATTTGCTTAGTGGGGCATGTGTCAAATTCTTCTTGGCTCCACGAATTTAACTGATGTGGAATATACTGATTTGCCCTTAGCTCCTTCTACGATCGTTGAGGTAGTCTTTATGATTGTCGAGTCTGCACTGCGATCGTCGAGACTGTTCTACAATTGTCGAGTCTGCTTTGCATTCGTCGAGTTATACTGCGATCGTCGAGTCTGCCCGGGTCCTTGTGATGAACTTTTAACTTAGCATTCTTCTCGGTTTAAGCTAGCTCAAGAAGGGCCAACCTCATATAGTGAATCAAGGGTTAGGTTTGTTCCTGAGGCGCTTGTCAGAGAGATTGCTTTGATTTATTGAACTTTGTCATCACAAGATGCTCCGTTGTTCTGTTAATGGAGTTCTGCTATCATTGAGTGCACTGCGATCGTTGAGTTTGCACTGCAATCATTGTCTTTCATATTACTGCAGCTCTACGATCGTGGACTTCCTTTGGTCATGTCTACGATTTTGAACATAGCCTTTATATTTGCATGGTTAGCACAAACTAGAGCATAGATTCTATGGTTGTAAATTTAGCATGCCTAGCTCACTTATTAATTTGTTAAACCTGGATTCATCTAGAAGCTTTGTAAAGACATCAGCAAGTTAATTTTTAGTAGGGATATATTGTAAAGATATGGTTCCATTTTGCACATGATCCCTAATGAAATGATACCTTATTTCTATATGCTTAGTCCTAGAATGCATGACATGATTATGTGTTATTGCTATGACACTTGTGTTATCACAATGAACAAGTATAGATTTGAATTCAAACCCATAGTCTGCTAGCTGATTTTTCATCCATAAGATTTGAGCACAACATCTGCCAGCAGCAATGTATTCAGCTTCTGCAGTTAATGTAGATACTGAGTTTTGCTTCTTGCTAAACCAGGACACAAGTCTATTTCCCAGAAGCTGACATGTGCCACTGGTACTTTTTCTGTCTATTTTGCAACCTGCAAAGTCAGCATCTGTATATCCTGTCAGTTCAAATGTGGACTCCTTGGGATACCAAAGCCCCAAGTGAGGTGTGCCTTTGTACCTGAAAATCCTTTTTACAGCAGTTAAATGTGATTCCTTAGGATTAACTTGAAATCTAGCACATATGCATGTTGCAAACATTATGTCTGGTCTACTTGCAGTTAGATATAGAAGGAAGCCTATCATACCTCTGTATTGAGGTATATCAATACTTTTACCTTTTTCATCTTTGTCAAGCTTAGTTGCTGGAGCAATTGGGGTTTTTATGGGAGAGGCTGATTCCATTCCATACTTTTTAAGTAAGTTTTTAATGTACTTGGCTTGGTTTATAAAGATTCATTCATCAGTCTGCTTTACTTGCAGTCCAAGGAAGAAGTTCAGCTCACCCATCACGCTCATTTCAAACTTGCTCTGTATAAGCTTGGTAAATTTCTTACATAATTTTTCATCAGTAGAGCCAAAAATAATGTCATCAACATATATTTGAACTAATAAGACTTTGTCTTTATGCTTTCTAAGAAATAATGTGGTATCTACTCTACCTCTAGTGAACCATTTTGAATAAGAAGGTTAGTTAGTGTTTCATACCATGCTCTAGGTGCTTGTTTAAGACCATATAAGGCTTTGTCTAATCTATAGACATAATTAGAAAGAGATGGATTGATGAAACCTAGAGGTTGTTCCACATAGACTTCTTCTTGAAGTTCACCATTCAGGAATGCACTTTTGACATCCATCTGAAAGACTTCGAATTTCATGTGATCAACAAAGGCAAGGAATATTCTGATGGCTTTTAATCTGGTAACATGTGCAAAGGTCTCATCGTAGTCAATGCCTTCTTCCTGAGAATAACCATTGGCTACCAGTCTTGCCTTATTCCTAGTTATTACTCCATCTTCATCCACCTTGTTTCTGAAGACCCACTTGGTTCAAATGACAGGATGACTCTTTGGTCTTGAAACTAATCTCCATACTTTACTTCTTTCGAACTGATTTAGCTCTTCTTGCATGGCTTCTATCCAGCTGGAGTCTTCCATAGCATCTTTGATCTTCTTGGGTTCCATTTGTGACAGAAAGCTCAAATAAAAACACTCATTTTGGGTGGCGGCTCTTGTTTTGACTCTTGCATTTGGGTCTCCAATGATTAAGTCTTGAGTGTGATCTCTTGGCCATCTATTTCCTGTTGGAACATCTGTCCTGATGCTTTCTTGTCTGAGACCTTCAAGATCAATTTCTGCTTCTTGATGTGGAGGTTCGTTGTCTTGCGTGGACCTTTCTACGATCTCATTTCCTTGCTCAACTGATTTCATTGTCTGGAACTACGATCGTGGTGTTAAGCTCGACGACCTCGTTCGTAGTGTCTGAACTGTCGTTCATAGTGTCTTGAGACACTATTTTGTCCAAGTCTGTTTCATCAAAGATGATGTGGATCGAGACTTCAACACTTATGTCTTTCTGTTGAACACTCTATAGGCCTTACTGTCTGTGGCATATCTGAGAAAGATTCCTTCGTCTGACTTGGGTTGGAACTTTGTCAGATACTGCTTTTCATTGTTGAGAATGTAGCATGCACAACCGAATATATGGAAGTAGCTGACATTTGGCTTTCTTCCTTTCCACAGTTCGTAGGGAGTCTTCTTAATCGTAGAGTGTATTAGCGATCTGTTCTGAGTGTAGCATGCAGTGTTGACAGCTTCTGCCCAAAAGTATTCAGGTAGATGGGCTGCTGGTAGTAGAGTTCTTCTAGCCTCTATCAGCGTTATGTTCTTTCTCTCAACTACTCCATTTTGTTGAGGAGTTTGTGGAGTTGAGAAGTTGTGACTGATGTCATTGTCTGTGCAGAACTGGTCCATTTCAGAGAAGTCGAATTCTCTTCCATGATCACTCCATATAGCCTTGATTTTCTCCCCTTTCTCGTTCATCACTAGTCTGAACATCCTGATCAGTTGGGAGCTTGTTTCATCTTTCGAGTATAGAAAGAACACCCATGTGAATCTGGTATAGTCGTCCACTACGACTAATGAGTATCTCTTCCCTCCAAGGCTCGTTGTTGGAATTGGCCCAAATAGATCCATGTGAAGCAGCTGCAGGGGCTTGTCAATTGAGTTGGCAGTTTTGCTCTTAAATGAGCTTCTAGTCTGCTTTCCAAGTTGACAGGCATTGCACAACCTTTCTTTGACGAAGCTGAACTTAGGTAAGTCTGCAACTAGATCTTTTGAGGCTAGTTTAAACATGCTCTTGAAGTTGAGATGAGACAGTCTTATATGCCATAGCCAGCTCATTTCTTCAGATGCTTTAGCCAGAAAGCATATTGTCTCATCTGAGCTTAGTTGTCCAAGATTTACTATGTAGACATTTCCTTCTCTTGTTACGGTCAGCTTTATGGAGGATGTCTTCAGATCTTTGACTTGACATTGATTGTTGAGGAATGTTACTTGATGACCCTTGTCGCAGAGTTGGCTTATGCTCAGAAGATTGTGTTGTAGTTCCTTCCACATAGGCTACTTTACTGAAGGACATTGCACCATTCCCAGCTGAGCCATATCGTCTTGTCTTGCCAAAGCCATTGTCTCCAAAGATGACTGAAGGACCCTCCTTCTCTATGTAGTTAGACAGAAGGGCTTTGTTCCCAGTCATGTGCCTTGAGCATCCACTGTTTAGATACCGGGTTGTGATCGTGGAGCTCTGTTCCCGTGGTAACATTAAACTTTCATTTTGGTACACATATTTGCATGGGTCCTACTTTGTTAATACCCTTGTGAACCCAAATCTGCTTGATTTTGGATCTCACATGCACAAGATTATGATAACATATTGCAGCCTTGTGACCAACCTTATTGCACACAAGACATCTAATATTATGCATGCTTGTGTGTGTATGTTGATTCTTCCTCCATTTGGACTTATGTGGGTAAGCCATCCTTCTTTTAAAATGGTCATTCTTCTTCCATGTGTCCTTGTGTTTCATAAATTGTGAGGAGTGTATCTTTCCTCTACTATCCCTTTCCAGTTGACCCGTTGGGTTGATTTTACTCAACTCTACGATCCTTCGAGGTTGGAAAGTAGTGGCTAGGTTACTCTTCTGTTTTCTGAAACACATGCCAGCATGGGATCCTTTATTCCTTGGAATATGGATTGAATCAGAAGGGTAGGGTTGGACTGATTCTTCCTTCTGTGAGGATTTCATAAATATAATGCTTTTACTGAAACTTGAAGCATTATTAAGGCTAGTTTCCTTTATCTTTTCCACACATGGCTCTGAGGTGGATTCTCCAAAGCCTAAACCTGTTCTGTCAAATGCACTTCTCTGACCAGAGAGCAGGGAGTCCATGGATGAAGATGATTTATTCCATGTAGAGATTGTCCTTTCTAGTTCCTCAATTTTAGAGGTTAGACTTGACTTTCTTTGTGCATTGAGCTCATTGGTCTATTTTAAAAGCTTATTCTCAGCTTCAAACTTGGAGAGAGAGTCAGTACTTAGAAGGGTTGTTTCTAGTTCTTCCTAAACTTTCTCTTTCTCCTTTTGAAGAAGTGAATAATCTTTGGACAGAAATCTGAACCATTTCATGTATTGATGCAGATCAGATGTTATGCCATGCAGTGCAGTTCTTAAATCATCAATGTCTACATCAGGAGAGTTAAAGTCAAATACCTCATCTATACTTACTTCATGAATGTTGGAGTTCTTTTTATCCTTTGCATGTTTGGCCATCAGGCAAAGATTTGCCATTTGAGGATCTTCATCATCTCCAGATTCGGGAGTTGAGTCATTGTCTGAATCACTCCACGATCCTCCAGCTACAAGACCTTTGTCTTTTTTCTGAGGCCTTTTGTTGCCTTTGAATTCCTTTTTTGAATGTGATTTCTTCTTTAGTTCTTCTCTAAGAGGTTTGTTGCAGTTTGTAATGAAATGGCCAGGCTTCTTGCAATTGTAGCATAGATCATTTATCTGCTCTGGATGCTGTAGTTGTTGACTTTCTTTGGTTTGTTGATTCTGCCTTGATGCATGAACCTTCTGAGTCTTTTCACCAGCATTGCAAAGTCCTCATCATCATCTTCATCATAGCCAGAGTCATTTTCAGTGTTGACTTTGGAGATGTTGTCAGTTGCTATAAGACCCAAACTTTTATGAATAAAGATGAATTTTCTATAAATATCATTTTTAAATATTATGGAATGAATTTGATATAATGTTATAGTTGTGGGTAATATTTATAAATTTTGCAAAGTACGCAAGATGTTATATAATATTGATTGGTCGGGGAATATTCGTTTTAACAGGGAATATTCATACAACGGCACAATCATTGGTGGACCCCACAACGGAATTATTGTCGGATTGAGAAAACGACAATAATACTTTATGAAAATAACGGCGGAAGTTTTACCATTAACTTTTGAAATATCCGGTGTTAAAAGTACAGTAATACGTGTGGTTGCGTAGTAGCACAAGGTATTGATTATTGATGCTTATGTGAGAAGTCACTCAGTTTTGTTCAATTATTGCTACAGTAATTGCTGCATAGTATCTCACGTTATTTGATTTAATTATTGTCAATATTTTATATATTATTAAATCAATAATTGAGATGACAAAGTTATTAATATTATTATTTGTAATATTAACGATGTCTAGAAGTTCTGTCAAGGAGAGGTTTGATCACCTAATTGCGCGCCAATAGGGAGAAATCCTTATTGGAAAGCCCCCTCTTTCTTGGGAACGACCTAGTCGATTAATATTGTGAATTATAATAATGGTGATAAAGTTTGTTTTATTATTATTATAAATGTAATAAAACAGAAAATCTTTTTATATAAAACAGAATACTTTTATAAAGTTATTTGTTTTATTAGATTTTAAATAGAATATATTATATTTTATTATACATAGTGTTTGCATAGTGCCTGCATAGTGTTTGCATAGTAAAAACTTTTTATATAAAATAGAATATTTTTTATAAAGTTTTGTTTTATTTGATTATAAATATAATATATTATATTTTATTGCATAGTGCAGCATAATATCCTTTCAATTTTCCTATAAATATGATGCTTAGTTAGAATTGAAAATTACACCAGAAGTTTAGAGAATTCTTCTTCTATAATCTTGAACGTATTTCTTTAGAGTTTTAAGAAGCTTTGAGCGTAGAAAATAGTATAAGTTTTCTTCAAGAATATCCTCGCCCTACCAGTCGAAATACTCTTCTTTTTAAGGTAAGGGATATTATTTTTTCGTAGTCATGAAGAGAGGTATTTTCTTTCAATACTCGTAAGGGTTGTTATTTCATTCCTTATTATTATGTTGGAATAACCTGTTTATGCGAAGTACCGCATACATGGTGAAATTCTTCTGTTATTTCATTCTTTATTATTCTGTTGGAATAACCTGTCTGTGCGTTCTATCGCATGTCTGGTGAATTCTTCTGTTATTCCATTCTTTATTATTCTGTTAGAACATCCTGTCTATGAAAATTACGCATGACCTGGTTCCATTCTTTATTATTCAGTTGGAACATCCTGTCTGTGCGGATTACGCATGACCTGGTTCCATTCTTTATTATTCTGTTGGAATATCCTGTCTGTACGGGTTACGCATGACCTGGTTCCATTCTTTATTATTCTGTTGGAATAATATGTCTACGTGGATTACCGCATGGCGACAAAAATCCATTTGCGGTTTCATATATTCTATTTTACTCAGTTGGTTAAAGTTTTGGCTTCTATACTCCATGAAATTAGTGGAATATCCTTGATATTTGCGCTTCATCCAGTATCTTTTCATGGAAATATTCTTCTGAGCATTCTTGAATTTTACTCCACAAAGCAGTATCATGTTGACAATTTGGACGTTATTGAGTTCAGGATAAATTAACTTATAAATCTTTAAAATTTATTCTTGAACTTGTTTTATTGAATTGTCATCATCCTCATTCTTATATTATGTTGAAAGTCATCTGTGGCCCGTAGTGCATGGATGGGCTTGGTATGATTATGACAAGGAATTATTCGGTATAATCATGGCCATGATGTTACAAATGATGTAGTAAAAATCTTCATTGGCCGTAGTGCATTGATGTACGATTGTTGGCATGATCATAACCATTGATGAATACACGAATATCCTTGGCCCGTAATGCATGGATAATTTGTGGTCGTGATACTAATGAATATCCTTGGCCGTAGTGCAAAGATGATGTGGATTATTTATTAAGCTGAGTCTCAGCGATAAAAGTAATGAAAAACCTTTTAAATCATAGAAGATAGTAGATTTTAATCTCTACTTGACTCTTCTAATGGATTGCTTGTTCCGCTGCAGTTAAACTTGATATTTGTTATATTTTATCAGTTTAACACTGTTGAAGGCTAATTGTGACAACCCGAGAATTTGGAGAATTTATTAAAATCATAATTGATTGATTTAAGGTTCAATATTAGGACCTAGACAGGAAATAAGTGTATGGAATTGACAGTTATGTAATGAAATTCCAATAATTTCAAAAGTTTTGAACAAAACTTGAATTATGTGATAGACTGTAAGTGATAGTCTAGTAATGAGGTATAAGATCATGATAGATTTAAAATTCTTTTGAAGAATTATCAGGGATATGTATCGAACTGAATACTAGTCGGTATATTTGGTTACATATGTGAACTATAATGATTTAAGATCAAGGATTGATCAGATAAGTTATAACTTTAGCAAACCCTAAAGTTATGTTAATCATATGTTGATTAAGTTAGAAAAATCTAATGAATTGTTAGAAACCCTAACGATACGCTCAGAAACTTTAATTTTAGTTTCGAGAATCCGAAACCCTAATTCGGATATTTAAAACCCTAATTTGGGAATTTAAAAGCTAAGTGTTAAAAGCTTAAGTGTAAATATGTGGGAGAATAATAGTATTTAATTATATACTAATTCTAAGAGATTTATTTTATACATCTCGGTTGATTAATTTTATAACCTAATTATAGCAAGTCTAAATTGGGTTAAGAAAAATAAGTGTGCATGAGCAAGGATTGATGTTTTAATTGAGGAAGTAAAAACCCTAATTAAATAATTTGGGTTGGATAAGAATTAAAGGAATTGGACTATGTATATGTATAGCCCAAATGTTGGCCAATGAAATTGATTAGAGGATCAAGCAAAACATTAAATGAATGGCTCAACTTTTAGCCAAGTGGGAGAGGAATTTTTGGACAATTGTTAAATCAAATAAGAGATAAAATAGAAAGCAAATTGGGAGCATTATTAAGGCCACATGGCCGGCCAAGAGAGAAGGAATGAAGGGGGAATGAATGTGGTATTAAATGATTCACTTTAGTGGTTGAACCACTCTCACCAACTTCTCCATGTGTCAATTTTTTTTATTTTTGTCCAACACTTTGTTCATTAATCTTGCAAGCAACCACTTGGATGTTTCTAAGGGGAAAGAAAGAGAGAATTAGTGGGAGAATGAAGGCATAGCCGGATCATGCAAGAAGAGGAGGAGAGTGAGTGTGGTCAATTGATAAAAAAAACTACACATAAAAAGTCTAGCTTATATTTTTCTTTCTTTCATCTCTTTTATCTTTACAAGTTGCTAAGATCAAGAGAGAGAGTGAGAGAGAGAGAGAGAGAGAGAGAGAGAGAGAGAGGTTCGGCCATCCTAAGAAGAGGGGGAGAGGGGATTTTGATGCAATCAAGATCCATCTACATCTTTGAAGGAGAGAAGGAAATCAAGTTAAGGTATAACAAAAATTTATTTTTGTGTAGGCTAAATTTTCTTGGTAGTTTGATTTGATTTTTGACAACTTGAAGTTGTGATCTTGAGGTTTAAAACCTTAGATCTATGTGTATATAAGTGTTTCATGTTTAGATATAACCTTTTTGAAGATCAAAAGTTAGATCTATAGCATGAAATGGAGGATAGGTTTTCAAAAGATAGAAAACCTAAATTTTTCTTAGCTTTGATTGTGTTTGAAGCTTATTTGATGAAATAAGAAATTTTTGTTTAAAAAACTCAAGGACCATGTATATACATGTTAATAAGTGTTTATTGGTTGGATCTACCCAAATTGGGTGTTGATTTTGTTGAAATCAAAAGGAATAGAAAAATGGAATTCTTCCGAAAAGTTTGAACTTTTAAGGTGTGAGCTAGGTTTTGATTATTTTTGATATCTATGTTGGATATTTGTGATTTATGTTTTTGGGATGCTAGATCTATATGTAAAGGGTAAAATCCCTTTGGAATTACTCGAATAGGTTGAAAAATGAACAAGTTATGGGATTTCTCCCAAACTACACAAAGTTAAGAAAAACTGTTAAAAGGACAGATTTTAAACAGTCACTTCCGGGATACTTTCCGGGAGCTTAACATGTCCAAATATGGATTGTGATAGATGAAAACTGTAGTTCGGAAAGATACAAACCCAACAAAATTGACGGATCATTAATCGGAGTTACAGATTTCGTTTTATTTAAGTTTTGGTGAAGGACTCCAAAACTGCCAAAGTGCAAAAAGTTTCTGCCCAAAATTTTCCGGGAGCTGTTTCGGACATTTATTTAATGAGAAAAATTCTAGGCTTTTGGAAACTGAAAATATATGGTATTATGTAGCTCGTGTCCAAAAATGAGCTAATTCCGAGTTAAAACGACCAAGTTATGACCGTTCAAATTTTTGTGATTTTCCGACGAAAATCGCTATAACCGGAGTTCTACAACTCCGATTGCCACGAAATTTAAAATGGAGCATCACGTTAACATATATAAGGTTATGCCAAGAGATGGGCATTACTGGAGTTAAGCACGAGGTAGCTAATTTCTTAAGCTACACTAGAAATTAATTTTTGAAAAATACCAAAGGATGTTAGAAAATTATGGAAAAATAATTTTTATGCATAAAATACATGTTTATATGTTTGACCAAAGGATAGGAGAATAATTCACTGATTTGATATTTTCGTGATAAGAATATAGAATACAGTTTGCTGTATTGAAAATGTGTTGAATCCGGTTTGCTGGATTGAGGTTTAAATTGATGGACTTGGAATCCAAGTTGCTAAATTATAAAGTTGGTTGTTAGATGTAGAATCCAGGGTGCTAGATTAGTGTTTGCCTTATTACATATTATTGAATAACTTATGAAATAAAGAGCAAGTGATAAATCATAAGGGATATGATATAGTGATTGAATAATTATCAAAAGATGATAACAAAATTGATGTGTTAAGCTGTTATCTAATATTTGATTAAGTATTAGATAGTATTATGGAATAAGGCATGTTATACTGATTAAAAGATCAATCTTATAACTGATAGGTCTTTAGTGAGAGATTAAATTAAATTGCGTTGTGGTAATCAACGGTTCAGGCAAGTTTTTCAGTTCTATTATGTTTGTGGATGGAATGTGGTTATGTGTTAAATTACATATCATGCTCTATGAATTGTTAAAAGTCAAAATATGACTAAGTTAATTGGGTTATGGAACTCAATCTATACGTGATTACATGTTGTATGATGTAACTCGATAAATTAGAATTGTATAATGCATGAATGTATGTTTTGTAAGGAATTATTGATGCGTGTAGGATATGCATAGTAAAAAATATATGATGCATGTAGATATGCATGTTAAAGGAATTGTAGTGCATATAGAATTGTGTGCTATGTGAAACATGATAGACTGTTAAATTTGCTGGGCTGTCGAGCTCAATCTTGCAAACATAAACTTTTTGCAGGTTAATGATGTTAGACAATATTATTTGCTATACGGATGATGAAGATTGAACGATGCACAAAATGAATACATTTTCTTGAATTAGAAATTGTATAAATCTATAATTGATAGTTTTATCAAGTGTAATTGGCAGCTATATACAGTTTGAAATGTTGTATAGATAATGAAGGTTTATTTTGAAATGAGAATAGATATGATTCTTAAACAAAGGAATTATCGATAGGAATGATAATGCCAAGTTCAGCTTGGGGCAATATATGCAGCTATTTTGTAATAGAATAGTTGATAATAATGTTCTGTGTTAGATAACTTATGAATTGTGTAATAAGTTAAGGTTACTCGATCTTGGGGAAATAGTGTGTAATGTATTGTATAAACAATTTATGTTTATATCTTCCGCAATTAGTGAAAGAAATAGTATACCGGATCCGAGGTGATTTGGAACCTGGATTCGGGGTTGCCACAGTTGGTATCAGAGCTGTTGGTTATGAAGCTTAGGTAGTAATACATGAGACCAATAACCGCAGTGACTAGGATTAAGTATTAACTCAAATAGAGTTAGTGGGTCGGTAAGATTCAAAGACGAATCTCGGCGAGTGTTAAGCACAGAGTTCCCTAACTCTGATAATAAAGTTGAACAGTAATGGTGAATAGATTGAGTCTAAAAGACTGAAAGTGCAGGGATAGAAGATCGTAAAACAAAACGATCAAGGCATAAAAATAAATCGTAATATATACGATAAGATCACCCCGTGATCTGATAAGGTTATGATATGGGAAAAGAATCAATCTGATGATTGAAAAGTTTACAGCAAGATGCTGTGTATCAGTTGTACTATGAAATTGTACTATGAAAACTCATGAAAGAGTTATGAATTGTAAATACGGATTAAAAAAAATTCGTATGGAGTAAGTGTGGAGCTAGAATTATGTGGGATTTTAATTGAGGACTCGTGTCATCCGCTGAGTTGTATGATTCCTTGTATGGGCGGGAAATTTGTACTTGGTTTTAGAATCACTTAGCTTCCTGGTCGATGTAGTGGTTAGGTTGACCAATTCTTTGTATGGGCAGGGAATTGTCCGCTTAGCTTTCTATATTGATTAGTGGCTGAGTTTAGTTTGACAACCACTTAGTTTCTGGCATTGATAATCATTGAAATGTTGTGTCGCGCTATTTGCTATATGCGTGTTAAGAGGATGATTCCTTTCTCATGTGTATGACAGATAGATAGTTAGAGGATATAAGGTTAACTACGAGTTCTTAAAATTCATACTTATGTGACATACTTGACGCATAGTTATATGAAATTTTTATGGACCCCTCAGCGAATGGACGTCAAAGGTCTGTCTAGGAAAGTTCGTGAACTCATATGATTGTGGCAATTTATGGACTCATAAGTGTGGTTTTATGAACTGAGTATAGTTATGTGTGAATGGAGTATTGAGGATTATAGAAACAGATAGAATGTTTAAGCAAATGATTTGAAATATCAAAATTTATTTTTAATTATCACTCATGTACCATGTAACCTGGTTCAGAGATGATAAAAATGTGATGGAGTTGTAAATACAGGAATACTTAGTGTGAGTTTGATCTTTGCTCGCGTTTTGAGTATCTTTAATAGATACCCGAGAAATTTGAGTATATATCAAAGTAAATCTTTGATAGATACCCGAGAAGTTTGAGTATCTTTGATAGATACACGAGATGTTTGAGTATCTTTGATAGATACCCGAGAAGTTTGAGTATCTTTGATAGATACCCGAGAAGTTGGAGTATCTTTGATAGATACCTAAGAAGTTGGAGTATCTTTGATAGATACCCGAGAAGTTTGAATATCTTTAATATATACCCGAGAAAATTAGTTCAAGGTCTTGTGTGATCGCTAAGTATAAATGGTGTAAGGTGCATGGTGTAAGGTTTAAGGTGAATTTCGGGGACGAAATTCTTATAAGGAGGGGTGAATGTGACAACCAGAGAATTTGGAGAATTTATTAAAATCATAATTGATTGATTTAAGGTTCAATATTAGGACTTAGACAGGAAATAAGTGTATGGAATTGGCAGTTATGTAATGAAATTCCAAGAATTTCAAAAGTTTTGAACAAAACTTGAATTATGTGATAGACTGTAAGTGATAGTCTAGTAATGAGGTATAAGATCATGGTAGATTTAAAATTCTTTTGAAGAATTATCCTGGATAAGTATCGAAGTGAATACTAGTCGGTATATTTGGTTACATATGTGAACCATAATGATTTAAGATCAAGGATTGATCAGATAAGTTATAACTTTAGCTGTGACACCACCAAATCTTGTACTTCCATTTCCACAGGATTTGGTGTTCACTGTACAAACATCATCTATCTATCTACCCATAAATAAAATACAACCATACAATAGATAGAATAAATAATAACTCTCTCCCCTTATGGGGTTACATTAACTGCATAACTAAATAAATCCCAGGTTAATCTAACCTTAAAATATCTGTGCGAAAACATAACAATTAAGTCTTAAGTAACATCAATTCTAAATGTCATTACACAACCACATAAACAAATAGTCTTCATTACTTGCTAATCTTGCCCTTGCCTTTACTAGTGGAAGGCTCGTCTGTTCTCTCGTTCTTAACTGCAATGTTATTATTACGCAAGAGTGAGCACGATTGCCCATAAGTATAACAATATAATAAATGAATAATAATAACATGCGAATGAATTAATAACTTTGAATATAAAAGCTCAACTTTTGAATCAAGAATGAATAACAAGAATCAAAAGAAATTCTGAGGGTCACAAGACCTTGAACTATGTCCTAGGTTGTCAAGTGTTTATTCTTGAAACCTTTAACAGTCATAAGACTATGGACTCTTCTTCTCGTACTTAGGGGGATCAGCCCTTAGTACCATACTGTGCACAATATCTTAACGCTAAAGCGTAAATAATCCCCTATTAAAGGGTTGTTCATCTCAGTTTGACATCGGAGTCCGCACCAAAGGAAGTTTGGATTGGGTAAGCTCAATAAAAGTTCTAGAATTTATAACGCTTATCAACTATGGACTAGTTGAATCAATAAGGGTTCACTAGTCTTACAAGGTTCAACAATAATTGATATTCAATTTGAATAATAAAATTCAAGATGTATACAATCGAATAAGTATTGTATAATAAGAATTATGCTTTTAAAGAATGATAAGATCTAATATGAAATCTTGACTTGAACAGTAATAAACAAGATAGAATAATGAACTTGTTTTATGTAAAGAATTAAGGTTTAGGAACTTGCCTCGTGTGTAGGCTAAACGATTACTACTTCCGTTCACCACAAGTCCTACACACATACCATATATATATTCACGAAATTCATTAGTTACATTTTCTCTTAATTATTTAATATAAACTCTACTTTATTTAACAAATCATTACCCTTCTAATTTAATTACTTAATTAAATTAGAATATTTTCATTCTCTTACTATTATTACACTCGAATAAATTATTTTATAATAATTTCCATCGAATATTTATTTTACTCCATCAATATCTCAATTAAAATATTTATTTTATTTTATAAATATTTTAATTTTAATTTTAATTTTCATCGAATATTTATTTTATTCCATCAATATCTCAATTATAATATTTATTTTATTTTATAAATATTTTAATAATAATTTTATCAAATATTTATTTTACTCCATCAATATCTCAATTAAAATATTTATTTTATTTTATAAATATTTTAATTAATTATTATTATTTATTTAATTATTTTTTCGTCGGGGCGGGATAATTTAGTTTGGTAACACCCGCTAGGGGCGGGGTTACCCAGACTTAGTTTCTGCAATTTCTGTAGTTCTGCAGTTCGCGAACATAACAAGGCCAAATTAGGCCAAAAATCAATCACACGTAAAATTATACATGAATATGGCCATAACTTTCAATTAGTTATTTTTACACGAATTTAGACTTACCCAATCATTGTAATACATATATAATCATTACTTAACCCATCTAGCATGATTTTTAACAAGTTACAACACATAATTTGCAAAAATCAACACATTTACTTCCATTGTTCTTGATGTTCTTGAAGGTTTTGAAAATAAAACATGAAAATTGTCACTACGGATTCGTTATAACACCGAATCCGTTTATTTAAATTTTGGTCTCTTCGTATCAACATGCATAACATCATACGAGTGTAAATTTTACGAAAACATTTATGTTTGACATACTAAAATCACGTATAAGGCCATAAGGCCAAAACCCATACTCTGTAATTTTGTAGAAATCATATACAACATGTTTTCATGAATTTGATGATATGGTTTACATAATATATATAATTAAACACGATTTGATATGTCATAGCACATATACAACCCATAATCATTACTCTTAACCCAATTACAGAGGTTAAACCAAAACTTTAAAAGCCATTTTCATGAAAACTAAAAGACGTGAAGTAGAAATTGGGAAGGAGGAGATTACCCTGAGTATAATTTAGAAGAGGTGATCAATGATGATCCTTTCACAACAACCTGTTGATTACACACTTACAAATTTCTCTTAAGCTTCTCAATTTTCTCTCTGGCTTGTTTTCTAGACTTAGGCAATAATGAAGAATGAAAAGAAGAATACGTATTATAAGAATTCAACAGACGCACATAATGGTCAGTTACTCCAGTAGTGGGTAACTGCATCCAACTCCCCATAGGGCCTTGTTTGGCTAGATTAATAGATTTCAAAAAAATTATTTAATTTAATAAAGCTTTATCATATAGTTTAATTCATGTCACACCCACTTGCACAATAATTCATATATCTTATTTAATATAAATAAAATATAATAACTTCTCGTAAATTCACATAGTCATATATTTAATTTTCTCATTAATTAATAATGTCAAATTATTAATTCTCTAATTAATAATTAAATTAATTATAATACTAATTGCTTATTAAATATTTCTTTTAATACAATAAGCTCACATAATCACATACTTTGATAATAAAACTCTCTACATTAATTTAATAAATGTAACACATAATTAAATTAATCTACCACAATTGCGTCAATTAATTATTTAATCTAATAATTAATTCATCGAAAAATATTTATTCAATCCAATAAATATTAAAATATTATTACAAAATGACGGTTGTCACATCTTTCCCCTCTTAAAAGGATTTTGTCCCCAGAATCACAACTCAAAAATTTGTCCTGTTACATTCTCCCCCCCCCCTACAAAGATTCTGTCCCCAGAATCGCATATAACAATCTAAGTAAATAAATGAGGATAATTCTTCATCATATTCTCTTCGAGTTCCCACGTAGCTTCTTCAGCGTTGTGGTTCTTCCAAATTACCTTAACAGAAGGTATTACTTTATTTCTCAGAACTTGTTCTTTCCGGTCGACAATTTGAACAGGAATTTCTTCGTAAGATAAGTCTTTGTCGAAATGTAGGGGTTCAAATTCAATCACGTGCTTGTAATCGGGTTTGTAGGGTCGTAGGACTGAGACATGGAAAACATTGTGGACATTCTCTAGAGATGGAGGTAAGGCTACCTCATAAGCAACTTCTCCGACCCTTCTCAGAACTTCAAAGGGTCCGATGAATCTTGGGCTCAATTTTCCCTTCTTTCCGAATCTGATCTTTCCTTTTCAAGGAGAGACCTTTAAGAACACATAACTACCTGGTTCGAACTCAACATTCTTACGGTGTGGATCGGCGTATTTCTTATGTCTATCTTGAGCTGCTGTCAATCTTACTCGAATCACCTTGACTATGTCTGCTGTTTGTTGTATCAATTCCGGGCCTAGTAGTTGTCTTTCGCCAACTTCATCCCAATATAGTGGAGTTCTGCACTTTCTGCCGTATAACGCTTCATAGGGTGGCATTCCAATACTAGCGTGGTAACTGTTGTTGTAACCGAACTCTACAAGCGGTAAATGATCATCCCAATTTCCTTTAAAATCCATTATGCAAGCTCTTAACATATCTTCCAATGTTTGAATTGTTCTTTCACTTTGTCCATCTGTCTGCGGGTGATATGCTGTGCTCATTCGCAACTGTGTACCCATGCATTCCTGTAGACGTTTCCAGAAGTTCGACGTAAAATGCGGATCTCTATCAGAAACAATTGACACGGGAACTCCGTCTTGAAACAATCTCTTTTATATATAACCTTGCCAACTGATCTAAGTTGAATCTGATTTTGATCGGAAGGAAGTGTGCGGATTTCGTTAGTCGGTCAACGATAACCCATACTGCGTCGTAGCCTTTTTGAGTCGTCGGAAGGCCAACCACGAAGTCCATTGTAATATGTTCCCATTTCCACTCCGGGATCTCTAACGGTTGTAACAATCCACTCGGTCTCTGATGTTCCGCTTTTACTTTCTGACAGGTCAGACACTTGGCAACACATTCTGCAACATCACGCTTCAAATTTGGCCACCAGAAATGTTGTTTAAGATCTTGGTACATCTTGGTACTACCAGGATGAATCGAATATCGTGAACTATGAGCCTCGCTTAAAATATCTTCCTTAATCTCTTGAACTGGCGGTACCCAAATTCTATTATCAAATCTCAGTATTCCTTCCTTATCCATCTTAAATCTTGGTTCGGTTCCTTCAGATATCTTCTTTGTCACATTTTTACATTCTTCGTCCTGAAGCTGAGCCTCCTTAACTTTATCCAGTAGGGTTATACCAGATTGTATCTGAAATATTTTCTCATCAATCTCCATAGGATACTTCACTTCCAATTCCAAGTTTCTCCATTTCTGCAATTAGCTTGTCCTGAGCAGTCAACATCATCAACTTCTCCCGACCCTTTCTACTTAAGGCATCGGCAACGACATTCACCTTACCCGGATGGTATAAAATCTTACAGTCGTAGTTCCTTAATTAACTCCAACCACCTTCTTTGTCGCATATTCAAGTCCTTCTGCGTGAAAATATATTTCAGACTCTTATGGTCCGTATATATTTCACACTTCTCCCCGTAGAGATAGTGCCTCCAAATTTTCAAAGCAAAAACAACTGCAGCTAACTCCTAAGTCATGGGTCGGATACCCCTTCTCATAATCTTTCAGTTGTCGTGACGCGTATGCAATGACTCTGCCATTTTGCATGAGCACACAGCCAAGTCCTTTGTGCGACGCATCACTATATACCACAAAATTTCCTGTGTCATCTGGTAGAGATAACATAGGGGCTGAACTTAACCTCTTCTTTAATTCTTGAAAGCTTTCCTCACACTTCTCCGTCCAAACAAATTTCATCGATTTTCTAGTCAGATTTGTCAACGGGGTTGCGATCTTGGAAAAATCCTGAATGAATCTTCTGTAATAACCTGCCAATCCAAGAAAACTTCTTACTTCCGACGGCGTCTTCGGCTGATCCCAGTTAATCACAACTTCGACTTTGGAGGGATCCACCGAAATCTCGTCCCTATCGATCACATGTCCAAGAAATTGTACCCTTTCAATCCAGAATTCACATTTCTAAAATTTAGCACAACTTCTCTCTTCTCAACGTCTCTAATGTCACCCTCAAATGTTCTTCATGTTCTTCCTTGGTTTTCGAATATACCAAAATGTCATCTATAAATACCACTACGAATTTGTCCAAAAACGGCTTGAACACTCCATTCATTAAGCCCATAAATGCTGTAGGAGCATTTGTTAGACCAAATGACATTACCAGAAATTCGTAGTGACCATATCGGGTTCTGAATGCTGTCTTCGGTACATCTTCTGGTCTCACCTTCAGTTGATGATAACCACTCCTCAAATCTATCTTTGAAAAGTATCTCGCTCCCTTTAACTGATCGAACAAGTCGTCGATTCGCGGTAATGGATATCTATTCTTGATCGTGACCTTATTCAGTTCTCTATAGTCGATGCAGAGCCGCATTGTCCCATCCTTCTTCTTTACGAATAAAACCGGCGCTCCCCACGGTGATACGCTTGGTTGGATATACTTGGTGTCTAATAATTCTTGTAGTTGAACCATCAGCTCTTTCATCTCTACCGGTGCCATTCGGTATGGTGCCTTTGATATTGGAACCGTTCCTGGAGCCAAATCGATCACGAATTCAACCGCTCTATCTGGTGGAAGTCCTGGTAAATCATCAGGAAATACGTCTGCGAAATCTCTCACTACTGGTATCTCCTCTATTTTTGGATTTTCTTTACGAATATCGACTATGTAAGCTAGATATCCTACACAGCCTTGTCTTAACAACTTCCTGGCCTGCATCATCGTCAGACAACTCGCTTGTCTAGGCGACTTACTACCATAAAACACAACCTTTGACGGAGTCATAAGGTTAATACGCTTCTTCTGGCAATCAATTACTGCCCCATAATTGGATAACCAGTCCATACCCAAGATAATATCGAATTCTCCCAGTCGAATAGGGATAATATCTACGTTCATAATGTTACCCTTAATATCCACTCTACAGTTCTTGTGCACGTACTTAACAGGAATAATTTCTCTATTCGCAATTTCTATGTTCATGGGGTATTCTAACTCATCCTTAGGCAATTCTAAGTTCTTGGCAAAGTCATCGGATATAAATGAACAAGTAGCACCCGAATCAAATAATACATAAGCATTAACTTTATTGATCGGAATGATACCTGACACCACATCGCGAGACTGCACTGTATCCTGAACTGTCATGTTGAATGTTCTGGCGGTCGGCCGGTTGGTTGCAGTTGGTCCTGTGATAGTCAGAGTGCTTCCACCGTTGTTTCCTGTATTCCCTCCTGATCCTATTCCTCCAGATCCCTTCTTAGGACAATCCCTTGCAAGATGATCCTTTGAGCCACAAGTGAAGCAGGCACCCTTCTTTGGTTTAGAACGGTTAGGTGCTATGTGTCCTTCCTGACCACAATTGTAGCATACTCGTTTTCCCTTCATGAAAACTCCCAGATGAGCTTTTCCGTAGGTTGAGCACGCTTCAATCTTCTTCTTTTTCCCTCCTTGTTGACTTCCAGCTGACGAGTTATCGGACCACTTTCTCTTCTGATTATTATTACCTCCCGTGCTACTTCCACCAGTCTTGTTAATTCCTTCATTTTCACTCTTTTTCTTCTTCTGATCCTGATTATATTTAGATACCGCATCGCTTCCACCTTCAGCGAGTATGGCCATCTCTAACACTCCAGCAAAGGTGTTCAATTGGAACATTGACACCTTGCTATACAACCAGGGCTTCAGTCCCTGCTCGAAACGTCTTGCCTTTCTCTCGTCAGTATGCACTTGATACGTGGCGAACCTAGCCAATTCATTGAACCTTGCCGCATAATCTGCTACAGATATATTCCCTTGTTTCAACTCCAAAAACTGAACTTCCATTTGGTTTTGCGAACTAGTCGGAAAATACATCTCGAAAAACATCTCCTTAAATCTCTCCCAGGTTATTACACCTTCTCCTCCCCGTACTTTGTTTGCCTTCCACCAATAGCTGGCTTCAGACTTCAGCATGAATGTTGCATATGCGGTCTTCTGGTCTTCCCTTACTCTGGCGACGTCAAACACCTTCTCCATCTCCATAACCCATGTTTGAGCTTCGATTGGGTTCATGGAACCTTTAAACTCTGGCTGTCCCACCGCCTTGAAATCCTTGAAAGTGGTGTTTGGTGGGGCTTGTGGTTGATTGTTAATTGCTCCAGCCAGTAAATTCACCAACTGCTGAAAGGGGTCAGCTTTGGTGGTGGTGTTGTTGTTATTCGTTGACCCTTCCTGGGCTGGTCGACGATTTGGTCGTCTTCTTGGTGGCATTTTTCTGTTAAATAAACGCTTTATTAGAACTTTATTTATTTCTCTAAATAGTTAAGACATTACTCAATAATTTAACATATCACTTAACACATCATCTTAAATAACTTGATATATTTGCATTCAAATCAAAGTTTTAACATTAAACGATAGTATAACTGCTATTTACATCAACTATCCTGGAATAAAGAATCCATAGGATTTAAAACATTCAAATATTCTTTCGTTCATAAACATATCAGAATTTACATATAAAAACTAATTAAGTCTTTCACATAATTAAATAAATTCTATCACTGTCTATCAAGGCGCTGGATAGCCTTGCTACGTTCCTCCTCCATGATGCGGCACATCGTTCTACGATCTAGCATATATGATGGTAGATCCTCAAACTGGATTGGATACTTCCTAACTCGATCTTGGACCACATTCATTGCATTTTGTAGTGTAGAGTATGTCTCCTCAAGTTTAGCCTTCTTCGCATGGCGATCATCTTCTGCACGATCAGCACGGCGTGACTCTCGTACCTAACCCTCCTCTGCTATGGCAAGCCTCTCTGAGGTCTCCTTCAGATCCTTCTTTAACTTCTCTATTTCTGCGGACTTATCCTCGGTCTGACCCTTCTCGTGAACCAGATCCCACTCCACGTTTCCTAAACGTGTGTGAAGAGTCACAATCTCTCTATCCTTCTGCTCAATAGTAATCTGCTGACTAACCGCCTGCTCAGTCAAATCCCGAACAGTATCCTGCAACTCTACGTTACGATCATAGAGTGCGTCATACATCTCTGCATCAATGGAGTTCGGTGGGAACTCCTCTTCTTCCTCTTCCTCAGGACCCTCCTCTGGATCAGTCTCCGGCTCATGCTCCTGACCAACGACAGTAACCATCGGAGATGACTCTCTCTGTACAAGTTGTTCCCTGACGACATGAATGTCTCGGGGCTCCTCCTCTATAGGTAATCGGGGTTCCTCCTCCCCAGCTCGACTAGCTCCTCCAATATCCGACATCCTGACAACAAAATTTTAAGTTTTAGTTACTAATCCATGCTAGCGAACACATAGATTAACACATAAGCACATAAAGTCTTTTATTATCTTTAATGAATTTAGAAATTCATTTCTTAGAACTCGATAAGAGTTTACCACTACTATGTTCTCGATCTCCTACAAGGTTACTACCTAAGGTTGTCCCCCCCACCTAAGGTTTATAACCATATAGCTCTGATACCAACCTGTGACACCCCCAAATCCGGTACTTCCATTTCCACAGGATTTGGTGTTCACTGTACAAACATCATCTATCTATCTACCCATAAATAAAATACAACCATACAATAGATAGAATAAATAATAACTCTCTCCCCTTATGGGGTTACATCAACTGCATAACTAAATAAATCCCAGGTTAATCTAACCTTAAAATATCTGTGCGAAAACATAACAATTAAGTCTTAAGTAACATCAATTCTAAATGTCATTACACAACCACATAAACAAATAGTCTTCATTACTTGCTAATCTTGCCCTTGCCTTTACTAGTGGAAGGCTCGTCTGTTCTCTCGTTCTTAACTGCAATGTTATTATTACGCAAGAATGAGCACGATTGCCCACAAGTATAACAATATAATAAATGAATAATAATAACATGCGAATGAATTAATAACTTTGAATATAAAAGCTCAACTTTTGAATCAAGAATGAATAACAAGAATCAAAAGAAATTCTGAGGGTCACAAGACCTTGAACTATGTCCTAGGTTGTCAAGTGTTTATTCTTGAAACCTTTAACAGTCATAAGACTATGGACTCTTCTTCTCGTACTTAGGGGGATCAGCCCTTAGTACCATACTGTGCACAATATCTTAACGCTAAAGCGTAAATAATCCCCTATTAAAGGGTTGTTCATCTCAGTTTGACATCGGAGTCCGCACCAAAGGAAGTTTGGATTGGGTAAGCTCAATAAAAGTTCTAGAATTTATAACGCTTATCAACTATGGACTAGTTGAATCAATAAGGGTTCACTAGTCTTACAAGGTTCAACAATAATTGATATTCAATTTGAATAATAAAATTCAAGATGTATACAATCGAATAAGTATTGTATAATAAGAATTATGCTTTTAAAGAATGATAAGATCTAATATGAAATCTTGACTTGAACAGTAATAAACAAGATAGAATAATGAACTTGCTTTATGTAAAGAATTAAGGTTTAGGAACTTGCCTCGTGTGTAGGCTAAACGATTACTACTTCCGTTCACCACAAGTCCTACACACATACCATATATATATTCACGAAATTCATTAGTTACATTTTCTCTTAATTATTTAATATAAACTCTACTTTATTTAACAAATCATTACCCTTCTAATTTAATTACTTAATTAAATTAGAATATTTTCATTCTCTTACTATTATTACACTCGAATAAATTATTTTATAATAATTTCCATCGAATATTTATTTTACTCCATCAATATCTCAATTAAAATATTTATTTTATTTTATAAATATTTTAATTTTAATTTTAATTTTCATCGAATATTTATTTTATTCCATCAATATCTCAATTATAATATTTATTTTATTTTATAAATATTTTAATAATAATTTTATCAAATATTTATTTTACTCCATCAATATCTCAATTAAAATATTTATTTTATTTTATAAATATTTTAATTAATTATTATTATTTATTTAATTATTTTTATTTATTTATTTATTTTTTCGTCGGGGCGGGATAATTTAGTTTGGTAACACCCGCTGGGGGCGGGGTTACCCAGACTTAGTTTCTGCAATTTCTGCAGTTCTGCAGTTCGCGAACATAACAAGGCCAAATTAGGCCAAAAATCAATCACACGTAAAATTATACATGAATATGGCCATAACTTTCAATTAATTATTTTTACACGAATTTAGACTTACCCAATCATTGTAATACATATATAATCATTACTTAACCCATCTAGCATGATTTTTAACAAGTTACAACACATAATTTGCAAAAATCAACACATTTACTTCCATTGTTCTTGATGTTCTTGAAGGTTTTGAAAATAAAACATGAAAATTGTCACTACGGATTCGTTATAACACCGAATCCGTTTATTTAAATTTTGGACTCTTCGTATCAACATGCATAACATCATACGAGTGTAAATTTTACGAAAACATTTATGTTTGACATACTAAAATAACGTATAAGGCCATAAGGCCAAAACCCATACTCTGTAATTTTGTAGAAATCATATACGACATGTTTTCATGAATTTGATGATATGGTTTACATAATATATATAATTAAACACGATTTGATATGTCATAGCACATATACAACCCATAATCATTACTCCTAACCCAATTACAGAGGTTAAACCAAAACTTTAAAAGCCATTTTCATGAAAACTAAAAGACGTGAAGTAGAAATTGGGAAGGAGGAGATTACCCTGAGTATAATTTAGAAGAGGTGATCAATGATGATCCTTTCACAACAACCTGTTGATTACACACTTACAAATTTCTCTTAAGCTTCTCAATTTTCTCTCTGGCTTGTTTTCTAGACTTAGGCAATAATGAAGAATGAAAAGAAGAATACGTATTATAAGAATTCAACAGACGCGCATAATGGTCAGTTACTCCAGTAGTGGGTAACTGCATCCAACTCCCCATAGGGCCTTGTTTGGCTAGATTAATAGATTTCAAAAAAATTATTTAATTTAATAAAGCTTTATCATATAGTTTAATTCATGTCACACCCACTTGCACAATAATTCATATATCTTATTTAATATAAATAAAATATAATAACTTCTCGTAAATTCACATAGTCATATATTTAATTTTCTCATTAATTAATAATGTCAAATTATTAATTCTCTAATTAATAATTAAATTAATTATAATACTAATTGCTTATTAAATATTTCTTTTAATACAATAAGCTCACATAATCACATACTTTGATAATAAAACTCTCTACATTAATTTAATAAATGTAACACATATAATTAAATTAATCTACCACAATTGCGTCAATTAATTATTTAATCTAATAATTAATTCATCGAAAAATATTTATTCAATCCAATAAATATTAAAATATTATTACAAAATGACGGTTGTCACATTAGCAAATCCTAAAGTTATGTTAATCATATGTTGATTAAGTTAGAAAAATCTAACGAATTGTTAGAAACCCTAACGATACGCTCAGAAACTTTAATTTTAGTTTCGAGAATCCGAAACCCTAATTCGGATATTTAAAACCCTAATTTGGGAATTTAAAAGCTAAGTGTTAAAAGCTTAAGTGTAAATATGTGGGAGAATAATAGTATTTAATTATATACTAATTCTAAGAGATTTATTTTATACATCTCGGTTGATTAATTTTATAACCTAATTATAGCAAGTCTAAATTGGGTTAAGAAAAATAAGTGTGCATGAGCAAGGATTGGTGTTTTAATTGAGGAAGTAAAAACACTAATTAAATGATTTGGGTTGGATAAGAATTAAAGGAATTGGACTATGTATATGTATAGCCCAAATGTTGGCCAATGAAATTGATTAGAGGATCAAACAAAACATTAAATGAATGGCTCAACTTTTAGCCAAGTGGGAGAGGAATTTTTGGACAATTGTTAAATCAAATAAGAGATAAAATAGAAAGCAAATTGGGAGCATTATTAAGGCCACATGGCCGGCCAAGAGAGAAGGAATGAAGGGGGAATGAATGTGGTATTAAATGATTCACTTTAGTGGTTGAACCACTCTCACCAACTTCTCCATGTGTCAATTTTTTTTATTTTTGTCCAACACTTTGTTCATTAATCTTGCAAGCAACCACTTGGATGTTTCTAAGGGGAAAGAAAGAGAGAATTAGTGGGAGAATGAAGGCATAGCCGGATCATGCAAGAAGAGGAGGAGAGTGAGTGTGGTCAATTGATAAAAAAAACTACACAAAAAAAGTCTAGCTTATATTTTTCTTTCTTTCATCTCTTTTATCTTTACAAGTTGCAAAGATCAAGAGAGAGAGGCAGAGAGAGAGAGAGTGGTTCGGCCATCCTAAGAAGAGGGGGAGAGGGGATTTTGATGCAATCAAGATCCATCTACATCTTTGAAGGAGAGAAGGAAATCAAGTTAAGGTATAACAAAAATTTATTTTTGTGTAGGCTAAATTTTCTTGGTAGTTTGATTTGATTTTTGACAACTTGAAGTTGTGATCTTGAGGTTTATAACCTTAGATCTATGTGTATATAAGTGTTACATATTTAGATATAACCTTTTTGAAGATCAAAAGTTAGATCTATAGCATGAAATGGAGGATAGGTTTTCAAAAGATAGAAAACCTAAATTTTTCTTAGCTTTGATTGTGTTTGAAGCTTATTTGATGAAATAAGAAATTTTTGTTTAAAAAACTCAAGGACCATGTATATACATGTTAATAAGTGTTTATTGGTTGGATCTACCCATATTGGGTGTTGATTTTGTTGAAATCAAAAGGAATAGAAAAATGGAATTCTTCCGAAAAGTTTGAACTTTTAAGGTGTGAGCTAGGTTTTGATTATTTTTGATATCTATGTTGGATATTTGTGATTTATGTTTTTGGGATACTAGATCTATGTGTAAAGGGTAAAATCCCTTTGGAATTACTCGAATAGGTTGAAAAATGAACAAGTTATGGGATTTCTCCCAAACTACACAAAGTTAAGAAAAACTGTTAAAAGGACAGATTTTAAACAGTCACTTCCGGGATACTTTCCGGGAGCTTAACATGTCCAAATATGGATTGTAATAGATGAAAACTGTAGTTCGGAAAGATACAAACCCAACAAAATTGACGGATCATTAATCGGAGTTACAGATTTCGTTTTATTTAAGTTTTGGTGAAGGACTACAAAACTGCCAAAGTGCAAAAAGTTTCTGCCCAAACTTTTCCGGGGGATGTTTTGGATATTTATTTAATGAGAAAAATTCTAGGCTTTTGGGAAATGAAAATATATGGTATTATGTAGCTCGTGTCCAAAAATGAGCTAATTCTGAGTTAAAACGACCAAGTTATGACCGTTCAAATTTTTGTGATTTTCCAACGGAAATCGCTATAACCGGAGTTCTACAACTCCGATTGCCACGAAATTTAAAATGGAGCATCACGTTAACATATATAAGTTTATGCCAAGAGATGGGAATTACTGGAGTTAAGCACGAGGTAGCTAATTTCTTAAGCTACACACTAGAAATTAATTTTTGAAAAATACCAAAGGATGTTAGAAAATTATGGAAAAATAATTTTTATGCATAAAATACATGTTTATATGTTTGACCAAAGGATAGGAGAATAATTCACTGATTTGATATTTTCGTGATGAGAATATAGAATACAGTTTGCTGTATTGAAAATGTGTTGAATCCGGTTTGCTGGATTGAGGTTTAAATTGATGGACTTGGAATCCAAGTTGCTGAATTATAAAGTTGGTTGTTAGATGTAGAATTCAGGGTGCTGGATTAGTGTTTGCCTTATTACATATTAATGAATAACTTATGAAATAAAGAGCAAGTGATAAATCATAAGGGATATGATATAGTGATTGAATAATTATCAAAGGATGATAACAAAATTGATGTGTTAAGCTGTTATCTAATATTTGATTAAGTATTAGATAGTATTATGGAGTAAAGCATGTTATACTGATTAAAAGATCAATCTTATAACTGATAGGTCTTTCGTGAGAGATTAAATTAAATTGCGTTGCGGTAATCAACGGTTCGGGCAAGTTTTTCAGTTCTATTATGTTTGTGGATGGAATGTGGTTATGTGTTAAATTACATATCATGCTCTATGAATTGTTAAAAGTCAAAATATGACTAAGTTAATTGGGTTATGGAACTCAATCTATACGTGATTACATGTTGTATGATGTAACTCGATAAATTAGAATTGTATAATGCATGAATATATGTTTTGTAAGGAATTATTGATGCGTGTAGGATATGCATAGTAAATAATATATGATGCATGTAGATATGCATGTTAAAGGAATTGTAGTGCATATAGAATTGTGTGCTATGTGAAACATAATAGACTGTTAAATTTGATGGGCTGTCGAGCTCAATCTTGCAAACATAAACTTTTTGCAGGTTAATGATGTTAGACAATATTATTTGCTATACAGATGATGAAGATTGAACGATGCACAAAATGAATACTTTTTCTTGAATTAGAAATTGTATAAATCTATAATTGATAGTTTTATCAAGTGTAATTGGCAGCTATATACAGTTTGAAATGTTGTATAGATAAAGAAGGTTTATTTTGAAATGAGAATAGATATGATTCTTAAACAAAGGAATTATCGATAGGAATGATAATGCCAAGTTCAGCTTGGGGCAATATATGCAGCTATTTTGTAATAGAATAGTTGATAATAATGTTCTGTGTTAGATAACTTATGAATTGTGTAATAAGTTAAGGTTACTCGACCTTGGAGAAATAGTGTGTAATGTATTGTATAAACAATTTATGTTTATATCTTCCGCAATTAGTGAAAGAAATAGTATACCGGATCCGAGGTGATTTGGGACCTGGATTCGGGGATGCCACACTAATGATAATTTATTCTGCATTATCTTAGTCATAATATTTCTTACTGGGCTAGTTGAGCTCACCCTTTTGCTTTCATTGTTCTCTTCAGGAAATGAGAACGTAGCAAGGACTAGTCGGGGAACGAAGTGACGGTCCAGATGATAGCATTAGTAGTCCTCACTATTCTATGAAATAATGTTATAATAAATGTATTGAGGACTTATTTTGAGTTTGAATACTATCTAGAAGACAATATCTGTATTAAAACTCACAGCTCATGTTGTATATTTAAGGTTGTATTTGTATTCTGTACCATGTATTTGGCGACTCAGAATAGGTGATGTATACCTATTTTGGGGGCATCACAGTTGCTTTGAGAGCAACCCCTTTATCCTTCTTTCTTCCTTCAAATAGTATTTCTGCTCGTTGAGTCAGCTCCAGTTCATATGTAAGAAGGTTGCAATAGAGTTGTTGAACAGACGTTTCATGGAGATTCTTTGACTCTCTGATAGGAGTGGTTTTGGCATCCCACTTGCTGGGTAAGGCCATCATGAACTTTATGATTAGATCTTTATTTGGATAGATCTTTCCATAGGCTCGTAGAGAGTTGAGCAGTACGTTTAATCTTTCGTAAGTGGAAGTGACATGTTCTCCTTGAACGTGTGCAGACATCTCATATTGTTGAGTCAGAAGAGATTGCTTGTTTTCTCTGACTTCTTCTGTTCCTTCATGCATGATGAGCAATGCTTTCCAAACCTCCTTTACTATTTTGTTGTTGACCACATTCTCGAACAGATCATCTTCTAAGGATTGGAACAAAATGTTCTTGGCCTTTTTGTTGAGTTGAACAACTCTCTTTTCGCTGTCTGTCCATTTTTCTTTGACCTTGATCTGTATTCTGTTTGGGTCGGCTGTAGTTGGTGAAAGCTTTGTGGGAACGTAGGGCCCATTCTGAACAGTTTCAAATAGATCTTCATCTATTGAATCTATATATGCTTGCATCCGAACTTTCCAGTTAGCGAATTTGTCTTTGTTGCACATAGGTGGCTTGCTGCCTCCTCCAGTCTTTGATTTGCTTATCAAATGTGCCATTGGATCTACTTAAGCTTTGTAGGCTATTTGATATAACCTGCTTTGATACCAATTGTTAGTTCTCGGAGGCAAAATAGTTACCTAGAAGGAGGGGTTGAATAGATATTTTAAATTCTTTTCGAATACTTTGTTAGTTTTGATAAAGATTCAAACCCAGCATAATTAAGATTTGTTTGTTCTCCCTTTAAGATATAGTGAGTTAATGAGAGTGAGGCAGTTATAGCATAAATGTAAGAGACACAATAATTTTTAGTGGTTCAGAGCACTTAAAGCTTCTAGTACACTCTTCTACTCCTCAAGTAGGAAATCCACTAAGTGTGACAACCCCAAAATAGGTCCATTCCATCCAACCCATTCTGAGTCGCCAAATACATGGTACAGAAAACAACTACAACTTTATTACAATAATTGTTGTGCAAAATACATCAACTTATATACTGTGAGTTTTAATACCAACTATGACTCATGTCCCAACTATGGATAACACCTCACAGTGATACCTTACATAAAGGTACAATCTAGAACTGTTTTAGAAATTAAAATATTTGGGAAATGCTCAAGGAAACCTTCGTACATAGGAGGCCATGAATGATAGATATCATATGCCCACAGACATATCCTTGGTTGACCCAATAGACCCTAAAGAAAAACGAAAAGATTACTATCATCTTCTTTCCAATGGTGAGTCATCTCATAACATATAATTATCTCCACCATCTGCAATTGAGAATTATACTTCAACCAAACTCCAAGATCATATAGGTAGTGCTCGTAAATATACTCAGCGAGTGGATGAACACATCCCTGTCTTATGATGACTCGAGGTTGTATGTCATTAGACATCTTGTATGATAGTGACAAAACACCCTTCCAAAGTTGAGTTTACCTCACCTATTTAGGGAGAACCTCAACAGCTATAGACCACCGTTCTATTCCCCTGTTATTCCCGCTCGACCCAGTTACACTCTTATTACCTGAAAAGAATTGTGAAGCAAAAGGGTGAGCACAACTAGCTCAGTAAAGAATATTATGACTAAAGATAAATAAATTATCAATAGCCTTCAACAGTAATAAATCAGAGATTTAGAACATATGGTAGATGATAAAACTTTTCAACCATAGTTGCAGCGGAACGAGCAATCCATTAGAAGAGTCAAATAGACCATAAAATATATTATCTTCTCCATGTTAAAAGTCCATTAACAATGTTTTATCCCTGTAACATTAATCAACAATTCCTGTCCACAATCACGTGTATAACTCATAATTGTAATTGTAGTTCTAAATTCCTTTCCTCATCCAGGACAATGTTAATTTTCATCACCTGAAACATCAAAGATCATGGTTATACCAAATCACAGTTCCTGTTCATAATCATACTGATAAATTCATCTTTGCACTATAGGCCAAAGATATTCATCAACAATTCATCTTTGAACTACAGGCCAAAGATATTCATCAACAAGTCATCTTTGCATTACAAGCCAAAGATATTCATCAACAAGTCATCTTTGCACTATAGGCTAAAGATATTCATCAACAAGTCATCTTTACACTACATGCTAAAGATATTCAACAATAGGTCATCTTTGCATTACGAGCCAAAGATATTCATCAGAAATCATTCATCTTTGCACTACAGGCTAAAGATATTCAGTTATATCATCATTTAGGACTGAGGATGATGTAAAATATTTTAAAGAAAACGAATCCAGTGAAACAAAAGAACAAGTATTAAGGATTCGTATTTTAAATAACCCAAGTTCAAAAATACATCATAAATAACCAGAGTGGAGTAAAATTCAAGAATGAAGACCAAAACATAGATCCAATCAAAGATAGGAATCATAATAGACAATATTGGGCACAGAGAAGAAAACATAATTTTTCTGTGAATAATGTCGTATTTGTGAATAGTGCCGTATACGTGAATAGTGCCGTATACGTGAATAGTAACTTCGACACCAAAAGATAGAAATTTCACAAAAAATATCATCATGCTTCGTGAATAGTACTCGTGAATAGTAACTCATGAATAGTAACCTCGACATGAAAAAGTTCCAAATTTGATAAAAGGTTTAAACCAATATTTCGGCATAATGATATTGAAGAAATAATATAATTTATGAAGAAAATAATATCCCTTTCAATCCCTTAAAATCCCTTACTATCCCTTACCTCAAAAGAGCAGTACTTATGACTGGAATAACGTTGAACGAACTTGCACCGTATAGCAACACTCAAGATATAAAAATACTCACAAGAATACACTCGATAATATAGAGAGAGAAATAGAGAGAAAACTTCAATTTCTGGTGTGATTTTCAATTCTAACCTAAGCACCCTATTTATAGGAAATTGCTTAGAACACCAAAGTAGAAAATTTAATATAATATTAATATAATTATTATAATATCTAGGCCAACCTTCCTAGATCTGAATTCAGCAACATAACACATTTATCACATATGGGACACTAACCAAAAACGTTTTTCTTTAAAAAAAATAATTAAAACTTCCAAAAATCAATTATTTCAGAATTTCAATAATTCATAATAAATAGTCCTTTTATCAGAAAATTCGAATTTTGTGAATTTTTATAGGAAATTCAATTCTCTACAACATTGCAGAAGAAAGTTTTTCCAAATTCCAAACAGAAATTGACCGAAATCCATATACGGACGATTTTACAGGCCATACTCAAATTTCAGTCAAGAAATGTGGTTCACCGACACACAAAACATGTGTTAATCATTTAATGCAACACAAATACTCTTTCTCCTCATATACTCATATATCCCACATTCATTGTAAAAATATCACCATTATTATATTATAATAATATAATAAAATATTATTTTATCAAAAAAGATAAAATATTAATTTTTAACAATTGTCACTTTAATTTTTTTTTCCATATATATCCATATAAAATGAATATTTTCCTTATCATATAAATCAATAATTACTTATTTACAAATAATATTACAGAATCACAATACTGACAATCATGCAGTTCCCAGGAAAGAGGGGGCTTTCCAATAAGAATTTCTCCTTACTGGCGCGCAATTAGGTGACCAAACCTCTCATTGACAGAACTTTCTAGACATTGCCAATAATGCTATATAATAATATTATCCAAATAATATGAATTATTGATCCGATAATGGGAAATACTGTGCCGTGACAATTATTGAAACAAAAATAATATAAAATATCAACGTAGTAGTTATTGAATCAATAAAATAAAATATTGAACAGTAATTACTGTAACAATTATTGAGTAGTGCCTTCTTACGTAAGGATCAATAATTCAAAAATACTGTGCAATATCGTGTGCTATTGTGCAACAACGCGTATTACTGAGTTTTAACCACCGGGTATTCCAACAGTATTAATGGTAACAACTACGCCGTTATTTGTAAACAACTTATACTTGCCGTTTTCTTCATCCAATCACTTTCCGTTATGGGGCCCACAAAAGGCTGCGCCGTCGTATGAATATTCCCCGACAGGAAGAATATTCCACGACCAAACGAATATTCCCCGACAACAATGAGTATTTTATAACCACTTGCTTATTTTAAAAAAAAATTCATATATCACCCTTAACTTTAAACTTTTATCAATTTAACCATTTACTGAATAGTAATTATAAGAAAAAATTGAATACTTTTATTTCATAAAATTCGGGGTCTTAAAATCTCCCCTCCTTATGAAAGTTCATCCTCGAAATTTACGTACCTGGTATTTCAAAGAGTTGAGAATACCTTGCTTTCATTTCAGATTCCATCTTTCCTGTCATCATGATTTCTCCATTGCTCATCTCCTGTATTTCAGATATCATTCTAGAATACAGCTTCAAAATAAAGGTTAATTGAACAAATTAACATATCATATAATATCCCCATATTATGACTGACCAACAAATAAGCTTAGGTAGGACATACTAGCGAAGAATTTACTCATCTCTCCCTTCCTAGTTCTATTCCCCGATCTCCGCCAGAGATTATATCCCTAAGCTCTGATACCAACTGTGACGCCCCCAAAACAGGTATACATCACCCATTCTGAGTCGCCAAATACATAGTACATAAAAAAACTACAACTTTATTACAACAATTGTATTGCAAAATACAACAACTTATATACTGTGAGTTTTAATACCAACTATGACTCATGACCCAACTATGGACAACACGTCACAGTGATACCTTACATAAAAGTACAATCTAGAATTGTTTTAGAAATTAAAATCTCTGGAAAGTGCTCAAGAAAACCTTCGTACATAGGAGGCCATGAATGATAGATATCATATGCCCACAGACATATCCTTGGTTAACCCAATAGACCCCAAAGAAAAACGAGAAGATTACTATCATCTTCTTTCCAATGGTGAGTCTTCTCTTGACATATAATTATCTCCACCGTCTGTAATTGAGAATTATACTTCAACTAAACTTCAAGATCATATAGGTAGTGCTCGTAGATATACTCAGCGAGTGGATGAGCACATCACTGTCTTATGATGACTCAAGGTTGTATGTCATTAGACATCTTGTATGATAGTGACAAAACACCCTTCCAAAGTTGGGTTCGCCTCACCTATTTAGGGAGAAGCTCAACAGCTATAGACCACCGTTCTATTCCCCTGTTATTCCTGCTCGACCCAGCTACATTCTTATTATCTGAAAGGAATTGTGAAGCAAAAGGGTGAGCACAACTAGCTCAATAAAGAATATTATGACTAAAGATAAATAAATTATCAATAGCCTTCAACAGTAATAAATCAGAGATTTAGAACATATGGTAGATGATAAAACTTTTCAACCATAGTTACAGCAGAACGAACAATCCATTAGAAGAGTCAAATAGACCATAAAATCTATTATCTTATCCATGTTAAAAGTCCATTAACAATGTTTTATCCCTGTAACATTAATCAAAAATTCCTGTCCACAATCACGTGTATAACTCATAATCGTAATTCTAGTTCTAAATTCCTTTCCTCATCCACGAAAAAGTTAATTTTCATCACCTAAAACATCAAAGATCATGGTTATACCAAATCACAGTTCCTGTTCATAATCATACTGATAAATTCATCTTTGCACTACGGGCCAAAGATATTTATCAACAATTTATCTTTACACTACCGGCCAAAGATATTCATTAACAAGTCATCTTTGCATTACATGCCAAAGATATTCATCAATAAGTCATCTTTGCATTACAAGCCAAAGATATTCATAAACAAGTCATCTTTATACTACATGCGAAAGATATTCAACAACAGGTCATCTTTGCATTACGAGCCAAAGATATTAATCAGAAATCATTCATCTTTGCACTACAGGCCAAAGATATTCAGTTATATCATCATTTAAGACTGAGGATGATGCAAAATATTTTAAAGAAAACGAATCCAGTGAAACAAAAGAACAAGTATTAAGGATTCGTATTTTAAATAACCCAAGTTCAAAAATACATCATAAATAACCAGAGTGGAGTAAAATTCAAGAATGAAGACCAAAACATAGATCTAATCAAAGATAGGAATCATAATAGACAATATTGGGCACAGAGAAGAAAACTTAATTTTTCTGTGAATAATGTCGTATTTGTGAATAGTGCCGTGTACGTGAATAGTTCCGTATACGTGAATAGTAACTCCGACATCAAAAGATAGAAATTTCATAAAAAACATCATCATGCTTCGTGAATAGTACTCATGAATAGTAACTCATAAATAGTAACTCATGAATAGTAACTCGTGAATAGTAACTCCGACATGAAAAAGTTCTAAATTTGATAAAAAGTTCAAACCAATATTTCGGCATAATGATATTGAAGAAATAAAATTATTTATGAAGAAAATAATATCCCTTTCAATCCCTTAAAATCCCGTACTATCCCTTACCTCAAAAGAGCAGTACTTCTGACTGGAATAACGTTGAACGAACTTGCATCGTATAGCAACACTCAAGATATCAAAATACTCACAAGAATACACTCGATAATATATAGAGAGAAAACTTCAGTTTCTGGTGTGATTTTCAATTATAACCTAACTACCCTATTTATAGAAAATTGCTTAAAATACCAAAGCAGAAAATTTAATATAATATTAATATAATTATTATAATTTCTACGCCAACCTTCCTAGATCTGAATTCAGCAACATAATACATTTATCACATGTGGGACACTCACCAAAAACGTTTTTCTTTAAAAAAATAATTAAAGCTTCCAAAAATCAATCATTTCAGAACTTCAATAATTCATAATAAATAGCCCTTTTATCAGAAAATTTGAATCTCGCGAATTTTTATAGGAAATTAAATTCTGTACAACTTTGCAGAAGAAAGTTTTTCCAAATTCCAAACAGAAATTGACCGAAATCCATATACAGACGATTTTACAAGCTATAATCAAATTTCTGTCAAGAAATGGGGTCCACCGACACACAAAACATGTGTTAATCATTTAATGCAACAAAAATACTCTTTCTCCTTATATACTTATATATCCCACATTAATTATAAAAATATCACCATTATTATATTATAATAATATAATAAAATATTATTTTATCAGAAAAGATAAAATATCAATTTTCAACAATTGTCACTTTAAATTTTTTTTCCATATATATCCACATAAAATGAATATTTTCCTTATCATATAAATCAATAATTAATTATTTACAAATAATATTACAGAATCACACTACTGACAACCAGGCAGTTCCCAAGAAATAGGGGGCTTTCCAATAAGAATTTCTCCTTACTGGCGCAATTAGATGACCAAACCTCTCATTGACAGAACTTTCTAGACATTGCCAATAATGCTATCTAATAATATTATCCAAATAATATGAATTATTGATCCGATAATGGGAAATACTGTGCCGTGACAATTATTGAAACAACAATAATATAAAATATCAACGTAGCAATTATTGAATAAATAAAATAAAATATTGAACAGTAATTACTGTAACAATTATTGAGTAGTGCCTTCTTACGTAAGGATCAATAATTCGAAAATACTGTGCAATACCGTGTGCTACTATGAAACAACGCGTATTACTGTGTTTTAACCACATGGTATTCCAACAGTATTAACGTTAACAACTACGCCGTTATTTGTAAACAACTTATACTTGTCATTTTTTTCATCCAATCTCTTTCCGTTATGGGTCCCACAAAAAGCTGCGCCGTCGTATGAATATTCCCCGACAGGAAGAATATTCCACGACCAAACGAATATTCCCCGACAACAATGAGTATTTTATAACCACTTGCTTATTTTAAATTTTTTTTTCATATATCACCCTTAACTTTAAACTTTTATCAATTTAACCATTTACTGAATAGTAATTATAAGAAAAAATTGGATACTTTTATTTCATAAAATTCGGGGTCTTACACTAAGGATATCTTTTATACTTTCTGAATCTCACAGATTCCTTCAAGACCAGCAGTCTTGGCATTTCTCAATTCACTTTTTAACTCTTCAAGTCCAGCAAACTTGGTTCTCCACAGTTCACTTAGAACTCTTCAAGTCCTTCTGACTTTGAACTTCTTACTTCACTTGATAGTAGTTGATTATTTCTTGAATGGTGCTATTTAGTTGCAGTTAAGCTCTTGTTCGAAAGAACTGAGTAGCTGACCAAGCTTTCTTTTTTCAGATCGTAGAGTTGAGCATTGAGTGTTCTTCAACGTTTTGTTCAATACTTGCTTGGTTCTATCATCTGCTGATATTTTGAATATATGAGGTCTTTGAAATCTATCTGTTGAAGACATTCGTTGAAACATTAAATGCATTTGACATTTCTAAACTTTGATGGAGACTTTTTTTGCACATCTTCTGATTAGCAGTCTGGCCCATTGACACTGCAAACTGCTATCTCACCTAACACCTGAAAAGGTGTTTACCTCTGATTCATTGTACTTTCCTTAGCTTATTCAATACGTTTCCTTGTTGTATACTAAGGATATCTTTTATGTCATTGGGTCTGGCGAGGTCTTCAACGTTTATAATCCATTCCACATTTGTTGGGATTTATCTTTAAACAAATGGGCAAGGCTCGATACTTCTGACACATGCAGATGATGCTCTACGATTCTGATCGTGGTGTCTTGCCACCTTGGTGCTTGATCTGATGCTGGCAAATGATAACACTACGATTTCTCTTAAGGACCGACACACTACGATTTTTACTTTCTTGTCTTGCAGACTCTACGTTTCCGAAAGCACACTAGGATCTCTGAGTTGGCTCGGCAAACGTTTGGACCACTCTATGATTTTAGGAGAGGCCCTTCAAAGTAGACATACTACGATCCTCAATGCTCTACTATTCTGCCTTGGCTTCTGCAAACTCTTGATCAGCTCGATAGACTACGATTTTGTTGAAGCCTATCTATTACATCTCAAGACATAGATCAACCTAACAACTTTGATCTCTTCATCTATACATTCATTTACAGAATGATAAACATTTAAAGCTTAGATCAACCTAACAAATTTGATCTATCACTAAGTCCTTGTACATATGTTCCTTGAATGACTTTACATATAATCATGAACATTTACTATAAACATCAAATCAAAATATGTATTATCCCAACACTAACAATATTGACAACAATTCCTACTAAGCTATGGTTTATTTGCTACAAGTACGAGTAAAATTGCAAGGATTTATGACCTTCATGTTGGCTGGTGGCTACTTTGTCAAGGTACGCGTATATTACAAATTAACTTCTGAGTCGCACGTTGTAAACAAATATATATATATATATATATATATATATATATATATATATATATATATATATGTGTGTGTGTGTGTGTGTGTAAATACCTCTTTTGTCTTAAAAAAGAGTTCCTTTTAAATTTGATTAAGCTCATCTGTAAAATTTCTAAATTTAAATTGTAATATAAATTTGTTTAATTTTAAAATAAGAATATTATACTTGGTAATACTTTGTAATTTGTTTATAGTATTAAATATTGCATTAATTATAATCAATATTAATTGAGAATGATCCAAATCAGGATTATATAAATATACATGTATTTATATTTAGTTGTTAGCAAATGAATTTATATTCTTTCACTAATTATTCTGAATACTTTTCAGTGCCTTGCACGAGTACAATACGAACGAAAGTACAGCAACTCAAAATAATTACAATTTCACTAAAATCTAATTGCGCAACTTAAATTAATTACAAACCAAAAAAATAATGTATCTATCATAAAACCTCAATAAAATTTTCATTGAATAAGCAAAAGTCTTGAGTCTAAAACAATATTAACGGAAGTATTACAACTCCTCTAAATCAAAGTCTAACAAAAGCATACCATAATACTGTACTGAAACTTTAATTAATCATCTCATATTTATCCTTGACTTGACCCATGACGTCTCAGCTCTCGAAACAAGGTAACCTGTAATATTGTAAGGGGTGAGCGATGAAGTCCAACAAGTATCAATCCTTCCTATCTTGCCGGATCAAGTATAATTTACAAAATATTTTGTTTCGAAATAGCTCTTTGTTCGATAACAATAGTAAATATACTTTTAAAACTAAAACAAATAATAAGAAAACGAATTTCACATTCAAAATGATTTTAATATATCTTTTAATCAACAGCCTTAGCAACTAAGGTTATAGAACCCTGTAACACGACCCAAAAATTTGATAACATTAATGATCACGCACCCACTTTACTACGATATCTAATATGCACGCTCCCCGAAGGGCATCTAAAAGGTGTGCGCCTTAGTAGGTCCTAAATTAGCTCTAGAATGAAACGTAATCAATAATGAATTCTATACATAGTCAAACTAAGGATTTCAAAATCTTTTCTCGATATTATCAATATTTTAAACGATACTTTTTCACGGTTCAAATTCATATAATCTCATTTCACAGTTCAAAAATAAAATACTTGATTCAAAGTTTTGAATACATAAACATAACATTTTAATTTAAATGGAAGCACTAAATAAAATATAACGAATTTTGAAACCGTACATTTAGGCATTCGAGTAATTATTAAGGCATACATATAAATAACAAAAATTTTAAAATCACTAAAAAGTTTGGAAAACTACTTACCGTACAAGTACCCAAAATATTAATCTCGTGATACAAAACGTCATCTCAACCAAAGAATCATTTACCACTTTACCCCGTAACACTCTGCATAATTAAAGTTTTAATAATTAATCATAAATCCTAAACATCCAATTCCTAAATCTGTCCAAATATTATCAAGACCCCAGGTCACTATTTCTACTAAAACTCCCTCATATTTAACTTATTTTATATGTGACACCCCCAAATCCTGGTACTTTATTTCCTCAAGATTTGGTGTTCACTTAATCAAAACATTCATTTCTAACTACCCAATAATAATAAAATTGAATAATGAAAACCTGCCCATACATGATTAAACTTAAATACAAAAAGATCTCCCAGGTTATCTAACCTTTAGTTACAAACATTCAAATGCGAAAATTAAATAACTTCATTACAATCTTTAAACCAAAGTCTGATAATAAAACTATCAAAACTATTACAAGTCTTCAGTATTTGGTAATCATTCCTTTTCCCTTACTGGTGCTAGGTACGTCACCCTTTTCAGCTTTAGCTATAAGAAATTTTACAGGTAAGAGTGAGCAAACAAGGCCCACTTGGAATAACAACAAGTAATTCTTTAAACTTTTACATCAATTGCCAATACTAGACTCAATAGAACTAAACAATGTGTTCTATTAACTTTCTGAAAATTATAACATTCACTGAGGGTCTAATGACCATGAATCATGTCCACAATTATAAGTAATCTTTCAACTTTAACTTTAACAGTCACAAGACTATAAGGACTCTACGTACTGATGAGTAGGTTTTATACCTATGAATCCGATATTATTAAACTTAATTATTGTTATATTTAATTGTTTTTAGGATCTTTTTATGTGTTTTGTGTTTATTTGTTGTAGGTTGGAGCTTGAGGGACAAATTGGTCATTTTGGAGAAGAAAAAGGTCAAAAATCATGAAAATTAAAGCTGAGTGGCATTTCTGTAAATATGAGGTCCTGGCCAAGCGCCTAGGCGCTTGGAATTGCACTATAATGAGTGCCTAGGCGCTCTAGTGCGTAAAAAGTTGCGTTTTTCAGTTGTCAAGTGGGTTTTTGAAGCCAAATAGGAGTCTGAATGAGGGCTGAGACCAATACAAGTAGGAGAGGACTCTACAAAAGGAAGAAAACGAATTTTGCAAGCAATGAATCAATTTTTTCAAGAGATTTGCAGAGAGAACAAGGAAGAAAAGCACGAAGGAGAATTGCAAAGGCTGAAGATCTAAGAGAGAGTTTAAGAGCAAATTCAGAGTTTCTTCTTCTCTTCTCTAGTTTTATCTTTTGTAATTATCTGGGATGTTTGGTTTATTTACTTGGATGATGTTTTTCTTTATTATTATCATGAACTAAATTTTAATTAAGATTGCAACGGAACTTGGTATGTAGTTTAAATTGCAAGCTTCCCATTGATTGAACGTTGGTTTTTATTGAATTGTTTATTATATCTTATGCTTATTGATTAATTGTTTGGCCAACAATTACTGTGATAATCTATATAAAATTGGAAGATGGAGTATAGATTGAGATATGATAACATCTGTTCATATAATCTAAATAGGATTAATATGATTAGCGTGTAGGATAGGAATATACCTATGTGTCTTTTGTATCCATTGAAAGAATTTGTGCGTAAACCCTAATTAACTTGATTCACATAGGAATATAGTGAGTTGATTAACTGGGGTGTTCCTTGTAATTCTGCATCTTAAAGATTGGATTTAGGAGGATTTGTTCACGTGTCTTTGGAAGAAGTGCGTGAATATTTATAAAGCATTCTTGGATAACAATTCATATTAATTAATTTATTTTAAATGGGAAGTAAGTTAGTTTAAATGAAATACCAAGGGAAGTTGTAATCTTAACCTGTTAAATCTGCAGTTATTCTTGTGAAATTTTGATTTTAATTATTAGTTTGTTAAGTTTAATTTTCAAATCATAACAAAATTTTCTTCGTTTAAAATAGGATTAATTGCATTAGAGTTAGTAATTGATAAATATTAGTCTATTTCCTCGTGGGAACGATATCCTTGCTTGCTGAATATTACAATTGAACGCGTATACTTGCGTGATAAAGTGCTATTAAAAATTTAGGCAACAAGTTTTTGGCGCCGTTGCCGGGGAAATTAGTTTAATATTTTGTCATTATTGATTTTTATAGCGTTAATCTTAATTTAAACTTTTTCTATTCTGTTCTATTCAGGTGCTTTTGACTAGTTTATGCAAACGCGATCGAAGAAGCCAGATTTATTGCCTCACGAGGACGACATCGAGAAAAGATTTCAGCGGTTGCGTAAGTGGGTTAAGGAAACCAAAGAAGCATTTGATAAGGAAGATACTATGGCTGAAGAAGAGCAAAAAGCGCTGCGGGATTATGCTACACCGCGGGTTACTGAAATTCAGTCGACTATTACGAGACCTGCCATTACTGCTACAAGTTTTGAGATAAAACCGGGGACAATACAGATGATTCAAAATTCATGCCAGTTCGGAGGGTTACCAAACGATGATCCGAACGATCACATAGTCAGCTTTATAGAAATCTGCGATACTTTCAAGTACAATAATGTGTCAGAGGATGCAATAAGGCTAAGGCTATTTCCATTTACTCTCAGAGATAAGGCTAAGAGTTGGCTCCATTCACTACCACCAGGCTCGATCACTACATGGAATGATCTAGCCCAGAAATTTCTTGCAAAGTTTTTCCCGCCTGTAAAAATAGCAAAGTTGCGGAACGATATCTTCTCTTTCGTTCAGCACGATTCAGAATCACTATATGAAGCTTGGGAGAGATTCAAGGATTCATTGCGAAAATGTCCACACCATGGAATTCCTAAATGGCTTCAGGTGCAAACTTTTTATAATGGTTTATTCAGCACAGTGAGATCAAGTATAGATGCTGCAGCAGGAGGAGCTATTATGGCCAAGAATTGTGACGAGGGGTATCAGTTGCTTGAAACCATGGCAGCTAATAATTATCAATGGCCAACAGCAAGAACAAATCCGCCAAGGACAGTCGGAGTGTATGAAGTGGATGCGATGACAGCATTGTCAGCTTAAGTGACAGCTCAGATTTCTGCTCTTACAAAGAAGATAGATGCACTTGGGGTACAACCAGTTCAGAAAATGGAAACGATATGTGAAATATGTGCGGGTAACCACTCAAGTGATCAATGTGCAATAAATCCTGAATCAGTCCATTTTGTTTCCAATTATAACAGGCAGCAGGGCAGTTATGCAAACAACTACAATTCAGGAGTGAGGAACCACCCGAATTTTTCTTGGAGTAATAATCAGTCACATGCTCAAGCTCCAAGGCAAACATATCCACCTGGATTTCAGCCACAGCAACAAACTCAACAACCTGATAAGTTATCACAAATGGAAGAATTGCTGGCAAGATTTGCAACTCAGTTGGAAACCACAACGAAAAACCAATCAGCGGCAATCAAGAATCTGGAGAATCAAATGGGGCAAATGGCTAATGCTTTGAATACTAGAATTCCAGGTTCTTTATCTAGTGATACGGAGAAAAATCCAAGGAATGATGGAAATGAGCACTGTAAGGCAGTTACACTCAGAAGCGGGAAGGAGTTGACTACAGATTTGGACGGACACAAGAAAGTAATTTCTGCTGAGGATGGTGAACAAGAGAGTGGAAATGCGAAAAGTAAATCTGGGGAAAAAGTTGTTGACAAGGCAACAAAACAACAAGAAGATAAGCAAACAACAGTTGTACCACCTGTGCCGTTTCCTCAAAGATTTCAAAAGTAGAAATTAAATCGACAATTTTCAAAATTTTTAGAAGTGTTCAAAAAGCTGCAAATCAACATTCCATTCGCAGATGCTTTAGAAAAAAATGCCTAGTTATGCAAAATTTATGAAAGATATTTTAGCAAGAAAGAGGAAACTAGGGGAGTTCGAAACTGTAGCATTAACAGAAGAATGTAGCGCAATTCTGCAAAGAAAGTTACCATCGAAGTTGAAGGATCCGGGTAGCTTTACAATACCGTGCACGATTGGGCCCCAGTTCTTTAACAGATGTTTGTGTGATTTGGGGGCAAGTATTAACTTGATGCCACTTTCGATCTACACTCAGTTGGGATTACCAGCCCCAAAGCCAAAAAATATCTCTCTACAGCTCGCAGATAGATCAGTGACATACCCTAGGGGCATTGTGGAAGACATATTAGTGAAGGTGGACAAATTCATATTTCCAGCAGACTTCATTGTGTTGGACTACGAAGAGGATAAAGACATACCCATTATCCTTGGAAGACCGTTTTTAGCCACTGGAAGGACATTAATTGATGTACAAAAGGGAGAGTTAACAATGCGAGTCCAAGATGAAGAAGTAACTTTTAATGTTTTCAAGGCTATGAAATTTCCGAAGGAAGAGGAAGAGTGCTTAAGAGTTGATCTAATTGAAGAAGCAACTGAAGAGGTATTTAGTGAATCTGTGAATGAAAACCCTCTTGAAACCGCATTAGTTAGTGAAAATTTATGTGTTGATTCAACGGTGATAGAATGGGTCCAAATGTTAGATTCAACTCCGAAGTTCACACGATGTCTACAAAAATTTGAACCTCTGGATTATCGGGGAAAGCTAGATGAAAAGGTGACATCATCCGTAGAAGAACCACCTACCTTGGAACTTAAGCCATTGTCTAACCACCTCCGGTACACCTACCTTGGTTCTTCTTCTTCCTTGCCAGTCATTATTTCTGCATCACTTGATAAGGTTCAAGAAGAAAAGCTACTAAGGGTACTCCGACAATACAAGACTGCTATTGGATGGACTATTGCAGATATCAAGGGGATAAGCCCATCAATTTGTATGCATAAGATTTTGTTGGAAGACGAAGCGAAACCGACTATTGAACAACAACGAAGACTCAATCCCATCATGAAGGAAGTCGTTAAAAAGGAGATCATTAAATGGTTGGATGCGGGAATTATCTACCCTATCTCAGATAGCTCATGGGTAAGTCCGGTTCAATGCGTGCCAAAGAAAGGGGGAATGACAGTAGTTGCGAATGAGCAGAATGAATTGATCCCAACGCGAACAGTTACTGGTTGGCGAGTGTGTATGGATTACAAGAAGTTGAATAAGGCCACTCGTAAAGACCATTTTCCTCTACCATTCATAGATCAGATGTTGGACAGGCTTGCAGGGCACGAGTATTATTGCCTCTTGGATGGATACTCGGGCTATAACCAAATTGCCATTGCACCCGAGGATCAGGAGAAAACAACATTCACATGCCCATATGGCACCTTTGCTTTTCGCAGAATGTCTTTTGGGTTATGTAATGCGCCAGCGACGTTTCAACGGTGTATGATGGCTATTTTTTCAGATATGGTTGAACAAAATCTTGAGGTATTTATGGATGATTTTTCAGTTTTTGGGGATTCATTTGATTATTGTTTGGAAAATCTCACACTCGTGCTCAAACGGTGTATGGAAACAAATTTGGTTTTAAACTGGGAGAAATGTCATTTTATGGTGCAAGAGGGGATAATCTTGGGTCACCGAGTATCATCAAAAGGAATTGAGGTTGATAGAGCAAAAATCGAAACCATTGAGAACCTGCCACCACCAATTTCTGTAAAGGGTATTCGAAGTTTCTTGGGACACGCTGGTTTCTATAGACGATTTATAAAAGACTTCTCCAAAATCACAAAACCACTGTGCAATCTTTTGGAGAAGGATGTCTCATTCAACTTTGATCAAGCATGCCTGGAAGCTTTTGATGTGTTAAAGAAGAAACTTGTTACCGCACCTGTAATCATAGCACCAGATTGGACTATACCGTTCGAATTAATGTGTGATGCTAGCGACTATGCGATTGGTGCAGTTCTTGGCCAACGAAAGGATAAAATTTTTCATGCTATATACTATGCTAGTAAAACATTGACAGATGCTCAACTGAATTATACCACTACCGAGAAGGAGCTATTAGCAGTTGTTTATGCATTTGATAAATTTCGCTCATATTTGATTGGGACAAAGGTGATTGTGTTTACAGATCATTCGGCAATTAAGTACTTAATAGCAAAGAAAGACGCGAAGCCGAGATTAATTAGATGGGTATTATTGCTACAAGAGTTTGACTTGGAGATCCGGGACCGAAAAGGAATAGAAAATCAGGTTGCTGATCATTTATCACGGTTAGAGAATTCAGAACTAAAGAAAAATGACACAACAGTGATCAACGAATTTTTTCCGGATGAACAGCTATTTGCGGTAAGGATGGATACACCTTGGTATGCAGATTATGTAAATTTCATTGTCAGTAAGGTGTTTCCGCCTGATTTGACAAGCCAGCAGAAGAAGAAATTTCTCCATGATGTGAAACAGTATTTATGGGATGAGCCATTCTTATTTAAACAATGTGGCGATCAAGTAATAAGAAGGTGCATCCCGGAAGTTGAAATGGAGAGTATTCTATACCAATGTCATGCATCTGACTATGGTGGACATTTTGGGGGAGAAAGAACGGCAGCTAAAGTGCTTCAATGTGGATTTTTCTGGCCAACACTCTTCAAAGATGCCCGTGTGTTTTCATTAAAATGTGACAGATGCCAAAGAGTTGGTAATATATCAAAGCGACATGAGATGCCACTTAATATGATCCTGGAAGTCGAATTGTTTGATGTTTGGGGAATTGACTTCATGGGACCATTTCCACCATCTTTCTGTAACTCCTATATACTTCTAGCGGTAGACTACGTTTTGAAGTGGGTAGAAGCTATAGCATCACCTACCAATGACGCGAAGATTGTGATTAAGTTCATTCGGAAGAACATTTTCTCTAGATTCGGCACTCCTCGCGCAATCATTAGTGATGAAGGAACACATTTCTGTAATAAGCAGTTTTCAGCTATCCTTGCTAAATATGGAGTCACTCATAAGATAGCTACTGCTTACCATCCACAAACAAGTGGTCAAGCCGAGGTATCTAACCGAGAAGTGAAATGAATCCTCGAAAAGATAGTGAATCCTAGTCGGAAAGATTGGTCTAGCAAGTTGGACGATGCTTTATGGGCATACCATACAGCTTACAAAACTCCGATAGGGATGTCTCCGTACAGGTTAGTTTATGGGAAGGCATGCCATCTTCCAGTTGAACTCGAACACAGTGCTTATTGGGCAATTCGGAAGTTAAACCTTGATATATCTGCTGCGGGAGAGAAGCGCCTCTTACAATTGAATCAAATGGATGAATTCAGACTCCAATCGTATGAGAACGCGAAGTTATATAAAGAAAAGATTAAGAGATGGCATGATGAGAAAATTCTGGAAAGAAAGTTTGAAGCAGGTCAAACAGTGTTATTATACAATTCGAGGCTTAAACTGTTTCCTGGAAAGTTGAAATCTCGATGGTCTGGGCCATTTATAATCTCAAAAGTCTACCCTCATGGAGCTGTAGAAGTGGAAGACCCGTATTCAAAACGTAATTTTAAAGTCAACGGTCAAAGATTGAAGCACTACTATGGGGGTTGTTTTGATCGTGAAAAGACATCGGTCAACCTTGCCGATTAGAACAAAGGAGAAAGTCAGGCTGAAGACTATAAACCAAGCGCTAACTGGGAGGCAACCCAGGAAGTTTTATTGTTATTTGATATTTTTCCTCTTATTAATTTACTTTACCATTAGTTTATTTTGTGGTTAAACTTTGCTAGTTAAGGATTTGTTGCATACCTTGTTCTCTAATAGAGATTCAATTGATTGCAGGAAAGGAAAACACGTACAAGTTTAAGATTGGGGATATTTGACGAGGTTTGGGACAAAAGTTACATGGATCGACGTTTGGAGTGGCTAGATTCGCGTTTTCAGTTTGCAATTTACAAAGAAGTCACTTCAGAGCCAATTTGACCACAGCTCCGGATATTATTTCGTGAAACTTCAAGAATGAAAGTTGTAGATCTACTTCTCCTCTTTGCAGAACATCTTGAATCATCTAAATCGGAGTTCGGACGAAGAAGTTATGGCCATTTTCCCAAAGGACGTCAGAGCAGAGAATGTTGGAAAAGGACCAAGCGCCTAGGCGCTCCATAGATGCACAAACCAAGCGCCTAGGCGCTCCAAGTCAGTACCTACAAAGCATGCCAAGCGCCTAGGCGTTCCTCCTCAAGCCATTTCAAGCGCCTAGGCGCTCAAAGTCAGAAAGTGTTGTCCAGACCAAGCGCCTAGGCGCTCCAAACTAGTGCAACCCAAGCGCCTAGGCGCTCCAATGTAAAAAAAAAAATTATTTTAAAGCCCCAATTCGGGCAACTCCTCTCCCATTCCAAATCAAAGACTCTCTTACTCTCCTACTCCATCTCTAAACCACCACAAATCTAAACCATCATCTAATCTAGCCTAAACAACCAATCTTTCTCTCCCAAATCCTAATCAAACACTATAACCCTACCCAAACCAAAGCAACTAAGTTCCATATTTTCATCCTTCTTCACAAATTCGGGATTCCACTTGCATTCAAGCCACATCTACTTAAAGTAAGGGTTCAAAGCTCAAATTGCTCATCCAACTTTGATTGAACATCAAGATTTGACTATACCCAAGTAAGTACACAAGATTTTATTGCAAATTCTTTGGATTCACTTGGATAATAGTTAGGTTAGTACTTTGAAGCTAGTTTCTATCATTGTGTTGGCTCAATTGGGTGTGGGTACTCTTAATTGTTGCTTGAATTACCTTGGATGTATAGTGTGTTTAGTAATTGCAAAAATTGGTGAAAATCAAGCTTGGGGGAGTGCCTACCAATAGCATTCCAAATCTGTGCACACAAAGTGTTTGATAAATTGTCACAAAGAGGATTTTGGCTTTCCTAAGTCATTGAGTATCATTTGGGTTGGCAAAAACTTAGTACATAAGACTATGGCTAGTAAGAGACAAAGAGGAGAAACTTCGGGCACTTCGCAAAAGTATGACAAAAAGAGATTTACAAGTGCTAAAGCGTCCGACAGATATTACAATGTTCTTTCTAATAAAGCACTAATTCCCGAGCGTGGATTATTGCCCGATATAGAAGATGGGGAATTATTACAGATGATTGGGAGTAGAAGATGGGTGAACTTTACAGCCCAACCGGATGCATCTGTTGTTAAGATTGTTAAGGAATTCTATGCAAATGCAATAGATCATGTGGGTAACGTAATTTGGGTTCGAGGAAAATTAGTGGAGGTTAGTTTTGGGTTAATAAATACTTATTATGGTTTGAACACGATACCCAACAATGGATACATGCAATATCTACAACACGAGCTAGACTACAGTGAGATTATTCAAGCCTTGTGTGTACCTGGAACGACATGGAAATTAACAGATCAACAAGAAGCTGTGTTGTTCCCCGCATCCAAACTAAGCAATTATGGGAAAGCATGGCATGCATTTATTTGTGCCAAGATGATGCCATGTAGGCATATGAGTGATGTTGTAAATCAAAGGGCAGCACTGCTTTTCTGCATTGCATCAGGAAAAATTATAGATGTGGGCCAAGTTATTCATGATTCCATTGACAAAGCAATTCGAGGAGGGACCTCAGGTTGATTACCACACCCATCTTTGATCACAGGACTATGCCAACAAGCTGGGGTGAAATGGGATGCCGAGGAAGCTATACAGCCTCCTTTAGCTGCAATTGACCACTCGCTTATTAAGAAGTACAAGGTGTGGAGTGGGGGAATACCACACCCGAGAGGGTTAGGATTCATCATTGCTCCTCCCGAGCCTGCAGCCGAGCCTATTCACCAATCACACGAGAATCCTCCTGCAGCTGGAAGTTCTGGGCAACCACCTAATTTTTATGAAGATATCCGTCGCGATTTGAGAAATCAAACTAGAAGAATCGACATGGTTGCCACTCGAGTTCAGGAAGGTTTTGACCGAATGGAAAGAAATCAGGATAGTTTAGCTCAGCGGCAAACGGAGGTATATCAGAATTTTAGTGCCGCATTCCTTGAGATGTTTGCCCGCATGAATCCAGGTGCCGCTCCCTACCAATTCCCACCATTGTCCGCATACCCCCCAGATGAAGAAGAAGATGAGGAAGAAGATTCTGACGAGGAATAAAGCTTCTATCTTTCAGGGAAGTCCTCAGTGCTTAATTTCTTAAATTTTATTTGTTATATACAATGAGGACATTGCATAATTTAAGTTTGGGGGTGTAGGTTTCCAGCTCCAGTTCATGCATGTAGTATTTATCTAGTGCATTCATATAGTATGTTCAGTTAATAGTTTTGCATATAGTTGCATTCATGTAGTTTTCATTTTTATTAATAATAAAAATAAAAAAAAAAAAAAATTTAAGTATTTGCATGTTTCCAGCTGTTAGATAGTTTAAGTCTGTTTTAGCCAGTGATGAGATTGGAATTGAGTAGACAAGTATGGTATTGTCTGTTAAGACTTTGATATGATTTCTTGTCATGATTTGAATCTTTACCTGTTTGAAACTGATATAATAAGGATAGCACAGTAAAGACAACCATGTTGACTGATTGAGTTTAAAATTGACACATAATGAATTTCTAGAGGATAATGCTAGTTTGAATGAATGAAAAACATGAATAGGCGAAGATGACTGAATTTCGATAAAAACTTAAGTTTGGGGGAAAAATTTGAGATATATAAGCTTGAAAAAAAAAAGAAATGAAAAAAATACTCTGGATAGTTTTGTTTCGGGGCCTTTGTTACTTGAGCAAGTACGCCCGAAGGGGGATCTTAAAACCTAGCGCCCTAAGGTCTTAAATGGTCTGGGAGTCGTTGGTCGAAAGCTCGCTAAGGGGTAGCACTGTTAGCCTAATGGAATGAGACATTGCACAGTCATAGTTAAATATATATATATATATATATATATAAAATAAAAAAAACAAAAACAATAAAACGGGAAAAGAGCAAAAAGCCCCCGTAAAGCACAATAAAGCATAAGTATCCCGGATTAGACTCTTAAATTTTGGTGGATATTTATCTTTAGTTGGTTTTAGCTTGTTCGTGAAGTTTGTGAGTTTACACTGTATGATTCCTTTAAAGAGATTTATTATGTGGTGAATTTAGCATCATATCAGTTAGCATGGATGTTAAGCACACACACACTATATCAATAATAACAGGTTAAGATTTGATGATTGACGAGGAAATTATTAATCTGTCTTGATATGATGTACTAGCATGTTTATTGTGATTTCTCTGAGGCTTGATGAATAGATTTTGTTCTGTTTGACTGCTGGAATTTAAGCATTTATCTAGTTGCATTAGCATTGCATATTTAGTTATTGCATTGTGTTGTGTTGCTTGGGGACAAGCAATTGGTTAAGTTTGGGGGTATTTGATGAGTAGGTTTTATACCTATGAATCCGATATTATTAAACTTAATTATTGTTATATTTAATTGTTTTTTAGGATATTTTTATGTGTTTTGTGTTTATTTGTTGTAGGTTGGAGCTTGAGGGACAAATTGGTCATTTCGGAGAAGAAAAAGGTCAAAAATCATGAAAATTAAAGCTGAGTGGCATTTCTGTAAATATGAGGTCCCGGCCAAGCGCCTAGGCGCTTGGAATTGCACTATAATGAGCGCCTAGGCGCTCTAGTGCGTAAAAAGTTGCGTTTTTCAGCTGTCAAGTGGGTTTTTGAAGCCAAATAGGAGTCTGAATGAGGGCTGAGACCAATACAAGTAGGAGAGGACTCTACAAAAGGAAGAAAACGAATTTTGCAAGCAATGAATCAATTTTTTCAAGAGATTTGCAGAGAGAACAAGGAAGAAAAGCACGAAGGGGAATTGCAAAGGCTGAAGATCTAAGAGAGAGTTTAAGAGCAAATTCAGAGTTTCTTCTTCTCTTCTCTAGTTTTATCTTTTGTAATTATCTGGGATGTTTGGTTTATTTACTTGGATGATGTTTTTCTTTATTATTATCATGAACTAAATTTTAATTAAGATTGCAACGGAACTTGGCTTCACATTGATTGAACGTTGGTTTTTATTGAATTGTTTATTATATCTTATGCTTATTGATTAATTGTTTGGCCAACAATTACTGTGATAATCTATATAAAATTGGAAGATGGAGTATAGATTGAGATATGATAACATCTGTTCATATAATCTGAATAGGATTAATATGATTAGCGTGTAGGATAAGAATATACCTATGTGTCTTTTGTATCCATTGAAAGAATTTATGCGTAAACCCTAATTAACTTGATTCACATAGGAATATAGTGAGTTGATTAACTGGGGTGTTCCTTGTAATTCTGCATCTTAAAGATTGGATTTAGGAGGATTTGTTCACGTGTCTTTGGAAAAAGTGCGTGAATATTTATAAAGCATTCTTGGATAACAATTCATATTAATTGATTTATTTTAAATGGGAAGTAAGTTAGTTTGAATGAAATACCAAGGGAAGTTGTAATCTTAACCTGTTAAATCTGCAGTTATTCTTGTGAAATTTTGATTTTAATTATTAGTTTGTTAAGTTTAATTTTCAAATCATAACAAAATTTTCTTCGTTTAAAATAGGATTAATTGCATTAGAGTTAGTAATTGATAAATATTAGTCTATTTCCTCGTGGGAACGATATCCTTGCTTGCTGAATATTACAATTGAACGCGTATACTTGCGTGATAAAGTGCTATTAAAAATTTAGGCAACACGTACTTAGGGGGATCAACCCTTCGTACAATGTATTGTGCACAACCATTTTAACGCTAAGCGTAAACCTCTAATAAAAGAGTTGTTCATCTCAGTATTTAGAATACAAGTCCGCACCAAAATAAGTTTGGTTTGGATACATTACAATGTAATTTAGAATTCAACGGTCATCAACTAAGGATTAGTTGAATACAAAAGAAATAACTGTATGCTATCGAATAATCATAACTGAATCGATATTTGTAAATTAATATCATGCTTTAGGAATAATCTAATAACATAAACATTGAATAATCTTAACATAATTTACTTTGAACAATATTAAGTCAAAGTTATTGATAATTGGATACCAAGCATTCATAATAAATAGTAATTTAAACGATAAAATCACTAACACTAGAATATTAAAATATAGCGATTTGCATGCTAAATAACAAGTTATATATAAAAGAAACTTGCTCAATACTAAATATACGATTTAGAATACTTGCATCCCTATGAACAATTAGATACAAGAGCTTTCTCAATAATAAACCATCTAGCTCTATGAAAGTGTAGAGTTAGCCACTTGTATAATTGAATTTGAATTAAAAACAACAATGTACTCAACGAAATTGAACTTGCACAATGAAGTTTTTTAGATTTAGAAAACTTGCATAAACAACTAACTCAATGAAAGTATGGAGTTAGAAAACTTGCTCAAAGGAGTTTAAATATTCGCACAATTATAAAAGTAGAGTTAGAGAACTTGCCTTTAGCACAAGATAACCCTTACCACTTAAATCTCAATACCCTATATATATGTCATCATGACATAATTAGTCATTACCAACATTTTATATCTATATAAACAAATATATACATCATGTAGGTTAAATTACCAATTCACATAATCAAACTATGTTAATACTAGTTAACCCTTGATAACATGCTCATTCATAGTTTAATACTACTGAAATCATCATTTAACATTCCTATTATTAACACATAACATTTATTTTCAAACTTTGTGTAATAAACTAAAACTGTCAGAACATTCTGCTAACTCGCGCTGCGGCGCGAGTCACATGCCAAAAATTGGCGCTGCGGTGCGAAACTTGTACTGCTGGGCCGCGCTGCGGCGCCAAAGTTCAGAACTCGGCAACCAAGCTCGGCAACAGCATGAACAAAAAGTCAAATTGACCTACAAACTCCAATCTAATAAACTAATTAACAAGTAATTCATACAGAGATTTCATGTAAACATATTGTAAAGACTCCTAACATGATTCTACCCATAAAATAACATAAAAATCAATTTACAACACCCAATTTCATTGGTTTTGATAAAAACTCCATTTTTGACATTTTTAATGAAAATCAACACTATGATTTTGTTTTTCGATCAAAACAGTAAATTCAAAATACCATGGTTATGATTATACATACTCTATCAAATTCAATAGTTAATTTATATATATTAACAATTAATCAACCTTAATTTCATTTTAAACTAAGCCATACTCATATATTTTCATATAAACACTGTAATATGGTTTTCTTCACAAATTACATACGTACGTGACTTAATTTCTCTATAATCATATATAAACTCATGAAACAACCTTTTACAAACAATTATCATACAAAGTTATATATATATATATATATATATATATATATATATATATATAGAATAAAGATCAGGTCCGGACTCCCGGACGGGAGAAAATCCGGACCTGAAAAAAAAAATTTTTATTTTTTATTTTTTTTTGTAGAACAACTAAAAAAAAAAAAAAAAAAATTTATGGAAGTGAAATTTTTCCAAAATAAAGTGTTTTGGGTGTGTTTTTAACACCCACACCAACCAATGTATGTACAATCTGCCCAGACTGTACAGACATGTTTTGTTATAGGCATCCAAATCACGCCCAAAACACTGTATAATGTAAAAATTCCAATTCCATAAAATTTTTTTTTTTTTTTTAGTTGTTTCAAAAAAAAAAAAGCAAAAAAAAAAAAAAAAAAAAAAAGGTCCGGATTTTACACCTGTCCGGGAGTCCGGACAGGATCCGAACCCTATATATATATATATATATATATATATATATATATATATATATATATATATATCAGCAATTCATCTTTTTAAATTTATTTTACAGAGACTTTTTTTGGAAGAGGAAAACTAAACTTTAAAATAAAATAAGAGGATTAATATCCTACCTTTGATTTAAGAAGATGATGGCTATCCTTTTGATTATCAAGCTTCTTTTTCCCAATTCCTTTCTCAAAAACCTGTTAGAAATCATTCACTTTCTCTCTAAAGTTTTCTCAATTTTCTCTGTATTCTTCTCTCCCTTTTCTTCAGCTGAGTCTTTTTTTTCTCTTCTAACATACGTAGAATAATATAACGTATATAGTAATAATATATATTAATGATATAATATAAATATAGATATAACTTATATCAGTTATGTAAGTTTTGGAAAATCAAAAGCCATAAGGCTTGTTTGGCTAACCACTAAAAAAATAATCAATTAATCCTTATGCCTTGTTTGGAAAAACACTATTAGAATAAAGACTTAATAGACATTAGGCCTTGTTTGGCAAAATTGAATTAAACTCCTTTAATTTATTTTAATAACTCCTTTATAGCAATGTTATTTGTCACACTTCTAATAAATTAAATAATCAATTTAATCAATTCAAATGCTAATATATTAAATTACTTTAACACATAAGTCCCTACCACATAATTATAATTTCCTTTATAATTATAAATTTATTTAACCAACTAATACCTTATTTTAATTACAAATTATAATTAAAATATTATAATTCATTTAATCATTATTAGCTCTCTAACTTAATTATTAAATTAAATTAGTATATAATCTCATAACAATTAATTTTCTTAGCTCCTTAATTATTTCTTCAACAAATAATTAACTAAACCATATCAACTCAAATTGAATAATTATTTATTCAACAATAAACATATCCATTAAATACTTATATAAATTAATAAATATTTAATATTATAATTTAAAATTCTGGAATGTTACATCATTCCCTCCTTACAAGGATTCTGTCCTCAGAATCACAACTCAAACAATACATTCATTACATTATTCACTACTTACAAAGATTCCGTCCCTAGAATTGAAAACACATATTAAACAAATAACTCAGGGTAATCTTTCATCATTTTATCCTCGAGTTTCCACGTAGTTTCTTCAGCGTTGTGGTTCCTCCAAATCACCTTCACCAAAGGTATAACCTTATTCCTGAGCACCTGTTCTTTCCTGTCAACTATCTGGATAGGAATCTCTTCATAGGACAAGTCTTTATCAAATTGCAATGGTTCGTACTCGATCACATGTTTGTAATCGGGTTTATACGGTCGTAACACCGAAATGTGAAAAACATTGTGAATGTTTTCCAACTCTGGAGGTAGAGCTACCTCATAAGCCACTTCTCCCACTCTTCGCAGCACTTTAAAGGGTCCAATAAACCTCGGGCTTAGCTTTCCCTTTTTATCTAAACGAATTTTCCCCTTCCAAGGAGAAACTTTTAAGAATACATAACTTCCTACGTCAAATGCACGATCTTGCATGTGTTGATCAGCATACTTCTTCTGTCGGTCTTGAGCTGCTACCAATCTTGTCCTGATGAGTTTGACAACGTCAGCAGTTTGTTGCACTAGTTCCGGTCCTAGCAGTTGACGTTCACCGACTTCATCCCAGCACAGTGGAGTTCTGCACTTTCTGTCGTACAATGCCTCGTAAGGTGGCATACTGATGCTCGCGTGATAACTGTTGTTGTAATCAAATTCCACCAACGGTAAATGTTCTTCCCAGCTTCCTTTAAAGTCCATGGCACATGATCTTAGCATATCTTCAAATGTCTGGATTGTTCGTTCGCTTTGGCCATCTGTTTGTGGATGATAAGCTGTACTCATTCGCAACTATGTTCCCATACATTCTTGTAGTCTCTTCTAGAAATTAGACGTGAATCGCGGATCTCTATCGGACACAATTGATACTGGCACTCCGTGCCTCAAAACGATCTCTTTAATGTACAATCTAGCCAACTGATCAAGATTGAATCTAATCTTTATTGGTAGAAAGTGCGCTGATTTCGTTAGTGTGTCCACTATCACCCAAATCGCATCGCATCCTCTCTGAGTAGTTAGAAGACCCACCACAAAATCCATCGTGATGTGTTCCCACTTCCATTCTGGTATTTCCAACGGCTGGAGTAATTCGCTGGGTCTTTGATGTTTGGCTTTTAATCTTTGACATGTCAAGCATTTCGATACGCATTCTGCAACGTCCCTTTTCATATTCGGCCACCAAAAAATGTCGGCTTAAATCTTAATACATTTTCGTGCTTCCTGGATGAATTGAATATCTTGAGCTATGAGCTTCGGTCAAATTTTCTTCTTTCAGCTCTGGTGTTGCTGGAACCTAGATTCTTCCCTCAAACCGTAATAGTCCTTCGGTATCAATCTTGTATTTTACATCACTACCCTCAATCAGATTCTCTTTGATTTTCCTACACTCTTCATCTTGTAGTTGAGCATCCTTCACTTTGTCCACTAAAGTTGGACCAACTTCTATCTGGAATAGTTGTTCATCAGATTCTTTTGGAAATTTGATTTCCAACTCCAGTTTTGTCATTGCTGAAATGAGCTCCTCCTGAGTTGTTATCAGCATCAACTTTTATCGACCTTTCCTGCTTAAAGCATCTGCAACCACATTCGATTTATTCGGATGATAAAAGATCTCACAATCGTAATCTTTTATCAATTCCATCCACCTTTTTTGACGTATGTTCAAATCCTTCTGAGTGAAAATATACTTCAGACTTTTATGATCTGTGTAGATTTCATATTTTTCTCCATAAAGATAGTGTCTCCATATCTTGAGAGGAAATACTACTGCAGCCAATTTCAAATCATGAGTCGGATACCCTTTCTCATAATCCTTCAGTTGTCTTGATGCATAGGCAATAACTTTGCCGTTCTGCATAAGAACACAACCCAACCCTTTGTGTGAAGCATCACTATACACCAAAAAATTTCTTGTATTATCTGGTAATGTCAACATAGGTGCCATACTTAACTTTTTCTTTAAATCTTGAAAACTTTCTTCACACTTTTCTGTCCAAACAAATTTTACAGCTTTTCTTTTCAAATTTGTTAGCGGAGTGACTATCTTAGAAAAATCTTGAATAAATCTTCTATAATAACCGGCCAGTCCCAAGAAAGTCCTCACTTCCGACGGTGTTCTTGGTTGTTCCCAATTGATTACAACTTCCACTTTTGATGGATCCACTGAAATCCCATCATTGTCAATCACATGACCCGAAAATTGTACACGGTCTAGCCAAAATTCGCACTTAGAGAATTTTGTGTATAATTTTTCCTTTCTTAGTGTCTCCAATGTCAAACGTAAATGTTCCACGTGTTCTTCTTGAGTTTTGGAATACACCAGAATGTCATCAATAAATACCACTATAAACTTGTCTAAGAATGGTTTAAACACCATGTTCATCAAATCCATGAATGCAGCAGGGGCATTAGTTAAACCAAAAGGCATCACCAGAAACTCGTAATGTCCATACCGAGTTCTGAATGCCGTTCTAAGTATATCCTCCTTTCTTACCTTCAATTGGTGATACCCACTTCTCAAATCAATTTTCGAGAAATATTTAGCACCCTTCAACTGATCAAACAAGTCATCTATTCTAGGCAATGGATACATGTTCTTAATAGTGACCTTGTTTAATTCCCTATAATCAATGCAAAGATGCATTGATCCGTCCTTCTTCTTCACGAATAAAACTGGCACTCCCCACAGCGATACGCTTGGTTGAATATATTTCTAGTCCATCAGCTCTTACAACTGTACCATCAGTTCCTTCATTTCTACCGGAGCCATTCTGTACGGGGCCTTCGATATTGGTGTTGTTCCCAGTGCCAAGTCGATCACGAACTCTATTTCTTTGTTAGGCGAAAGTCCTGGCAAATCATCTGGAAACACGTCTTCAAATTCCCTCACCATTGGTATCTCTTCTAGTTTCACACCCTTCTTCTGAGTATCGACTATGTAAGCTAAATAGCCCATACAGTCTTTACTCAACAATTTCTTGGCCTGCATAGTCGTCAGAAATTTCATTTGTCTAGGCGACTTTCTACCATAAAATACTACATTTGACGGAGTCATAAGGTTTACACACTTCTTGTGACAATCAATTACCTCTCCATATTTGAACATCCAATCCATTCCTAAAATAACATCAAACTCTCCAAGTCTAATCGGAATCAAATCTACCAACAAGTTATTCTCTTTAATATTCACCCTATAGTTCCTGTATACGAATTTAAGAGAGATTACTTCCGTATTCGCAATTTCTATGTTCAAAGGAAAATTCAGTTCTTCTCTAGGCAATTCTAACTTCATAGCAAATTTATCAGATATAAACGAACAAGTAGCACCCGAATCTAATAATACATAAGCATTTATATCATTGATTGGGATAATATCTGACACTACATCTTTTGATTGCACATCATCTTGTTTAGTCATGTTGAAGGTTATGGTCGTGGGTTTGTTTAATGCTGCAGGTCCTGCAATGGCACATGTACCTCCATTGTTACCTCTATTGCTTCTGGTAGTCACTCCATCCTTCTTCTTAGGGCATTCTCGAGAAAAATGATCCTTGGATCCGCATGTGAAGCACACATTCTTCTTTAATTGAGTGCAATTTGGGGCGATGTGACCCTCCTAGCCACAATTGAAGCAAACTCGTTTCCCCATCAAGCACGCACCCTTGTGAAATTTCCCGCATGTCGCACATGCTTCAAACTTTTTGTTTTGCTGGTTACCCTGCTGGTTTTCAGCACCCATGTTTCCATTCCACTTCCTCTTCAAACTGTTGTTGTTGTTGTTGTTTCCACCACCACCACCTCCATTCTTAATCTCGTTCTCATTCTTCTTCTTCTTCTGTTCCTGATTGAACTTTGTCACCGCCTCGCCTCCACCTTCAGCGAGTACTGCCTTCTCCATCACTGCTACAAACGTCTTCAGTTGGAACAGGAAAACCCTACTGTACAACCAGGGCTTCAGTCCCTGTTCAAATTTCTTCGCCTTACGCTCGTCTGCGCTGACCTGATATGGCGTAAACCTCGCCAACTCGTTGAATTTTACGGCATACTCAGATACCATCATCGTTCCCTTCTTTAATTCCAGAAACTGCACTTCTAACTGACTCTTTGAACTCTCCGAAAAATAGGTCTCGAAGAATAACTCCTTGAACCTATCCCAGGTCATCACTCCTGGCCCTTCACGAGTTTTATTGGCCTGCCACCAATAACTAGCTTCTGTTTTCAACATGAATGTTGCAAAAGCAGTCTTCTGGTCATCCCTACCCTAGCGACATCAAATACTTTTTCTATCTCCATAATCCAGGTTTGTGCTTCGACTGGATTCATGGACCCACGGAATTCAGGTGGTCCAACCACCTTGAAATCCTTAAACGTTGTACCATGGTTTTGTGGTTGATTCTGTAACGCTCCTGTCAGTAGCATCACTAGTTGTTGAACGGGGTTACCATCAACATTGTCGTTATTGGTTCCTTCAGTGGTTCTCTATCGTGGTGGTTGACGTCTGGGAGGCATTTTCTGTTAAAATACATTCATTAGATTATTATTCAACTCTTTTAAGAAATTTCTACTTAACTTACCTCTAAAAGAAATAACCACATAACACATAACACTTTGAATAAAGTAACAACTTTTATTTATTCATAACCTTTTTGAAAATATAAAACAATAATATCACAACTATTTACATTACTTTCCTGAACTACAAAAGTTTTAGGACAACATCATAGTCATATCCCATAGGTTGCATAACACTTGGGATTTACAATTTATTTAACCTCTCACTCATCGTACAACAACTACGATGTTCTATTAAGATACTTCTTAGCCCTATCATGTTCTTCCTCCATGACCCGAAATATTGTTCTGCGATCTAATACATATGATGGCAGCGTCTCAAACTGAATCTGGTTCGTTGAAAAGCTTCCTCATAAGCATCTTCAGCTCTTGCCCTCTTAGTAGCTTTTTCTCTCAGCTTGTTCTTCAGTTCAGCGACCATTTCGATCAATTGTTCTTTTTCTCATTCAGTCTGTACTAGTTTCTCCTCAGCGTTTGTCAGTTGTTCCTCACGATCCTGGATCTCGTCGTCTTTTAGTGTCATTGCAGTTTGTTGTTCAGCTACTATCTCTTGCAATTCCTCAACTGTATCCTGAAGTTCCACGTTACGGTCGTAGACTTCATCGTACATACGAGCAGCCATCGAGGTTAGTGGACTCTCCTCCTTCTCGTCCTCGTCATCCTCATCCTCTTGTGGTAACTCAATGGTATCCTCCTCATCCGTTTCCACATAATCATCCTCATCTTCAACTACTGTGACCAACGGGGCTGACTCCCGTGGCAGTAGTTGTTCCCAAACTACCTGAATGTCTCGAGGCTCCTCCTCTATAGGCATCTGCGGTCCCTCCTCCCTAGCCTGACTGGATTCTCCGACATTAGTCATCCTGACAACAAAGTTTTAAAGTTTTAATTATTAATCATTACTACTCGACACTCACGAGTACATAAACTATAAACACATAAACACGTAAGTATTTTATTACTTCTTCCTTAAAACTCGATAGGAGTTATCTCCACTATCTTTTCAAAGGTTACTTCCTAAGGTTTTTCCCCCCACCTAAGGTTCATAACCTAAAGCTTTGATACCAACTTGTGACACCCCCAAATCCTGGTACTTCGTTTCCTCAAGATTTGGTGTTCACTTAATCAAAACATTCATTTCTAACTACCCAATCATAATAAAATTGAATAATGAAAACCTACCCATACCGGATTAAACTTAAATACAAAAAGATCTCCCAGGTTATCTAACCTTTAGTTACAAACATTCAAATGTGGAAATTAAATAAACTTCATTACAATCTTTAAACCAAAGTCTGATAATAAAACTATCAAAACTATTACAACTCTTCAGTATTTGGTCATCTTTCTTTTCCCTTACTGATGCTAGGTACGCCACCCTTTTCAGCTTTAGCTGTAAGAAATTTTACAGGCAAGAGTGAGCAAACAAGGCCCACTTGGAATAACAACAAGTAATTCTTTAAACTTTTACATCAATTGCCAATACTAGGCTCAATAGAACTGAACAATGTGTTCTATTAACTTTCTGAAAATTATAACATTTATGAGGGTCTAATAACCATGAATCGTGTCCACAGTTATAAGTAAATTTTCAACTTTAACTTTAACAGTCATAAGACTATAAGGACTTCACGTACTTAGGGGGATCAACCCTTCGTACAATGTATTGTGCACAACCATTTTAACGCTAAGCGTAAACCTCTAATAAAAGAGTTGTTCATCTCAGTATTTAGAATACAAGTCCGCACCAAAGTAAGTTTGGTTTGGATACATTACAAGGTAATTTAGAATTCAATGGTCATCAACTAAGGATTAGTTGAATACAAAAGAAATAACTGTATGCTATGGAATAATTGTAACACCCCCTTTCCCAAAAGGAAAAAGAGATGTCACGCACAAACATAATAAACACAAACCTCTAATAAATCTCAAAATATCTCCAATAAAATTTAATACCAAATGTCACATACTCCAATTTAAATATAAGGAACTCCACACTTTCATAATCTCTACTAATAAGAAATAAATACCAAAATGGTCCAAAACATCCAATTACAGAATCTTAGAAAAACCAAGTCTAATAATAATCTCAAAAGCTAATCTACTCATTTGGATCAAAGGTAGCTCTCATCTCACAAATCCTGATCACCCCTGATTACCTGCCCAAAAAAGAACACAGCGTGAGCCAATTGCCCAGTACGGATATGAAGATGAATAAATATATCACAATAAGTAATGAATCTAAAAGAGTTGAATGAATGAACACATGTGAATTACAAACGAAATACGAATAGATAAAAATTTGAGAGTTCATTTACAAATGACTAACACTATAAATCGAATAATTATAGACAAAAGAATCCCAAACAAATAATGCTGAATCAAATGGTTGTAAGATAACGATTTCATACTGAGCTCAAATACAAATAGCCAAAGGCTAACAAAATACATCGGTACCATGATGTATACAAATCAAATCAGATAGTACGCACGACACATACGCCACTAATCCACCAAACAAATCGAATCAAATCAAATACTGGGTTGACCCATACGTATCCTGAACAAATATATCAAATGGCCAAAGCTCATACCCAGAGCATACAAAAGGATACGCCGTGGACTGATCACACCGCCATGGAAGGTGTCATGCCCTTGTGTTAAGCGAACATGCCTGTGGTACCCCCGCAGGTGGTTAGCTCAAGTATACCCTAAGGATCAAACTACAAAATGTAAGCCAACAGGGGTTGAAATCACAAGGCTTACATGACCATATTCAAATGAAATTGAATTATCAAATACAAACATTATTGATTATCACAATATATCAATGATCAAAATGACTCCTGAATGTGAACGAAAATATACGAACAATGGTACAAACGAATAAAGTCTCCAAAACATACTGGCATGATTAACTAGTTCAAGGAGTACAAATACGAATTTTAATGTATACGCCAAAACGAAATTGTCACAATAAATTGGACAATAAGGAATAATCCTAAGAAGCAATACCAAATTTTTAAACAAATAACAAAATGAACGAATTATATTCAAAAGAGTCTCGCAGAAAAAGTACGAAATCCATACCTTAACGTAGTATCGAAATAATTCGCCGAATCTAAATATCACCCGCTAAACTCTCTCAATCCGATCTAAATATAAAGCATATAATTAAATTACGAACTCGTACAAATTATATTTTTATAAATTTAATAATTTTAATATATCATATTTAGTTTGTACTCAAAAGATATATTTTAATTATAATAACAAAATAATAATATTATTTATCATTTTCCATTTATAAATTTTTGCATATATTATATATATATATATATATATATATATATATATATATATATATATATATATATATATATATTCAAATTAATCAGTTGTTGCAGGTTTATATATATAAATAGGTAACATGTTAATAATTATATAAATATATACATATATTAACGAAAATATAACTTACAGGATCAAGAATATATATATATATATATATATATATATATATATATATATATATATATATATATATATATATATATATATATATATCATATATCTAAATTATAAGTCAAAATTTCATTAACAAATTCAACTAATCAAACGACATAATAAAATTTTAAAATAAATTACAAATACAACAAAAATATAGATTGTAGTTAAAGTAGCAAAATAATTATTTTGTATTAAAAAATAGTCCAATAATTACCTTTGAGAAGAAGAATATGGTGAATAAAGTTTAAAGATCTTGCTCTCAAACCCTTTTGCAATCCCAGTCACGTTCTATCGCTCCCTCTTGCGCCTCTTCCTTTTCTTCTGTTCTATTCTCACAACTCCTCATACGTAATAAAGTATAACTAGGTTTTAGCTATTTAATTATTAATTAATATGTTTTATTAACTCCTATAATTTTATTAGGATTTAAAATTACACAATTAAAAATTTGACCTAATTAATTAAAAGACCCAATTAATGTAATATAACTTATTATGGTCCAATAAATTAAATAGAATCTGAACCAAACATAAGGAAAGCCAAATTAAATATTTTAAAGCTTACTTAATTATTTTATTATTATTTTAGTGGGTATTACATCACCTTCCCCTTAAAAAGGATTCCGTCACCGGAATCAAAAGAACATAACGTACCTAATTTTAAAAAAGATGTGGATATTCCGCTCGAATAGACTCTTCCATCTCCCAAGTAGCTTCCCGCTCCGAATGGGTTTTCCACAAGACTTTAACAAAAGGAATTGTCTTCCTCCTCATAATCCGTTCTTGACGATCTAAAATTGCCTCAGCCTCCTCCTTGCAAGTAAGATCTTCTCGAATCTTATGTAACGGGTATTGCACAATATGAAACGGATGATAATTATATTTTCTTAACACCGAAACATGAAAGACATTATGTACATGAGATAATTGTGGAGGCAAAGCCACCCGATATGCCACTTCCCCAACTCTTTCAAGGACTTTAAAAGGGCCAATGAAACGCGGACTAAGCTTCCCTTTCAAACCAAACCTTCGAACACCTTTCCATGGAGAAACTTTCAAAAACACGTGTTCACCAGGCGTGAATTCAAGAGCCCTCCTATGAATATCAGCATAACTCTTTTGCCGCGATCTAGGGGTCAAAGAAGACATCTGTGCGAGCCGTGTCATAAGACCATCCAGGGGTAAATACCGAGTATCTCTGGACATACATATATATGCATAACATGATACATGCATAACAGATAATGGATGGCAATATGATATAGGGAATGAAAAAAAATGGTGCATACATTCCTAAATATATCATCATCTAATACATCAGCTCTACACAGCTACAAATACATGAAAATGGGGCACAAACGCCCTACTACTAACAGAGGCCTATCTAAAGATATAGAAAGAATGGGGAATAGCCACCCAATATCTAACAGAGGCCTATCAAAAGATATAACGAGAATACACATCAGAAGACGACAATGGTCTCGATGTCCACGTCCTTAATCCTGTCCACCTGATGTAATTCCTCCTGAGTCACTGGATCTCTATCAACAGGGATGTCAAGCCTATAAAGGGGAGGATCTGTGCTAGCAAAACCAAATGGGTTATCTGAGGGGCCATAACCTGAGCTGGAAGGAACAAATGTCTCCACCTCAGCTGGATCTCTGCCCAAATGCCGAATAAATATCCGTGCCCGATCCAACTGCCGGGTCAAGCTATCAATCTGGGTCATATGGGTCGGAGCTCAAACACAAGCTACCCAATCAGTCATCATCAATGATCCAGGAACCATGTCCCCCATGAACTGTGTGGCACGGGACTGGGCCCCAATAGTGCGAGGGAGCCACCAGCGCTAGAATATCTCCTAAGTACATGGACCCTCTGATAAATCAAAACCGTCAACTCCCAACAATGGAATATCAATGGTAGGTGACTGTGATATAGGCCAATAACGCCTAATAGGAGGCAAGATCGGTATACAAATCTCCCCTGTGGTGCTCCTGATAGCACGCTTTCCTAAATAGAGCTCCCAGCCTCCATCGGTAAAAAGAGGAAATCTCCAGGTGGAAATCAAATACTCTACTCCAGTAGGGTGTCCATCCTCAAAACCGATGATCAAATGATCCCCTGAATATGGAAGACACGTGATGGTGTCGGCTGTCAGCAACTCCAGCTGCATACGACAATGAGCGAAGCCCTTAGATACAGGGACCTCTGGTAGAATAGAATGATGCCATTGTCGTCCTCATGGATAGGTATCTAAGCCTAACACACACACAGGACGCAAACATGGAAGCCTCTCATAGGCCCAAAACTGCCAACACAATGGTAAAACATCTGCTATTAGTAAACACTCTTAACCTGTGAAAGGAAAAGACAAGAGAAATACTTACCAGCAGAAAACGGGTAAAATCCTAGCCAAGCCTCGGTCAAACCCTGTGAGCGCAGACGCATGCCCCGGAGGAAATAGGTAAAGGTGTAAGAGCCCCAATCGTACTCTCCTATACGTTCCACATCGCGTGTGGCGCTGACCAGAGCGAAAGATATTGTGGAAGAGTTATCTGCTATGAAGTAGTCTCGAATGATTATCAGGAACAATCACCGCAGAACGCGATCCCTAATCCTGACATCATCAGGCATGGGCTCACTCAATAGCCCGCTCATAACATCTACGTTCAAAGGACATGAACGGACAGTCCTACCTTTGAGCGCACCCGCCAGAACTCCTAACAAGGACCAGACGGCAGTGGGGGTGATATTCTCCATGCAAGGAACTGGCTCCCCTCCAAACTCCATACCTGTGATAAATCGTCAATACATAGGGGTCATCATCACCTCGCAATCCAGCAGGTGGAGTGACTTAGTCTGATGAAACCATCGCTCAGACAATGCCCTGAGGTAACCCCAGGGACAACGACAGGGTAGGATAGAGAAAAATGCCCCAAATCCCCACTCATGCACTACTGCTCTATAATCAGGATGAAGCGCCTGGTACATGGAGTGGATGCTAAACTAGTTTCCCCGAGGCTGTGTAAAACCTGGAACCTGCATGAAGCGCAGATCAACATCAGGACCCTTTTAATCCTCATCAATAGGAAGGAAGGAAGATAAAGTCTAACGTCATACCTCGTTAGCATGCAAGTACATCGATAGGTGTCTACCCAAATCACCTAGCAACTCTGGGTTCACCACCTAGATGCTCAGAAGCTCCCTGCAAGGGATATGTACAGCAGGAGTGGGATCCTCAATATCAACCTCCTCGTCCTCAATGTCTGGAACCTCTACCTGGACGGGACAAATCACAGCCTCCACCAACCGACGAGGCTGTTTGCCAGAACGGGGACGAGGCACTTCAGAAGCCCTCTGCCGTACGCCAGAGGCGGTCCTGTAAGAACTGTTCGGTTGATCCGGATCCATAATATCTGGACAACAAGTCTCCAAATCACCTCAGAAAGGGTGTGGTATTGCCTTACCTGGAGCTTTCTAAAATGCATTATATGACTATATGCATGCATGCATTTACTTTAATATATAATAGAGTTAGAATGTATGACTACCCAATGCCTACATTTGGAAAAGTTTTGCCATAGTCCCCTTTGAAAATAGGACTATCCACATGCGCACAAGCATGTCTAGGTGGCCATTCAGTAGCACACCTGCCCCAAAGTCATATACATAATATATGCATTAAAAATCAAACTCATCATGCATAAGGCCAACCTCAATGCCAGGAGTATCTTTCCTTTCTACCTTTTGCTCATTGGACCTCAAATAGGACAAAAAATAGCAGAAAAAGGTGCCAATTTGACTGTCTCAGAAGTTAAATTTTTTTACATCATTATGTTCAGCATGGTTTAATACTAACATTTACTATGTTGAATATTTTTTATGAAGTTCTTTATGCATACATAATCACTACTATGTGTTCAGATGCATTTTGTGCGATATCTCACAATCTAGCAGACAGAAACTGGAAAAAAAAACATGCATACGTTACCAGGATAGTGTAGAACACTTGTACGATGACAGAATTTGCAGAAAGTAGCCCGAACTCAGTAAATCTGGAAGTGGCTCGCGGTTTTTCTAAAGTGAAACAAGTTGAAAGTGACTTGTGAAGTGAAGCCTGTTGGGATTTATCATCTACGCCTGGTTGCATGCCCACCTGTGGCTGCAGCAGGTGCACCAGAGACTCCTCTATGTGGGTCCCACCCCTCCAGCTCGGTCCAGTTCGAGTTGAAACGGAGTTCTTGCGGGCTAGAAAGGTCAAATCGGGAATAAAAAAGCCATGCGATTGAGAAAAACAGCATACAATCATGGTCTTCTCAGATAAGACTTTGAATCTGCACATCACTCATTGGTAGTCGCCTGAACACAAGGTATACTCTGCTAAATGACCTCAGTTTTCGCAAATCACATTCGAAAATACCTTATATAGGTCCGATGCCGCCGACTCTGGGTCGTTACCCTACGTGAATCCCCGACGGGGGTTACAGCGTGAGTCCCCGACGGGGGTTACAACGTGATTCCCCGACGAGGGTTATAACGTAGATCCCCGGTGGGGGTTACAACACGTTCATCCGTTGATAATTCTATCAACGAAGGTCAAGCAGCCTTGACATTATTTCCGCCGATGGAAGGTAAACCCATCGAAGCGTTGAGAACCGTTCGGTAGTTGCGTACGTACTTATGTATCCCCAATAGGTCCCCGACGGGAGGTTACAACATATATCTCTGACGGGAGTAGCAACGCATGCTCATTCGTTAGCACACGTATCAACGAAGGTCAAGCAACCTTGACATCATTTCAACCGATAACATTTAAACCTGTCAGAGCTATAGAGCTATTCGAGGTTCTTATACCCAGATGCTCATATTCCCCAGCGGATCCCTGGCGGGGGTCACAATGCAATGCTCCGTTGATATACACGTCAGCAAATGGCAAGCAACCTTGACGATCTCCTCATAGAGTTTCAGCCGTTGATTCACACATCAGCAAAGGCCAAGCAACCTTGACAGCATATCCCACAGGATGTTTCAGTCGTTGGTTCACAAGTTAACGAAGGTCAGGCATCCCTGATAGCATTTGCTGTTGGCAGTAAATCCAATAGAATCAAGACGTGTTCTGGCGATACTAACCAGGAGAGGTCAACATTATCCAAGAGGATAGATGATGAAATATGTTATACACATCCTCAAATAGATCGAGCTTTATCCCCACAGATCTCTTACACATAAGAGATACCCCTTCAGCATCAAGTTGTTATCAAGAACACATAAATTTGGTGATAACTCAAACACCAATATCCTAACAGATTCGACTTGCACATCAGATCTGGTTAGTATTGCCAATCCCCAGTTGAAGCAATAGGGAACCAACAATCATCCCAAGCATGTTGGGACACAACCCCGTACACATGCATCATAGATTTTCTGTACTATTGTTACTAATATTATAGGAGGACAGATTCGTCTTTTAAGAGAGAACCCTGAAAGATAATCCCAATCAACACCGGATACTACCGGAAAGCATTAACCCCGGATCGCAATCTGGGAGTAACTGTTTCAACCTCGGATTTAACCCCGAGACCTGCAGATACAATACCGGAACACACCGGAGAAGACCGATTAATCTCGGAGATAACACCGAGGTATCCAGTCTCAGTCCCAACCATGGGAATAGCCACCAACCTTGGTGATAACCCCAATGAATGTAGTTTCGGAGATAACCCTGAAAATGCTTGTTTCAAATGCCATCAGCTTCAAATCTGGGCACTCACAATAAAATACACTGTGCCAATCCGGCAATAACATCAGGAAAATAGGCACGCCTCAAAGATGACAATGAGGATCTTCAACAAATGCAGCAGTCCAATCTCAGCGAAGTTTGAGCAACGTCTGCTTATCGGCCCAATCCGGCAGTAACACCGGTGAGGGGCAACATCGCCATCTCGTCCAACACGATGCCACGTCTCGTCTCTATGCAACAATGTCCCACAAGGCTAACCAATCCCGAGTGACTATTGTGCGGGGTAACAGATGAAAGTTGAAGCTTGAAGACCGGAGGACATCGTCCCATCTTCAAAGACTTCGTACAAACTCTAATCCCATGCCATCGTACAACTCTCGACAACGGCGGTCTGAAATAGGTCCTGAATACCTCAAAACGGATGCCCAGATTGAACTTCTCAAAATACGAGTGGACATTACAGTGTCTGAGTGCACGTACTTTGAGATGACCCAACCCGATAGAATTGGGCTGACCCGACCCACCTCTGGTACACCTGCGGCACCCTTTGCCTATAAATAAGAGGCTTGGGGTGCTGATTTTTAAGAGAAAAAAGACGGGAAAACCCTACACAATTTGCTCGGCACTCGCTATACAGTGTATTTTCCCACTTTCAAACACCTGTGAGCTCATATATAGCCTCTTTTGTACCCACAAAAGCCCAGTGTTTACCCACTCTAAAGATATAGAAGCCCTTTTTATCAGTCAGCTATAAGCCTTCTCACACACTTTAGAGTCTTTCTCTTCATCTTTGCACACACCCTTCTACACGTTGAGAGTCATGTTGCTTGCTTTTGCCCGAACTTCGGTCCGTGGTTTCATTCCAGTCTGTATATATATATATATATTATATATACATATATATATTTATATTTATATATATATTGACTAACATTATCGAGTTATGGCTCGATTGAGCCTAGGCTTCAGTCTGGAGCGTTTACTGCTTTACTATATATATATATATATAAATATATATATATATATATATATATATATATATATATATTAATTGTTTGTCGGACTTTGTTCGATGAGCTTAGACTTCGGTCTCGTGCGTTTATTCGCTTATATATATATATATATATATATATATATATATATATATATATATATATATATATATATATATACTTATATATATTAACAGTCTTTCGGATTTGTCTACCTAAATGTCGTGAGGTTCCTCCTCTATAGGCATCTGCGGTCCCTCCTCCCTAGCCTAACTGGATTCTCCGACATTAGTCTTCCTGACAACAAAGTTTTAAAGTTTTAATTATTAATCATTACTACTCGACACTCACGAGTACATAAACTATAAATACATAAGCACGTAAGTATTTTATTACTTCTTCCTTAAAACTCGATAGGAGTTAGCTCCACTATCTTTTCAAAGGTTACTTCCTAAGGTTCTTCCCCCCACCTAAGGTTCATAACCTAAAGTTTTGATACCAACTTGTGACACCCCCAAATCCTGGTACTTCATTTCCTCAAGATATGGTGTTCATTTAATCGAAACATTCTTTTCTAACTACCCAATCATAATAAAATTGAATAATGAAAACCTACCCATACAGGATTAAACTTAAATACAAAAAGATCTCCCAGGTTATCTAACCTTTAGTTACAAACATTCAAATGTGGAAATTAAATAAACTTCATTACAATCTTTAAACCAAAGTCTGATAATAAAACTATCAAAACTATTACAACTCTTCAGTATTTGGTCATCTTTCTTTTTCCCTTACTGGTGCTAGATACGTCACCCTTTTCAGCTTTAGCTGTAAGAAATTTTACAGGCAGGAGTGAGCAAACAAGGCCTACATGGAATAACAACAAGTAATTTTAAACTTTTACATCAATTGCCAATACTAGGCTCAATAGAACTGAACAATGTGTTCTATTAACTTTTTAAAAATTATAACATTCATTGAGGGTCTAATGACCATGAATCATGTCCACAGTTATAAGTAAATTTTCAACTTTAACTTTAACAGTCATAAGACTATAAGGGCTCCACGTACTTAGGGGGATCAACCCTCCGTACAATGTATTGTACACAACCATTTTAACGCTAAGCGTAAACCTCTAATAAAAGAGTTGTTCATCTCAGTATTTAGAATACAAGTCCGCACCAAAGTAAGTTTAGTTTAGATACATTACAAGGTAATTTAGAATTCAACGGTCATCAACTAAGGATTAGTTGAATACAAAAGAAATAACTGTATGCTATGGAATAATTGTAACACCCCCTTTCCCAAAAGGAAAAAGGGATGTCACACACAAACATAATAAACACAAACCTCTAATAAATCTCAAAATATCTCCAATAAAATTTAATACCAAATGTCACATACTCCAATTTAAATAGAAGAAACTCCACACTTTCATAATCTCTACTAATAAGAAATAAATACCAAAATGGTCCAAAACATCCAATTACAGAATCTTAGAAAAACCAAGTTTAATAATAATCTCAAAAGCTAATCTACTCATTTGGATCAAAGGTAGCTCTCATCCCACAAATCCTGATCACCCCTGATTACCTGTCGGAAAAAGAACACAGCATGTGTGACGCCCCCAAATCCAGGTACTTGAAACCCGAACTCGGTGCTTCACGATACCATTTCTATGAGCGGAATAATACTAATAATAATAACAATAATATAAATTTTCAAACTTAATTTACATATTATCAGAGTTTAGTTCCCAAGTACGAAACCTTTAAACATTCGTTACATGATAATAATAATAATAATATTTATTATCCTTATCATAAAGTCAGACTATTACATAGAATAGCTTAAACATTTAGTCAGCAACTTTCCCTTTTCCCTTGTTCTTGGCAGATCCTTCGGGTTGTTCACACTTAGCTGAAAACATTTAAAATTAAGCAAGAATGAGCATTCGAGTGCCCAGCAAGTAATAGAAATAATAATAGTTAACTGAAAGGATTAAATGTTTTCTTTGAAAAATACTTCTACAATGGATCAACAATTGTGAAGTAAGCTGAACCAATAATCAACAACATGTCATTTCGATTTCAAATTTTTGAAACTACGTATTGACTATAAATGAGAATCAGTTGACAGACTGTGAACATTATTTTCTATTTTCGAAAAGGTTTAAACAGAAATTTATCTGTAAACCGTCATTGCTTACGGGCACGGGGGTGATCAGCCCGTTATGCCCTGTATTGATCAATACTACATTGCTAGAACGATATTATCGTTCATCCTTTGTCCAACTTAGCGCATAAAAATTTCCCATAATTGGGATGTTCATAACAGTCTTTAATCCAAACCAAAAAAATTTGGTTGGATAACAGTAAAGTTTTATCTTGTTCAACAACAACTTTAAATTTTATGTCTAGCTGGATCAAATAGCTTAGACGATTTTTATTTCAATGTATACATACTAGGCAACTATAAGTATGTATCAATATGTGATAAAATATAATGATTATCCAAGTGGGAACACTTGTATAACCATGTTATAGAAATTAACGAACCGAATAAATAACTTGATCAATATTAACAGTATAAAGGAAATTGTACAACAATTATTGCTTAATAGCTTACTCATACAGAATCATTGCATAAGTATATACAAAGGTTGAAATATTTGAACAATTCAGATATTATCTTACGAATGTCCTTAGCATAAAGTAAATGCAAAGGGTTAGATACTTGCCTTGTTGGCTGCTTACACAACTTAGATATATCTTTTCTATCAAGTCCTATCATTAAATAGATCATTGTCTGATTAGAATAATATATCATATCATATAATATTGTTTATTGCAGTCAGCACATTCCTAATCACATTGTCACATAACTTTAACACCATTGAATCACAAATGATTCACTTATCAAGTCAATCTATCTAAGTCCAGATCAATTTCTGAAATATGTCAGTTTACTGACAACTTTATCAGGTAATTATCGAGTCTATGACTCTATACAGTTATACAATATCCACTTAGATATCTTAAACACCGATTATAACATTTTTCACGACCTTATAATAATTTTTAAATAATTATTATCATTTATCAAAATTTTTGAAATATCAGAATCATTATTAAATGATTTAAATATTAAACATTTCTATTATCATTAATATTTAATTAATAATAAACTATTAATGAAATATTAATTTATCATTATCCAAATATTAAAAGTTATTAATTACAACTTAAAATATTTTTAATTCACTTATATCCTTTTTAAATGATTTTTAAATAAATAAAACCATTTTTAAACTATTTATTTAATATAATTATTAAATAAATTTAATATCATTAATATTAAATTATTAATGAAATTATCCTTTAAATATTAAAAGTTATAGTTTATAACTTAAAATATCTTTAAATACTTTATTTTCATTTAAAATGATTATTATAATATTAAAATCATTTTTAAACTAAATTATTTAATATAATTATTAAATAACTTTAATATCATTAATAATAATTAATTAATGAAATTTACCTTTAAATATTAAGAGTTATATTTTATAACTTAAAATATTTTTAAATACCTTATTCTTATTTAAAATGATTTTTAATTTAATAAAATCATTTTTAATTCATTTATTTAATTTATTTAATAAATAACTTAATTATCATTAATATTAGTTTATTAATGAAAATTATCACATAATATTAAAAGTTATCAAAAATAACTTAAATTATTTTCTTATAGCATAATATAATTTTAAATGATTTTTCAAATATTAAAATCATTTTTAAATAATTTATTTAATATTATAATTAAATAAATTAAATACTTTTAATATTCCAAAAATATTAAATATTTATGAAATATATTTAAAATAATTAAAAACTAATTTTTAGAATTTAAAATAATTTTTAATAATTTATTTTGTATATTTAATAATTAAAAACTATTTTTTTCTATTTATTAATTAATTTCCGAAAATTAATTAATATCTGTCGCTAAAGACCACCTATAGCGACAGAACCGTCGCTATAGGTGTTCTTGGTGTTCTTCATACAACCCAAAAATTCATATGCAGTTGACGGGGTGCTCACTTTGACCAAACTTAATTTAGTGTGTGTTGTGTTTTTGGGTCTGCTGTTTGTCTGATCATGTAATACAAATACAAGACTACACGATCCAACAATAAACATCATCAAAACACGCATTACCAGCGAGATCTAGGCCCATGAACAAGCTGTCAGAGGCTGTTCTTCATTTCTGGGTTTCCCAGAAATGAAGAACAGTTCGTGTAGCCTACTTTGGGCTTCCACAACTTGTGATCTAGGTGATTCTTTAGTGATTTGAGAGGTCCAGGTTGTAGAACACATGTAAGTGTACAGATTTATCACCAAAAATTATCATAACAACAACGGATCTAGCCGGTAATATCCGGTCAACCTGTAAGACCCCGAAAATTTTTAAATAAAAAGGAATTTCCTTTATTTATTATTTTCAAATAGTAAGGGTGAATTTGATTAATGTGGTTAGTTATGGGTAAAATGCGCAAATATTTTAAATAAGCAGGTGGTTATAAAATATTCATTGTTGACGAGGAATATTCGTTTGGTCGTGGAATATTCTTGCTGTCGGGGAATATTCGTACGACGGCGCAGTCTTTTGTGGGCCCCATAACGGAAAGCGATTGGATGAAGAAAACGACAAATATAAGTTGTTTATAAATAACGGCGTAGTTGTTACCGTTAATACTGTTGGAATACCCGGTGGTTAAAACACAGTAATACGCGTTGTTGCACAGTAGCACACGGTATTGCACCAATTGTTGATTCTTACGTAAGAAGGCACTACTCAATAATGGTTACAGTAATTACTGTTCAGTATTTTATGTTATTGATTCAATAATTGCTGCATTGATATTTTATATTACTGTTGTTTCAATAATTGTCACTACACAGTATTTTTCATTATCGAAGCAATAATTCATATTATCTGAATAATATTATTTGATAACATTATTGGCAATGTCTAGAAAGTTCTGTCTAAGGAGAGGTTTGGTCACCTAATTGCGCGCCAATAAGGAGAAATTCTTATTGGAAAGCCCCCTCTTTCCTGGGAACGGCCTGGTTGCTAGTACTGTGATTCTGTAATATTATTTGTGAATAATTAAATTATTGATTTATATGATGAGGAAAATATTGATTTTATGTGGATATAGATGGAGAAAATTTTTAATGTGACAATTGTTGAAAATTAATATTTTATCTTTTTCTGATAAAATAATTCATTTAAATATATTATTTTAATAATATATTAACGGTGATATTTTTACGATGAATGTGGGATATATGAGTATATGAGGAGAAAGAATATTTTTGTTGTAATGAATATTAAAAACAGATTTTGTGTGTCGGTAGACCTGTTTCTTGACTGAAAATTTGATTATAGCCTGTAAAATCGCCTGTTTGTGGATTTCGGTCAATTTTTGTTTGGAATTTGGAAAAACTTCCTTCTGTAAAGTTGTGCAGAATTGAATTTCCTATAAAAACTCGCGAGATTCGAATTTTTTGGCAAAAGGGCTATTTATTATGAATTATTGAAGTTCCGGAGCTCCGAAATAATTGATTTTTGGAAGTTTTAATTGTTTTTAATAACAAAAACGTTTTTTACTTTTTTTTGGGCACAATTTGCACATGTTTAGTGGCTGAAATCAGAAGTCTAGTTGGGCGTATGAAAATTTTAATATAAATTAATATTTTATTAAATTTTCTGCTTTGGTGTTCTAAGCAATTTCCTATAAATAGGTGCTTAGGTTAGAATTGAAAATCACACCAGAAACTGAAGTTTTCTCTCTCTATATTATCGAGCGTATTCTTGTGAGTGTTTTGAGTATACTTTGAGTATTGCTATACGGTGAAAGTTCAAGTCATAGCCTATATCCGGTGTTTCAACCAGAAGTACTGTCTTTCGAGGTAAGGGATGTTATTTTCTTCTCAAATGATATTATTTCTTCAATATCATTATGTTGAAATGTTGGTTGGAACTTTTTATCAAATTTGGAACTTTTTCATGTCGGGGTTACTATTCATGAGTTACTATTCACGAGTTACTATTCATGAGTTACTATTCACGAGTTACTATTCACGAGTACTATTCACGAAGCGTGAAGATGTTTTTTTTGTGAAATTTCTATCTTTTGGTGTCGGAGTTACTATTCACGTATACGGCACTATTCACGTATACGCACTATTCACGAATACGACACTATTCACCGAAAAATGAAATTTCTTCTTTTTGTCCAAAATATCTATTCTGGATACTAGCTTTGATTGGATCTATGTTTTGATCATTCTTGAATTTTACTTCAGTATGATTATTTATGAAGTATTTTTGAAATCGGATTGTTTAAAGTACGAATCCTTAATACTTGTTATTTTGTTTCACTGGATTCGTTTTCTTTAAAATATTTTTCATCATCCTCAGTCCTAAATGATGGTGTTACTGAATATCTTTGGCCTGTAGTGCAAAGATGGTTGATTTTATTATGAATATCTTTGGCTCGTAATGCAAAGATGTACAGGTGTTGAGATGAACATGAATAATTGATGAATATCTTTGGCCTGTAGTGCAAAGATGAACAGGTGTTTAGATGAACATGACCGACTGATGAATATCTTTGGCCTGTTGTGCAAAGATGAATATTTGATTTGATTTGAGATATATATTGATTGATGTTACAGGGATAAATATTGATGATGGACTTTTAAATTCATAGATGTTAGTAGATTTTATTCTCTACTTAACTCTTCTAATGAATTGTTGTTTCCGCTGCAGTTGTTGATCTAAAACTTGTTGTCTATTGTATTCTATCAGATTTTTCCCTGTTGAAGACTAACGATAATTTGTTGTATATTATCTTAGTCATAATATTCTTTACTGGGCTAGTTGAGCTCACCCTTTTCCTTGTTGTTCCATTTTTCTCAGGAGGCGAGAATGTAGCGAGTACTAGTCGGGGTATGGAATGAAGGTTCTAGAGAGAGTTGTTTAGTAGTCCTCACCATTTTTTGTAAAATTATGTATCAATAATTATGATGGGGATTTATTTGCATGTGGATATTGTCTAGATGATAATATTTGTATTCAAACTCACAGCTTATGGGTTGTAAAAGTTGTAGTTGTTTCTGTACCATGTATTTGACAACTCAGAATGGGTTGGGTGGAATGGACCTATTTTGGGGGTGTCACACAACCACTGACAGAAATAAACTCCAAAATTTTCTGGAAAAATTTCCAGAAACCAAAACCGTGATCGACCGAGCTACTTTGACCATCCACAGTGTTCGATCTAGTACTTATTTCAGGGATCTAATAGTCTTAACCTACAGTCCATATATCATTCTACAACTTTAATACCACAACAGAAGCCAAACAACTAACATCAACAAGATCTGGGCCGTTGAACTTTCTGTCAGACGAATCTGGGCAAGTTCTTGACTACCCAGAAAGTTCCGGTCAATGCCGGTCAACGGTATTTGACTGTGAATAACTTGCAATATATTACTGATTTTGGCCTGATTCTTGCTCCAGATTAAAGACCACATATCAAGTTACACATAAAAACTTTTAGAACACAAAAATAATTAAAGTCCACAGAGATATAAAGCCTGACATTTTCTTGTCAGTCAACAAGAAAAATTTTCCAGATTTTTCTAAAACTCAAATCCGAAGATTTTGATGTTATGGATTTATCTAAAACCAACCCAGATCATCATAATAACTTATAAGAAACATGTTTTAACAACAAAACACAAGATCTAACGACAGATCATTGGACAGAATTAATGGCTAGGGTTTATACCTTTCTTTGATTAATTTCTGATTTTGGCTACTAATTTGTTATGGAATTTCGTGGGGCTGTGTTTGGAGACTAAAATGCTTGATATTTTCAGAGGTTTTAGTGAGAGAGAGAATTGGTTAAGTGTTGGACAAAATTTTAGTGAACAATGCAATTTTCTCTCTCCTTCAATCCTTAAATAGACAAACTTGATGATTGTATTGGCTGAAAATAGAGCTGAATGCTGTCAATTAGAGCATGTGGGGTTGTTGGGTTTGGCCACCAACTTCCCCTAAATGTCAAAACCTATCATTAGCCAAAATAATGGAACTAGGGGCAATTTGGTCATTTGTATTTCTAATTTAATGGTATTCTTGGCATTTGACAAACCCTTAGGGTTTGACCCTTTGGGTTTAACTCTAAGGTTTATTACATAGTATTTGTAAGATTTAGCAATTAGGGTTTGCACACAGAAAAAATTAAATAAAAATTAAATAAATTTTAGTTTCTTAAATTTTGAAATTAGGATTTCCTAATTAAGATTAATTATCTAATTACATATACAGGAACATTAAGGTATTATAACGTACTTAACTTTACCACTTGAATAATTAGCGCTTAAAATTAGCAATTAGGGTTCAAAGAAATATCGGTTAGGGTTTCGATTTCTAAATTAGAGTTTCGTGGCAAAATTAGGGTTTCGACAAAATTAGGGTTTTTCCTAATTAGCGTTCTATGAAGTAATACGTAAACATACATCATATAACACAGATATTTAATAATCTTAAATTTCCCATTTAAATTGATAAATAGGGTTAAATCAATTAATGCTAGGGTTTGGTCAATATACCATAATTGACCATCCATCAACAGTATAATTTTTACAGTACATATTTATAGCACTGAAAAATTAAAATATTATAATATTATAATATTATTATCATTCCTTGATTAAAACCCAAAATTAGGGTTTGGATTCCATATCTGATTTTATCCGCCATAATTAACCTTATAATTAAGTTAAAATGATTTACTTAATAACTTGAACAAAATTCTTATAATAAAATAATTATTATAATTATTCAAAAATCATTTCATGTATTATTTGAATAATATAAACATATAATTTCATGGAAAAATAATTAATTAAAATATTTCTAATATAGAATTAATTACTATAAGAATATCATTTATAATAACCAATATTTCTAGAATAAATTTATTTACAATTATTAATGTAATAAATAAATTTTATTTATCACACATATAATTATAATTACACATTACCTTGTCACATATCATTCATATTTATTTTAAATAATAAAAAAAAATTATACGCAAAATTTATGATTTATTTATATAGAAAATATCGGGTTATCACATTCACCCTCCCTTATAAAGATTCCGTCCCCGGAATCTCCACTTTAAAACCTATACCTACCAGGGTACATGACATTCACAATCGCTGCAGGCAAATGTCGATCAACTTTGATCAGATTGATCTTTAACTATTTACTTAAAGCTTGTCTTTCTGATAATACGGAAATTTGATTTCTAAAGAAACTCAAATTCCTCCTTCAAAATTTCCTTATAAAATAATTTACTATAAATAGGAAAATCATATATAAGAAAATAAAAGTTATAAGAAAAGTACCTGGAGTTCCACTGCCAGCTGCCACCGTGTCTTGGACTGTCATGTTGAAGACTCGTGCGGTAGATTTCGTCGGCTTGCTGGATGAAGTTGGTCCCGTGATTGCCAAAGTTCCGTCGCTTTTCCCCATGTTCACACTTGTTGCCTTCGCTTTCCTTTTCGAACAGTCTTTCACCTTATGCTCCTTTGATCTGCACAGAAAACACCCACCAATTGTCTTAGAATTGGGGCAGTTGGGAGAGATATGACCCTCCTACCCGCACTTGAAACATGCAAATTTTCCCTTTAGACATTCTCCTAAATGATTTTTCCCACAGTTACCGCATTGCACCATCGGCCTTTTCTTTACACCTTCTTGTTTTACCTCCACCCCACCAAAGTTGTTTCCTTTCCTCTTATCACTCTTATTCCCAGTACTTGCTTCCACCTTCCCAGTTCCCTCAACCTTACCCTTATTCCTTCTTTCTTTGTTGTAGAGGCTCATGGCCTCACTCCCTTCCTCAGCAATAAGTGCTTTCTCCATGAGTGCTGCAAATGTAGGGATTTGCAACACTGCCACCTTGTTGTAGAGCCAGGGTTTTAATCCCAGCTCAAACCTTCTCATTTTTCTAGCCTCCGTATTGACTTGATGCGGGGCGAACCTAGCCAATTCATTAAATTTTGTGGCATATTCCGCAACAGACATATTCTCTTGTTTTAATTCAAGAAATTTTACTTCCATTCTAGCCTGCATACTAGATGAAAAATAGTTTTCGAAAAATAGGGTTTTAAACCTTTTCCAAGCAACTACACCTTCCCCAGCCCTTGCCTGATTAGCTTCCCACCAAAAATTTGCTTCACCCTTCATCATATAGGCAGCAAAAGCCGTCTTCTGCTCCTCAGCTACCCTAGCTATTACAAACGCCTTTTCTATTTCTTTAACCCAAGTTTGGGCTTCTACAGGGTCAGTTGTACCTCTAAATTCGGGAGGTCCTACAGCTTTGAAGTCCTTGAAGTTTGCTAAGCGATTGTCCTGTTGGTTCCCAGCGGCTGCCGTTCCTTGTTGCATGGCTTGAGCTATCATATTTGCAAATTGTTGCATTGGATTTGGTTGTGGTTGTCCTTCAACGTTGTTGACAGATTCTTATGCCCTTTGATTACGGGTTTATCGTCGAGGCGGCATTATTTGGTTAAATAAAACATAATTTAACTTACATTCTAAACCTTATCATATAAGTTTAATATATTAAACTTGTTTCATTACTCAAACATGAGTTCATTTCCATTAATTCAAAATAATTTACATAACACAGCCCATAATACTATCCCTTAGTGACCACAAGAGTCGAGATTTACAACTTTGATTAACACAAAAGTTGAGAATATTACATTACACAAACATACTAAGCACACATATAATATTAAACAAACCTACACCACAGAACTTATACTACCTATTCACTACGCCTTTTTCTTGATCGAGGACAACTTTTTGCTTGATGAACTTCTATCCCACAGATAAAACAAACATACTGCTCAGAATTGGGACACTGAGGAGAAAAATGTCCCCCATGTCCGCAATTGTAGCAAACATTTTCGCCTTTCCTGCACACGCCTTCATGTTTCTTGTCACAGTTTGTACACTTTTCTATGTGTTTAAAGTTCCCTTGGTTGTTATCAGGATTACGATCATTCATTTTTCTTTTTCCCTTCTGGTTCGGAGCTGCACTTGACTTGTTGCTTTTAGCTCCTATTTGGTCAATTTGTATTTTAAGCTTATCTTGTTCTTCCATTGTTTCAATTAATGCTTTTCGCAGTTGACTATTTAGTAATTTTTCTATTTCCCATAACTGTTCAAAAGAGGAAACCTGGTCCCGCAGATTCTGCACTTCGGTTGATGCTTGGTCAGCTCCAACTTCAGTATTTGAATCACTATCGGTTAGTTCTACCATTTCTGGATCTGGTACGACATTCTCTACAATAACCATTTCATCGAGGTTGCTTTCGCTTTGAGCCTCTATTTCAGCTATTGGCTTTGATATCGGCTTCTTCTTTACGATCCAAGGGTATCCTAATGCTTTTTCACCTGACATCTACACACACAAATTATCCTGATTAGCATAGAATATATACACATAACACATAAAGGTTTTATATAAGTTATCTTTTAGTTTGTTTGACGATGAATTTATCCGATTCAGCAATTTTAAACTCTATATGAGTTATTTGTATTTTCAATGTTTCCCTCTGTTCTAAGGTTATAGCCTAAGGTCTATCCCACATAAGGTTTCTAACCCTATAGCTCTGATACCATTCTATGACGCCCCCAAATCCAAGTACTTGAAACCCGAACTCGATGCTTCACGATACCATTTCTATGAGCGGAATAATACTAATAATAATAACAATAATATAAATTTTCAAACTTAATTTACATATTATCAGAGTTTAGTTCCCAAGTACGAAACCTTTAAACATTCGTTACATGATTATAATAATAATATTTATTATCCTTATCATAAAGTCAGACTATTACATAAAATAGCTTAAACATTTAGTCAGCAACTTTCCCTTTTCCCTTGTTCTTGGCAGATCCTTCGGGTTGTTCACACTTAGCTGAAAACATTTAAAATTAAGCAAGAATGAGCATTCGAGTTCCCAGCAAGTAATAGAAACAATAATAGTTAACTGAAAGGATTAAATGTTTTCTTTGAAAAAAACTTCTACAACGGATCAACAGTTGTGAAGTAAGCTGAACCAATAATCAACAACATGTCATTTCGATTTCAAATTTTTAAAACTACGTATTGACTATAAATGAGAATCAGTTGACAGACTATGAACATTATTTTCTATTTTCGAAAAGGTTTAAACAGAAATTCATCTGTAAACCGTCATTGTTTACGGGCACGGGGGGTGATCAGCCCGTTATGCCCTGTATTGATCAATACTACATTACTAGAACGATATTATCGTTCATCCTTTGTCCGCCTTAGCGCATAAAAATTTCCCATAATTGGGATGTTCATAACAGTCTTGGATCCAAACCAAAATAATTTGGTTGGATAACAGTAAAGTTTTATCTTGTTCAACAACAACTTTAAATTTTATGTTTAGCTGGATCAAATAGCTTAGACGATTTTTATTTCAATGTATACATACTAGGGAACTATAAGTATGTATCAATATGTGATAAAATATAATGATTATCCAAGTGGGAACACTTGTATAACCATGTTATAGAAATTAACGAACAGAATAAATAACTTGATCAATATTAACAGTATAAAGGAAATTGTACAACAATTATTGCTTAATAGCTTACTCATACAGAATCATTGCATAAGTATATACAAAGGTTGAAATATTAGAACAATTCAGATATTATCTTATGCATATCCTTAGCATAAATTAAATGCAAAGGGTTAGATACTTGCCTTGTCTGTTGCTTACACAACTTAGATATATCTTTTCTATCAAGTCCTATCATTAAATAGATCATTGTCTGATTGGAATAATATATCATATCATATAATACTGTTTATTGCAGTCAGCACATTCCTAATCCAATTGTCACATAACTTTAACACCATTGAATCACAAATGATTCACTTATCAAGTCAATCTATCTAAGTCCAGGTCAATTTCTGAAATATGTCAGTCTACCGACAACTTTATCAGGTAATTATCGAGTCTATGACTCTATACAGTTATACAATATCCACTTAGATATCTTAAACACCGGTTATAACATTTTTCACGACCTTATAATAATTTTTAAATAATTATTATCATTTATCATAATTTTTGAAATATCAGAATCATTATTAAATGATTTAAATATTAAACAATTCTATTATCATTAATATTTAATTAATAATAAACTATTAATGAAATATTAATTTATCATTATCCAAATATTAAAAGTTATTAATTACAACTTAAAATATTTTTAATTCACTTATATCCTTTTTAAATGATTTTTAAATAAATAAAACCATTTTTAAACTATTTATTTTCTATAATTATTAAATAAATTTAATATCATTAATATATCATTAATATTAAATTATTAATAAAATTATCCTTTAAATATTAAAAGTTATAGTTTATAACTTAAAATATCTTTAAATACTTTATTTTCATTTAAAATGATTATTATAATATTAAAATCATTTTTAAACTAAATTATTTAATATAATTATTAAATAACTTTAATATCATTAATAATAATTAATTAATAAAATTTATCTTTAAATATTAAAAGTTATATTTTATAACTTAAAATATTTTTAAATACCTTATTCTTATTTAAAATGATTTTTAATTTAATAAAATCATTTTTAATTCATTTAATAAATAACTTAATTATCATTAATATTAATTTATTAATGAAAATTATCACATAATATTAACAGTTATCAAAAATAACTTAAATTATTTTTTTATACCATAATATAATTTTAAATGATTTTTCAAATATTAAAATCATTTTTAAATAATTTATTTAATATTATAATTAAATAAATTAAATACTTTTAATATTCCAAAAATATTAAATATTTATGAAATATATTTAAAATAATTAAAAACTAATTTTCAGAATTTAGAATAATTTTTAATAATTTATTTTATATTTTTAATAATTAAAAACTATTTTTTTTCTATTTATTAATTAATTTCTGAAAATTAATTAATATTTGTCGCTAAATACCACCTATAGCGACAGAACCGTCGCTATAGGTGTTCTCGGTGTTCTTCATACAACCCATAAATTCATATACAGTTGACGAGGTGCTCACTTTGACCAAGCTTAATTTAGTGTGTGTTGTGTTTTTGGGTCTGCTGTTTGTCCGATCATGTAATACAAATACAAGACTACACGATCCAACAATAAACATCATCAAAACATGCATTACCAGCGAGATCTAGGCCCATGAACAAGCTGTCAGAGGCTGTTCTTCATTTCTGGGTTTCCCAGAAATGAAGAACAGTTCATGTAGCCTACTTTGGGCTTCCACAACTTGTGATCTAGGTTATTCTTTAGTGATTTGAGAGGTCCAGGTTGTAGAACACATGTAAGTGTACAGATTTATCACCAAAAATTATCATAACAACAACGGATCTAGCCGGTAATATCCGGTCAACCATGAAAGAAATAAACTCCAAAATTTTTTGGAAAAATTTCCAGAAACCAAAACCGTGATCGACCGAGCTACTTTGACCATCCACAGTGTTCGATCTATTACTTATTTCAGGGATCTAATAGTCTTAACCTACAGTCCATATATCATTCTACAACTTTAATACCACAACAGAAGCCAAACAACTAACATCAACAAGATCTGGGCTGTTGAACTTTCTGTCAGACGAATCTGGGCAAGTTCTTGACTGCCCAGAAAGTTCCGGTCAATGCCGATCAACGGTATTTGACTGTGAATAACTTGCAATATATTACTGATTTTGGCCTGATTCTTGCTCCAGATTAAAGACCACATATCAAGTTACACATAACAACTTTTAGAACACAAAAATAATTAAAGTCCACAAAGATATAAAGCCTGACATTTTCTTGTCAGTCAACAAGAAAAATTTTCCAGATTTTTCTAAAACTCAAATCCGAAGATTTTTATGTTATGGATTTATCTAAAACCAACCCAGATCATCATAATAACTTATAAGCAACATGTTTTAACAACAAAACACAAGATCTAATGACGGATCATTGGACAAAATTAATGGCTAGGGTTTATACCTTTCTTTGATTAATTTCTGATTTTGGCTTCTGATTTGTTATGGAATTTCGTGGGGCTGTGTTTGGAGACTGAAATGCTTGATATTTTCAGAGGTTTTAGTGAGAGGGAGAATTGGTTAAGTGTTGGACAAAATTTTAGTGAACAATGCAATTTTCTCTCTCCTTCAATCCTTAAATAGACAAACTTGATGTATGTATTGGCTGAAAATAGAGCTGAATGCTGTCAATTAGAGCATGTGGGGTTGTTGGGTTTGGCCACCAACTTCCCCTAAATGTCAAAACCTATTATTAGCCAAAATAATGGAACTAGGGGCAATTTGGTCATTTGTATTTCTAATTTAATGGTATTCTTGGCATTTGACAAACCCTTAGGGTTTGACCCTTAAGGTTTAACCCTAAGGTTTATTACATAGTATTTGTAAGATTTAGCAATTAGGGTTTGCACACAAAAAAATTAAATAAAAATTAAATAAATTTTAGTTTCTTAAATTTTGAAATTAGGATTTCCTAATTAAGATTAATTATCTAATTACATATACAGGAACATTAGGGTATTATAACGTACTTAACTTTACCACTTGAATAATTAGCGCTTAAAATTAGCAATTAGGGTTGAAAGAAATGTCGGTTAGGGTTTCGATTTCTCAATTAGAGTTTTGCGACAAAATTAGGGTTTCGACAAAATTAGGGTTTTTCCTAATTAGTGTTTCATGAAGTAATACGTAAACATACATCATATAACACAAATATTTAATAATCTTAAATTTCCCATTTAAATTGATAAATAGGGTTAAATCAATTAATGCTAGGGTTTGGTCAATATACCATAATTGACCATCCATCAACAATATAATTTTTACAGTACATATTTATAGCACTGAAAAATTAAAATATTATAATATTATAATATTATTATCATTCCTTGATCAAAACCCAAAATTAGGGTTTGGATTCCATATCTGATTTTATCCGCCATAATTAACCTTATAATTAAGTTAAAATGATTTACTTAATAACTTGAACAAAATTCTTATAATAAAATAATTATTATAATTATTCAAAAATCATTTCATGTATTATTTGAATAATATAAACATATAATTTCATGGAAAAATAATTAATTAAAACATTTCTAATATAGAATTAATTACTATAAGAATATCATTTATAATAACCAATATTTCTAAAATAAATTTATTTACAATTATTAATGTAATAAATAATTTTATTTATCACACATATAATTATAATTACACATTACCTTGTCACATATCATTCATATTTATTTTAAATAATAAAAAAAATTTATACGCAAAATTTATGATTTATTTATATAGAAAATATCGGGTTGTCACAGCATGAGCCAATTGCCTAGTATGGATATGAAGATGAATAAATATATCACAATAAGTAATGAATCTAAAAGAGTTTAATGAATGAACATATGTGAATTACAAACGAAATACGAATAGATAAAAATTTGAGAGTTTATTTACAAATGACTAACACTATAAATCGAATAATTATAGCCCAAAGAATCCCAAACAAATAAGGCTGAATCAAATGGTTGTAAGATAACAATTTCATACTGAGCTCAAAATACAAATAGCCAAAGGATAACAAAATACATCGGTACCATGATGTATACAAATCAAATTGGATAGTACGCATGACACATACGTCACTAATCAAATTATGCTATTTAAGGCGTTATGCTATTTAAGGATTATGCTCTTGATCCTTTCCGTATATATATATATATATATATATTCGAATTAATCAGTTGCTGCAGGTTTATATATATAAATAGGTAACATGTTAATAATTATATAAATATATACATATATTAACGAAAATATAACCTACATGATCAAGAATATATATATATATATATATATATATATATATATATATATATATATATATATATATATATATAATATACGAATCTGACACATATATATGAAAGTAATGCCTGCAGGATAACACACACACACACACACACACACACACACACATATATATATATATATATATATATATATATATATATATATATAAACGCAATTTTATATATATATATATATATATATATATATCATATATCTAAATTATAAATCAAAATTTCATTAACAAATTCAACTAATCAAACGGCATAATAAAATTTTAAAATAAATTACAAATACAACAAAAATATAGATTGTAGTTAAAGTAGCAAAATAATTATTTTGTATTCCAAAATAGTCCAATAATTACCTTTGAGAAGAAGAATATGGTGAATAAAGTTTAAAGATCTTGCTCTCAAACCCTTTTGCAATCCCAGTCACGTTCTCTCGCTCCCTCTTGCGCCTCTTCCTTTTCTTCTGTTCTATTATCACAACTCCTCATACGTAATAAAGTATAACTAGGTTTTAGCTATTTAATTATTAATTAATATGTTTTATTAACTCCCTTAATTTTATTAGGATTTAAAATTACACAATTAAAAATTTGACCCAATTAATTAAAAGACCCAATTAATGTAATATAATTTATTATGGTCCAATAAATTAAATAGAATCTGACTCAAACATAAGGAAAGCCCAATTAAATATTTTAAAGCTTACTTAATTATTTTATTATTATTTTAGTGGGTATTACAATAATCATAACTGAATCGATATTTGTAAATTAATATCATGCTTTAGGAATAATCTAATAGCATAAATATTGAATAATCTTAACATAATTTGCTTTGAACAATATTAAGTCAAAGTTATTGATAATTGGATACCAAGCATGCATAATGAATAGTAATTTGAACGATAAAGTTGTTCAGCACTAGAATATTAAAATATAGCGATTTGCATGCTAAATAACAAGTTACATATAAAAGAAACTTACTCAATACTAAATAAACGATTTAGAATACTTGCATCCCTATGAACAATTAGATTCAAGAGCTTTCTCAATAATAAACCATCTAGCTCTACGAAAGTGTAGAGTTAGCCACTTGTATAATTGAATTTTAATTAAAAACAATAATGTACTCAACAAAATTGAACTTGCACAATGAAGTTTTTTAGAGTTAGAAAACTTGCATAAACAACTAACTCAATGAATGTATGGAGTTAGAAAACTTGCTCAAAGGAGTTTAAATATTCGCACAATTATAAAAGTAGAGTTAGAGAACTTGCCTTTAGCACAAGCTAACCCTTACCACTTGAATCTCAATACCCTATATATATGTCATCATGACATAATTAGTCATTACCAACATTTTATATCTATATAAACAAATATATACATCATGTAGGTTAAATTACCAATTCACATAATCAAACTATGTTAATACTAGTTAACCCTTGATAACATGCTCATTCATAGTTTAATACTACTGAAATCATCATTTAACATTCCTATTATTAACACATAACATTTATTTTTAAACTTTGTGTAATAAACTAAAACTGTCAGAATATTCTGCTAACTCGCGCTGCGGCGCTACAGTTTACACTGTGGTTGGCGCTGCGGTGTGGCGCCGGATGTGACGCCCCCAAAATAGGTATACAACACCCATTTTGAGTCGTCAAAATACATGGTACAGAAACAACTACAACTACAACTTTATTAATACAACATAAAAACTGTGAGTTTAAATACAAATATTGTCATCTAGACAATATACACACTCAAATAAGTCCTCATTACAATTATTGATACATTATTTTACAAAAATAGTGAGGACTACTAAAACGACTTTCTAGAACCTTCATTCCATACCCCGACTAGTATTCGCTACATTCTCGCCTCCTGAGAAGAAAATGGAACAAAAAGAAAAAGGGTGATCTCAACTAGCCCAGTAAAGAATATTATGACTAAGATAATATAGAACAAATTATCGTTAGTTTTCAACAGGGAAAAATTTGATAAAATACAATAGACAATAAGTTTTAGATTAATATTCGCAGCGGAAATAATAATTCATTAGAAGAGTTAAGTAGAGAATGAAATCTACTATCTTCTATATATGAATTTAAAAGTTTATCATCGATATTTTATCCCTGTAACATCAATCAATATATATCTAAAATCAAATATTCATCTTTGCACTACAGGCCAAAGATATTCATTAGTTGGTCATGTTCATCTAAACACCTGTTCATCTTTGTACTACAGGCCAAAGATATTCATCAGAAATCATTCATCTTTGCACTACATGCCAAAGATATTCAGTAATATCATCATTTAGGACTGAGGATGATGAAAAATATTTTAAAGAAAACGAATCCAGTGAAACAAAATAACAAATATTAAAGATTCGTATTTTTGTTTAGTTTCTTGAATTCGAATAATATGTTTATTAGGAATATGAAAACTAACAACCTTAAGAAAACAATTAATTTTAGCATGATGAGTAGTTAACCAATCAATCCCTAAAATCACGTCAAATGTAAGTATCTTTAAAGAGATAAGGTCAACAGGTAAGGTGATGGTGCCAACTTGGATCAAACAAGATTTATAAACAGTGGATGTGATGAAAGTTTCTCCTAACGGAGTCTCCATAGATAAATCAAAGTCTAATTTCTCCGGAGTCAAGTTTAAACATTGAGCACAAGCAAGAGAAATAAATGAATAGGTAGCACCGGTATCTAGTAAGGTATAAACTTTGCATGAATTTATGATTAGCTTACCCGTGATCACCTCGTTTTGGTTCCTCGCATGTTGACCAGTCACGACAAATGCTCTTCCAGGAACCATTGACTTTGACTTTTCTGGGACAGCCTTTTGAGTCACCATCCCCACTGGACTTGGTTTCACTACAGTGCAATCTCGAGCGATATGTCCTTCATTTCCACAATTATAAAATACCTTAAACTATTATGGGTAGTTTGGGCTGATATGTCCTTCTTTTCCACACTTATAGCATATGACCGGTGGTCGTTCTCCTCCCTTGGAACCAGTTGCTGCTGGTGCTAACGTCTTCGTATTGTCATTGTTGAATCTCCTCTTTTTAAAATCTCCTCCCGACTAGCTTCTTATATTCTCATGGCCATGATTACCACCAGAGTGGTTGTCGCTCTTGTCCGTATTTTTCTTTCTCCGCTGGTTATCGTTGTTTTAATGACTGCTATCACTGGTATGATCATGGTTGTGGTCCCTCGGTTGACCGTACTCGTTATCTCGCTCTAATAATTGAGCCCTGTTGACAACATCTGGAATAGAGAGAAAATTTATGATGAAATGAGATATTGACGTATGTCAGGTTTTAAACCTCTCAGAAACATCCGCGTCATACGTTCCTCATTCTCCACCAAATGAGGTGCAAACCTGGATAACTCCGCGAAATTCGCCTCGTACTGGGACACCGTCATATTGTTTTGTTCCAATCTAATAAACTCTACCTCCTTCATATGACGAAAACTTTTAGGAAAGTATTTGTCATTGAACAGTTTCTGAAATGTCTCCTAAGACATGCTGAGCGCGGCTGGATGGGTACATTTCACAGATTTCCACCAGTAATCTGCCTCATTATGGAACATAAAAGTGGCGAATGGAACTTTCTGTTCCTCTGTGCATCCCAAGACATCGAATATCTTGGTAATTTGTTTGACCCCCGTCTCCGCCTTAATCAGATCCGGCTTTCCCCAGAATTTTGGTGGTCCCAACTCTTTGAACTGCTTGGTTGTGACCAGCTGTACGTTGCCATTGTTTCTTACTATATTTTGAATAGGAATCTCCTTCGTCTGGTTTTGCATGAATCGCAAAAAGCTTCTAAACATCTCATCATTCATTGTCTGCTCAGTGGTGTTGTTTATAGGAGGAACCTTGCCAGCCTATCGCACGTTCTCCTCATTGGTGAGCAAAGGTGTCTCCACGGTCTCATTTACTCCACGGTTAACATTCTAAGTTGTCATTCTCAAATAATGCCATAAAACAAGGGTTAATTTAATAAATTAACATATCACATAATATTCTTATATTATGACCGACCAACAAATAAGCTTAGGTAGGACACACTAGCGAAGGATTTACTCGTCTCTCCCCTCCTAGTTCTATTCTGCGATCTCCGCCAGAGATCATATCCCTAAGCTCTGATACCAACTGTGACGCCACCAAAATAGGTATACAACACCCATTCTGAGTTGTCAAAATACATGGTACAGAAACAACTACAACATTATTGATACAACATAAAAACTGTGAGTTTAAATATAAATATTGTCATCTAGATAATATCCACACTCAAATAAGTCCTCATTATAATTATTGATAAATTATTTTTAAAAAAATGGTGAGGACTACTAAAACGACTTTCTTGAACCTTCATTCCATACCCCGACTAGTACTCGCTACATTCTCGCTTCCTGAGAAGAAAAATGGAACAAAAAGAAAAAGGGTGAGCTCAACTAGCCCAGTAAAGAATATTATGACTAAGATAATATAGAACAAATTATCGTTAGTCTTCAATAGGGAACAATTTGATAAAATACAGTAGACAACAAGTTTCGGATCAATATTCGCAGCGAAAATAATAATTCATTAGAAGAGTTAAGTAGAAAATGAAATCTATTATCTTCTATATATGAATTTAAAAGTTCATCACTGATATTTTATCCCTGTAACATCAATCAATATATATCTGAATCAAATATTCATCTTTGCACTACAGGCCAAAGATATTCATCAGTTGGTCATGTTCATCTAAACACCTGTTAATCTTTGCACTACGGGCCAAAGATATTCATCAGAAATCATTCATCTTTGCACTATAGGCCAAAGATATTCAGTAATATCATCATTTAGGACTGAGGATGATGAAAAATATTTTAAAGGAAACGAATCCAGTGAAACAAAATAACAAATATTAAAGATTCGTATTTCGGTTTATCCATGTCCAAAAATATCTTATAAATAATCATAGTGGAGTAAAATTCAAGAATGATCAAAACATGGATATAATCAAAGCTAGTATCCATAATAGATATTTTTGACAAAAAGAAGAAAATTTCATTTATCGGTGAATAGTGCTGTATTCGTGAATAGCAGTATACGTGAATAGTACCGTATACGTGAATAGTAATCTCGACACAAAAAGTTCCAAATTTGATAAAAAGTTCAAACCAATATTTTGGCATAATGATATGGAAGAAAATAATATCATTTAAGAAGAAAATAACATCCCTTATCTCGAAAAGACAGTACTTCTGACTAGAATACTGAATATAGTGCTGAAGGGAACTCGCATTGTGAGACCCCAGATTTTATAAATAAAGATTTAATTTTCTCGAAATAATTTTTTTTATATTATGGTGTTGATTTGATGTAATGTTATAGTTGTGGGTAATATTTACAAATTTTACAAAGTAAGCAAGTGGTTATATAATATTCGATTGGTCGGGAAATATTCTTTTATTCGGGAATATCCGTACAACGGTACAATCATTGGTGGACCCCGCAAAGAAATTATTGTCGGATAGAGAAAATGACAAAAATACTTTATAAAAATAACGACGGAAGTTTTACCGTTAACTGTTGAAACACCCGGTGCTAAAAGTACAGTAATACGCGTGGTTGCATAGTAGTACAGGGTATTAATTATTGATGCTTATGTGAGAAGCCACTCAGTATTGTTCAATTGGGTATTTGGGACACTTTTCCTGTCAAAATACTATTCACGAGTTACTATTCATGAGTTACTATTCACAAGTTACTATTCATGAGTTACTATTCACAGGGTATTATTGATCACCTGTAAAATATATTTCTTTTCGGTCTAAATTATTTTTGGGTACAATATTATTCCATGAGGAGATGTGCTAATTTTTCAGACCGTTGGTTGAAGATGTAATAGTAAATCAATATGGACCGCTAGTGGAAAGTTATAATAGTGAATCAATATGGATCGTTGGTTTAAAGTTTTAATAGTAAATCAGTATGGACCGTTGCTTTAAGTTTTAATAGTAAACCAATATGTATTGTCTGTTTCAAGTAAATCAATCTGGACCGTTCATAAGTTAGTTACTATGCAGTCTATTCTTCTATAAATAGAAGCTCATTCCTTCATTATTTCTTACGAATTTACTGAAACTCTAGAGAGAAAAGTTATATAGAAACTATAGAAAAGTATTCTGCTACTTCCCTACTCTTATATTCAATTTCTTTTACGGTAAGGGGTATTATTTCTTTTGTATTCATGAAGAGAATTTCTGTTATTCCATTATTTATTATTCTATTGGAATAACCTATATACGCGGGCTACCCTATACTTGGTGAAATTCTTCTGTTATTTCATTATTTATTATTCTGTCAGAATATCCTGTCTGTGCGTTTACGCCGGACCTGGTTCCATTATTTATTATTCTGTCGGAATATCTTGTCTGTGCATTTACGCCGAACCTGGTTCCATTCTTTTATTATTCTGTTGGAATATCCTGTCTGTGCGTTTTACGCTGGACATGGTTCCGTTATTTATTATTCTGTTGGAATAACCTGCATGTGCGGTCTATCGCATGCATGGTGATTTCTTTTGTTATTCCATTTGTCGACGTCGAGATTTTTGGGTGTCCCTTTCCGTTACTTGTTCTTTGGTGTTCTCATTTTAGGTGAGATTTGTTTGAAAAAATAAGTGAAAAAGGTCCGACATGTATAATGTCGACGATGGGACTGTTAAGAGTCGCCAGTTGATTTTTTAAATGGTTGTACCAACACAACCGAGAAAAGGTTTGCATATTGACCAAGTGATGTGACACTGATATATGGGTCGACGATATCGAGATTCATTTAGGGTCCGGGGACTTGGTTATGCGGGGGAAAGGTGTTAGGCACCCCCCGACATCCGTGTTACCACGGTGACCGCCTCTTTTCAAGGAACTATTATCTAAGTGTGTGTGTGTGTGGGTCAATGTGCTATTATATGAAAGTTGTGCGAGGCCTCGTTCGAACCTATATACACAGAGTTTGAATTTATATAAAAATTTAGTTTTTAGCAAGATATGGCAATGATGTTTTATAAAAGAGGTTTTTCAAACGCTGATGCTCAATAGGAATTGAGACCTTTTACACTCCCATTTTTATTAAGTGATCAACTTGATTGATTTTATTTGACGAATGCGAAGCATTCGTACGAAAAATAATACATCCAAAAATAATGCCGACTTCCTCGTGGGTATGGAAACCATATGAGGAAATATAGATATCGCAGAATAATTTACAAGCTGCTTACAGCTGAAAATGTCCATCACAGGAATCGAATCTAGATCCAATGAAATGAATCTGTGATCACATGATTCCTAGGCGCACAGAATATTATAATTTGTATAACAGCAATATGCAGGTATATATATAAAAGCAGTAAATATATATATACAGACAGGATCACCAACCACGAAGCACCTCCATAGGGGATAAAGTTGTAAATGCGGTCAACTGCCACGAAGTAAACTCCAGGCAGGACTAAATGTAAAGAAAGCTGTAATAGCGATCAACTGCCACGAAGAGAACTCCAGGCAGGACAAGATAAATAAATAAATAAATAAATATATATATATATATATATATATATATATATATATATATATATATATATATATATATATATAAAAGCGGGTAAACGCACCAGACCGAAGTCTAGGCTCATCGAACAAAGTCTGACACACAGTTGATATATATAAGTATATATATATATATATATATACAAAACCTCATCAGAGCTTCTCTCTCTAGAGATAGCTCTTCCGAGGTCCTCTCCCTTCTCTCTAGAGTTAGCCGAAGACGAAGCTTTCAGCTTCGATCTTCTTAGTTAGAAGATGAAGACGAAGTCCTTAATACTTTGTTCTTCCCTCTCAAACATTTTGTCTAGGATATACTGTAATCCTTCCTCAAATGTTTATAAATAAAAAGAAAGAGATTACGTTTACCGATTCACCGGTCATTTTTTTAATCTTTTCTTTTCTGTTAAAGTTTTTCTTTTAAAAACTTATCACCACTGTCATATGGTATCAGAGCCACACGGTTTGTTTTTGATGCTATCAGGCGATCGATTGAAAACAGTTTGATTCGTGGACTTAAATGTTTCTTCAAACTTTTATTTTTCTTGCTCTGCTTATACAAGTCCCGACCTTCGCCGTAAAATACCCAAGATCGCTTTTAAGTCCCGATTAGTGCCTGTTTGTAAGTCTCCAGGGTGGGAGCAGTGAATGGCCAAAGGGAATCCTTAGAACTACGGGTATGAGTTTAAGGCAAGTAAGGCTTTAGAAGCAGACCTTCAAGAAAAATAATTTTTGTTTAAACAGTTAACAAATTTGAGTCTTCTGTTTAGATCAATTTCGCTGATAGATCAGGACCAATCGAGTGATCCCTTGTTTCAGATTTCAGTCTGATTTGTTTTTAAACAAAAAAGTTTACAAAACTTAAAAAATTTTGAAGATCTGACCAATTTTTCGGTGAAAAAATTTTCTCCTCCTTCTTTTTGTAAACTTAATTTTTGGGGGTGAAAGGGGTTAACTTCCTGGATATTTATTTTGAGGCCGAAGAATATGGGGATGGTGACTCGTTGGAAAAGACAATCAACAGCACCTAACCGGCGACCAAAGGAGACGGACCAAGTCAACGAAGAAGACGCCAGAGGCATCTTCAGTCAACCGACAGTGATGGCTCACGCCATCATCACTTTTACTTTAATCATTGTAAAAGTAAAAGTAAAAGAAAATAACCTTTGCTTTTACTTAAGTTAAATGTTTTTAACTTTCACCAATGTAAAAGTAAATGTAAAATGTTTCTTACGTTTTACTTTTACTTAAGTAAATTACTTTTACTTCAGTTAATGTAATAGTGAATCCTGCGTGATTCAATAGTAATTTACTTTTCAATTTTCTATTTAAACAACTCGAAGTGTTTAGAGTTGTTTAGGTTTTGAATAAACCTCATCATAGCTTCTCTCTCTAGAGATAGCTCTTCCGAGGTCCTCTCCCTTCTCTCTAGAGTTAGCCGGAGACGAAGCTTTCAGCTTCGATCTTCTTTGTTAGAAGATGAAGACGAAGTCCTTAATACTTCGTTCTTCCCTCTCAAACATTTTGTCTAGGATATACTGTAATCCTTCCTCAAATATTTATAAATAAAAAGAAAGAGATTACGTTTACCGATTCACCGGTCATCTTCTTAATCTTTTCATTTCTGTTAAAGTTTTTCTTTTAAAAACTTATCGCCGCTGTCATATGGTATCAGAGCCATATGACAACATTAATCAGAGGAGAATACAAGAATACAAGTAAAAAGATGCGCATACATACACAATTAAAATAACTAAATAAAACTTGTTTTATTGATTATTTACAAATACAGAAGATTACAATTGACTTACAATTTACTAAAATAAGAACATGAGATGAAGAGGGGCTAAGTGGGCTAAACAGCGGTTGAGAGTAAAGATTCGTCAGAGAAGGAGCTTTGAGTCTTTCAAAATCTGCCTAACCAAATGAATTCGTATTCCTTTTATAGAGTAAGGAAACGAACTGTTACAATATTACTATTACAATAACTGGGGTAAAGTAAAAGTAAGAAACATCTTACTAAAGTAAAAGTAAAGGAATCTGCTTTCGGTGGAAAAGCAGACGTCTGCTTTTGACTAATGCGGCCATGGGGCCAGATGTCTGACTGATTGCTGTTTTCGGTGGAAAAGCAGAAGATGCTGCTGACTATGCCGTCTGAGTAGGTGACTGAGGCTGCCTGAGCAGGTGCTGGCTGACTGAATGAGGCTGCCGGAGCAGGTGACTGTCTGAACAGGTGACTGTGCCATATCCACACTTTGATTGATTACTACAAGGCTCAAGAAAATGGATCTTGAGCATCCTGAAGAGCAATTGTGCCATAGGGGTCACAATCACCTTCGTCTTCAAGGTCTTGACTAGAATTATCTCCTCTGGACTGAGAAGAAGCTTTGTCTGACTCTTCATGTAACTGGTCAAGTCTTAAATGAATGGCATCGGCAAGACGCCTTAACTCAGAAGGGGAGTAACTAGAAACATTAGTGACTTTATCTGAATCAGGGGGAACAACTGATTTTTCTGTGGATTTATCAGTTGTCTTTGATTTACTAGCAGTACTGGAGGAAGCAACGGCAGGAGCCGCGGTAAGTGAAGGAGCAGTAGTAACTGGAGGAGTTAATAAAGGAGTTGGCGGGAATTCTTTCTGAACTTGGCCAACTATTCTATCAACACCGAACTTATCCCACCATTTAATGGAAAAACGGCGAGAGACTTGAGAAATGGGAGAAAGAAAAGTCTGAGCCGTCCGAATTCCTATGGACGACGGATGATGGAATACTGTGACTTCTTGGGTAGCTGTAACTACGTATTGCCATTTCAAAATCCAAGGGATTTTGTATTTACTGCAAAATATAAGTAAGACTGGAATTTCCTCATATTTGGAATGATAATTACTGTGATGACAAAAATGTTCTAACTGATCAAGGAGGGGTTTGGGAAAGATATTGTGACACAAACCATACCTTGTCTACCAGAGGATGAACCATTTGGGGAATTGACTCTTGAATTTGTGGTCGAACTGGAAAAACCACGAATGACTATGATCTTCATTTTGATGAAGCATAATTTTATGCCAAGCCTCAATATAATCATAATAGCAATAAGAGCTAGTGTGATTAGAAAGTGACTTGAGATCAGAAGGATGACTACCCCAATCGGACAGATTGAGAACTTTTTTAATATACAACGAATGATAAAGGAGTTTTGATTTATCATCGTTGGCATAAATTGGTTTAATGAACACTGACTCTGTTTCAATAAGGATATCCCTATAATACACAAGAGATTTATAGGGAGCGAGAGGGAGGAAATGCCATCCAGCAGGAAAATACTGGGCAGCCAGTTGAATGGGATCATTCTTGGGTTTCATAACTAACTCAATATGGAATAGGTGCTGATCATAAACCTGATGATAATCAGACACTGGATAACTAGGTTTTGATGAGGTGGCTGGGGTTTGACTGGCGTAGATATCAAACGGTTTTGGTTGACTAGCAAGAACTGAGGAGTAGGGCTTGGGAACTGTTCCAAGCACCTGAAATTTATTATGTGTCTGTGTGACTGGGTGAGGAACAACAGTTCCTTTTGGTTGATTAACTGGACCGGCGGAGCGGCCATGACCACGAGAAGAAGAACCTCCTCGTACACTCATTGTGCTGTGACTGTACCTATGTTAATAAATTCACGAGTAAGAAAATCTGGAACTGAGTTGTTACTACCTTTAATATATTCAATATCAAAATCAAAAATACTTAAAATTGTTTGCCATCTAGCGAATGAATGCTTAGAGGCGACGTTTTCAACGTCTTTTTCAAGAATAAATTTTGCTGACTTACAATCTATTCTAACCAGGAATTTTTGATTCAATAAATCTCTCTGAAATTTTTTAATGCATAAAACTAGAGATAAAATCTCCTTTTAATAGTACTATATT